>CM073329.1:1063047-1065547 GCA_037043015.1 Bryum argenteum | reverse complement strand
TTCTCCTCGGGGCGTATCGGTACAAGAACCGCCGCCCGCGTCCGCCCACAATGTGGACGGACATGTCTCAGTCATATCTTGTCATCTCGGTCGGGACTAGCATAATTCCACGCGAGTTGAACCACCCATATTCCCCCCGGTCTCGCAGCGCCGGCATGAAAGTAGTGCAGGCCGCAGCACAGCAAATTCACACCGAAGGAGGCAGTGACGCCCCTCATGAACCGACGCTGAACTCCACCACGGGTATCCGGATGTGGCCAACCCACACGAGTTCCACACCGAAGGAGGCAGTGACGCCCCCTCGACGAGGTAACAAAATCTCATTCTCGAAAAACAGCGTCTCACGGTTACACTGCCGCTCCCGGGGTAACGCCGGCGGGACTCCGTGTGCTACACAAAGCGGGGATTGCCCCGGATTCTCACCTCACGCAGTTGTTGACCCCCCCACCGTTACCACCTGAGCGACCCTCGCTCCCCTCATCCATTTCCCCGTTCCCTCCTCCATTTTCCCAGGAATCCAGTTGGCACGCCCATTCCCACCAGTCTATTTCCTCTGGTGTCCGGAACGCGCCGTGTGGTTCGATTTGTAAGCCCCTCCCTCCAAGCTCCATCCCCCACATAGTACTCTCTGTGGGATTCGGCAGGCCCCCCCCCCCCTGTGTTCAGGCTCCTTTCATGACACACTTTTTTTTTGGAAGACCACCCATTTTTCCTCCCTCCCCTCTTGTGCCTTAGCCGCAGGAGCACTGTCCCGAGTCCCGCCGCGTCGCGGAGTCCCGAGTCCCGCCGTGTCCCGAGTCCCGACTCCCGCTGTTTCCCGAGTCACGACTCCCGCTTTGTCCCGAATCGCGCTGTGTCCCGAGTCCCGGCGCTCGTTCTGTCCCGAGTCCCGGCGCCCTCTGTGTCCCGACGCGCGCTGTGTCCCGAGTCCCGGCGCCCGCAGTGTCCCGAGTCCGTTCTCCCACTGTGTCCCGAGTCCCGGCGCCCGCAGTGTCCCGAGTCCGTTCTCCCACTGTGTCCCGAGTCCCGGCACCCGCAGTGTCCCGAGTCCCGGCGCCCGCTGTGTCCCGACGCGCGCTGTGTCCCGACGCGCGCTGTGTCCCGAGTCCCGGCGCCCGCAGTGTCCCGAGTCCGTTCTCCCACTGTGTCCCGAGTCCCGGCACCCGCAGTGTCCCGAGTCCCGGCGCCCGCTGTGTCCCGACGCGCGCTGTGTCCCGAGTCCCGGCGCCCGCTGTGTCCCGAGTCCCGGCGCGCGTAGTGTCCCGACTCCCGGTGACGTCAGCATCGGATCCTTCCAGTCCCGATAATCTCCCGAACCGGTTTCACACGGTTTTTTCGAAGTTTTTTGTAAATATACACTCCCGATAATGGCTGGAACCGGTTTCACACTATTTCGAAATTTTTTTTGAAATTTTAAACTCCCGATAGGAGCCAGAACCGGTTTCACACCGGATTTTCGAGTTTTTTTTTAAAATTTAAAGTCCCGATAATAGCCAGAACCGGTTTCACACCGGATTTTTTTTTTTTTTTTTTATTTATTTTTTTTCTTTTCTTCACTCCCGCTAATATCTTGAACCGTTTTCACACTGAAATATTAAACAAAGTTTGAAAATCTAAACTCCCGCTAGTATCCCGACCCCTTTCACACTTTAATTATTTCTAATTTTAGTTTATTCTTCATTTCACATCCCTTATTAACATATCCACGCCTTATACGAACTCTTTGTAACTCAAAAATTATTCAAATAATTTATTATACATAAATCTTGTTTTGTATTACATGGTTGGTATTTGTTCTTACGTTGTTTTTCATTGTCCCATGATTCACAAAAGACCCTATTTAACTATTGAATACGATGGAACCACACTCCAACCCCCTCTCATCATCTCATGCATTCATCGCATAATCATGTTGAATCAAATTAACACCGAGTATTTCCTTCCATGTCAATTTAAGTTCCATGTGGCTTCTTTTATGATTCAATATATTTAATAGGGTTAGAGAAAATAATAAAACCACCTCCCTACCCCCTTTAGTATAACTTCCTCTATTACTCAGCATCCTACAAAGTCAAAGTAAATCATGACATGTAGATACGTTTCTCTTACAAGAAATTTTATTCTTCCATAATTTTTATAAGGTCTTTTTTAGTCAACACAAGTTCTAAAATCATTATCCCTTTCCTCAAATCTATTTTCCCTATTATTAAATTATCGCTAATTCAAAAAAAGACTTGCAAGTAAATGATGACCTATAGATGCGTTATCCCCACGATTTTTAAAATAACACCATCATGTCCATAGGGTCATAATTAGCTAGTCTAAGTGTTAAAATTGTCCCCTTACCCCCTTTATCTATTTTTTTCTTATTTTTTAAAGTTCTGGTGATTCCAAATACTTGCAACCAAAATCCACCCTATAGATCCTTTACTTCTACGATTTTTTTATAGCTCCATCATGTTCATAAGGCAGATTTATTAGCTATTCCAAGATTTAAAAT
>CM073329.1:1043047-1053047 GCA_037043015.1 Bryum argenteum | reverse complement strand
CTCCCATACCACGCGGCCTAACCGCACTTGGGTGTGTCTCTCACCACCGCCCATGACCACCGTGGTGACCCCAAGGCCACCAAGTAATCACAACGCGGCGGTGAGACACCACCCCACATCGGTAGCACTCATGGTCCTCATTTTGCCTATATGAGTCCCCGTGGTGAAGCCCCAACACTAGCTCCCCCACCGGGACTCACCTTGTCCTTATGAGCCACCGTGGTGAAGCCCCAACACTAGCTCCACCCACCGTGCCTCATTTTGCACTTTGAGTCCCCATGGTGGAGCTCCAACACTAGCTCCACCCATTGGGACTCACCTTGGCTTGGGAGTCCCCATGGTGGAGCTCCAACACTAGCTCCACCCATTGGGACTCACCTTGGCTTGGGAGTCCCCATGGTGAGGCCCCAACACTAGCCACACCACTCGGGACTCCCACCTTGGTCACCACCAAGGCACCATGGGAGTGGGGAGGAAGACCAGCCCTCCCCATAGTATACTCTGTGGGATTCGGCAGCCCCCTGGTCCTAGGTGAAGGGCTGGACCCTCACACCTCTAAAGTTTGGAAGACCACCCAATCTCCCAATGCCTTAGCCGCTGGAAGGCCCCGGAGACTTCCCGAACCTTCCAGGGCTCGTATCTACCTCGTCCCGCATCCAAACGCGACGAGCGACCACTCTATCGACATCTACTCGTCAAGTAGATGCCGATAGACACCTTACTTGCCTCATTCCGACAAGTATTGAGGGAGTTATGCCCCTCTGAAGATTCGGGAGTCCCGGGCCAGCTTCCCAGTCCAGCACTGTCCCTGGACAGCACTCCCTTTAGTCCCACAATCTTCCAACTCCCATAACTTTTAGCTCACACCTCCAAATGAGGTGCTCCTTAGCATCCCGGAATCGTGGCAACATGAGCTTCCATAATCTCATGTCCATTCCCTCGTGGCTCCTAGTCTCCGTGGGTGAGAGGCGTCTCCAACGCCCGGGGTCCTCTCCCACACTAGGCCCACTTAGGTTCCCTTCACCTTGGCACCCCAAGGCCCGGCGTCACTCCGGTGTCCCCCTTGGGCCCTTGGTGTTGCGGGCACTCCTCAAGGAGAGGTGCGCGACACCCCGGATGAGGATGCCATGAAGGCATTAGGACCTCGCATCTTCAAGACCTCGAGTTCCTTCTTTGCGAGCTCCCTCTCAGCCTGCAAAATTGCCATTGCATGAGCATCTGCTGTAGGGGGCTCCTGGTCTTCCTCGTCCTCCTCTGCCACATCTTCGTCTCTCGACATCAAATGAGAAATGTCTTCAGTTCCGTATATGTCCTCGTCTGAGTACATCTCCTCATCCTGCAGCTCTTCTGACATCTTGATCGACGTCCTTCTTGTTCGCGGCTTAGAAGCCGATGGTGGTTGAGGGGGTCTTCCGGGCTTTACACTTGGGAGCTTGCCGGAACTGTCCCGCTCAACAATCCCCCACTCCCGCGGTTTAGAGGATCTCTGTTTGCCCTGCATCGCCACGACGTGCAGACAACATTAATTACAACATGTACTTCGGCAAAACAACATGCCAGCAAAAGCTAGAAGACCTAGTCACACTGCTCGAATTTGTTTATGACTAATACTAGTCACATTCAAAACAGGTGAGCAGAAGTGACACAACCTACTCACACTTCGCAACTATGTGTGTGACTGATTCTAGTCACAATCAAAATTGGTGAGCAGAATTGAAAGGTGAGCAAAACTAGTCAGAGTGTGCACTCACCGTGGGTTGTTTAGAGGTTGCTGAAGCCCGATGCAACTCCTCTCCCGCCTCTTGATTGCCCTTTACTAACGGGGCTCCCCTACGCGGGGCTAAAACATCCATGCTATCCTCAAACAACCCTGTTAGTAGCGTCGATGCGGAACCCAGGACCTCGGTTGTTATTGGCGGAAAGGTCGCAATTGTGCAGAAAACATCACGAATCCCATCGTCACTTAAATTTGCTACTCGTTGCACGATATCTGCTACATCGTTTGCTGCGGATGGTGAAGGAATGGGAGAGGATGGCGGGGATACAAACCTCCCTGTCGCCTTTTGTTGTTGCGTCACTCGCTGGGGAGGGGGGTGAGACGGGGACAGTAGACGCTTCTTCCCGGCTAACTTCGAAGCACGTTTGCGTGGAGGAGATGGTGTCTCTTCCTCACTCACAATCAATGGCTCCACAACATCAGCAACAGGGGTGAGACTTGGCAATCCCAACTACTGCAGTTTTGCACGATTGATCGCCAAATTCTTCAACTTGTTGATTTCAATTTGCACCAGCGGTGCCTCCTCTTCAGCTGCTAGACTCTTCTTCGATTTTGCCTTTCTCGACCTGCGCTTGGCCCCGGAGTCGCTGGAGGCGCTGGAGTCGGACTCGCTGGAGTTGTCCTCCTCCTCCTTGTAGTCGCTGCCGTCCTACTCCTCCTTGTAGTCGCTGCCATCCTCCTCCTCCTCCTTGTAGTCGCTGCCGTCCTCCTCCTCCTTGTCTTTGTTGCCCTCCTCCTCCTCCTTGGCTTTGCTGCCCTCCTCCTCCTCCTCCTCTTTATCTTCGCTACCCTCCTCCTCCTCCTCCTCCTCCTTATCTTCGCTGCCCTCCTCCTCCTCCTCCTCCTCCTCCTTGTCTTCGCTGCCCTCCTCCTCCTCCTCCTCCTCCTTGTCTTCACTACCCTCCTCCTCCTTGTTGTAGTCGCTGTCGTCGTCACCTTCAGCGCCTTCTACTTCTCCTTCGGCACCGTCCTCGTCAGATCCTTCGGCGCCGTCCTCGTGTCCTACGGCGCCGTCCTCGTCTCCTTCGACGCCGTCCTCCTCTCCTTTGGCGCCGTCCTCGTCTCCTTTGGCGCCTTTGATCCTGGTATCCTCTTCCTCATTCCCCGCGTCTGCTTGGATATTCTTTGCCGCTTCAATTTCTTCAACTTCTAATGCAGATTCATTCTCCGTGGTCGCCATTGCTGCACCTGAAACAGGGTTTGTAAAATGGAGCTGCAGCTGAAGGCGCCATTTCAGCCATAGCGGCGATCGCCGTCCTTAGACAGTCACATCAACATCAATTCAGAGAAATGATTTCCAAAAGTTGGACCGCCATTGTAGACCCATTTTGAATCCGCCGCCATCAGCGTTAATTTCGGCCGCCACCACCGCCATTAATGCTGGAGTAATTGAGGCGACCCATACAGCGTGACTTGTCAGAGTCATGAATACTCGATGACACTCATTGCAGTCACAAAATACTCGAGGTGACTCTACCGAGTCACAGGTACTCATTGGCCTAAATTCACTGAATTTCTAGCTTTTCGCGTCGAATGGTGATGGTGGATTTGAACACCCGTTTCCGCATAGAGTATCAAGTCTCCAATTTATTGCCTAATTTGGAGTCTGAAGTTCTAAATCATACCCTCATTGTGTTCCATTCAAGCTATTGGATGTTGTCCACATACTTCTAAATTGCAGGTACGTACTGGATCGCGGCATGCCGATCACATGTGAGGAAAACTTATCATGAATTGTGCAATACGTTAGACTTGATCTGTCGAATTTTGTTATTCTGACACCCCTCACACTTGCAGATCTGTCATGGGCCAAGGCCTCGTTGATAAGCTCGGATGTTCACTCGCTATTAATTTTATAAATAGAACTTGGCTTGAAGAGAGCTAAAGTATAGCCGGCGATGAGAGCTAAAGTATAGCCTCGGTGAAGAGAGCTAAAGTATAGCCTCGCTGATTGAGCCAAGAGTTTAGTATATAAAGGACTCTTATTCATTGTAAACCTAAGTCTTGGATCAATATATTTTTTTTGTAGTTTTTTCTTGTTTTGACAGCTAGACTCTTACATAATCCAAGACTTCTCTTGATTTTCTGAAGGGCTTCATCCTCCCTTGTTTTTTCAAAACGACAAAAGTAGGACATTGATTAGATTGAGGAACTTATCCACCCTCGTGGTAGTGATTGAAGATAGCCACAGAACCGGGACGCATTTGAAGGCTTTGCGAAGCCTGAAAAGTTGAATAAGAGGTGTTGCTTTTTGAGATGGAGAACGCCCAGATGATCGATGATGAGATCTTGCAGCAGCAGCAGCAGGCGCAAGGAGAAATTACGGCGGAAGACTATCAACAGGAGATCGTGAGGTTGCGCACACAACTTCAAGCTTCTCGCCAGTCGAGAAGTTGGCTATCAGCGATTGGTTGCACAACGATCGCAGTGCCTCCGGTAATTTGGACAATTCACGAGTTTAGGACGTCCGTCTTCATCGCGAGATGATGCCGCAATCGATGCGACAACAATATGGAGGAATTCTTTGTCGCATTGCGCAAGCGATTGCGGATATTTCAAAGTTTGTGGGAGTCGCAAGGGCTACCCGATATGGAAGGTCGAAGCGGATAACAAGCTTGAATTGATGGAGAGCATCTTGGTACACCTCAAGATCAAGCCGCATACTTGTTTTCGAGGATGGGCGAAGGCGCGGATGATGGTAGTATCTTTCTACCAAAATCAACGTGGTTGCAATGCGGCGACTTTTATTCAACATCTTTGCGTTTACATATCGACCGAATCTGTGTGCGTGTGGCATTGAATCGGCTTCAAGCAATGAAGCGAGGGTAGGGAGTCATTCGCAACATTCTTGCCCAAGTTTGAGAAGGAGCTTGGTGAGAGTCAACTTACCGTGATTCGGATATGGTGAAGATAGGATATCTTCGCGGTGCTCTCAACTCGAGAGATGCAACGCGCGATGATTGGACTGTGACGTACATCGATTATGGTATGTTTGTCCAAGCTTTGTTGGCGGTCGGCTCTCAACTTGATTGCTTGCAATATCGGAAGGGTCGTGCGGCTCCGATCGCGACATCAAATCGCGTATGGCGGATGGAGATGAGATGGATTGGATGCCTACTGATCCAAATAAGCAAGCTTCAAAACGTCGACTTTGGAGGAACAACAACGGTGTCGCCAAGAGGGATCTTTGTTTTTATGTTTGAAGCGAGGCCACCGCGTGCAAATGATTTGTTTCATCCAAGCAAGGTGAAGGCAATGAGAAGAAGAAGAAAGAAAGCGCGGACAAAACTTCGATAGTGCGCGCAATGAGAAAGAAGAGCAATGTCAAGAATGAGGAGGTCAAAGAGATGGAGAGTTGTGACTACGATGTAGAGTCGGAAAAAACAGCGACTTCCGGCATAAGACTCGGTCGGATGCGTGGAAGCGGGTTGTCAAAGTTGAAGAATCTAGGAGACGAACTTAGACACGCGGGTGGTATGTATGTTGATGTTTTAATAAACTCAATTATATCTACTCGTGCTTTGTGTGATTACGGATGCCAATGCTTTCAGAATCGTATCTCGAGCAATTTGTTCGACGGAGTGGGTTGGATCGTCATCTATTCAACCTAGATCTTTGGAGCAAGTTACGACAATGAAGAAGCGGCCTATGATTTGCCAAATTGCAAATTTTATGGCCGATATTGATGATATGGAGGAGAGGATTGTTGCCTATGTTATTCCGGGACGGATAGATGATATAATCTTGGGAAAAGGTTGGATGGAGCGACATGATGCAAGTGTTTCGACTTGCTAAAGAAGAGGTTTGCGTTCGAAAACCTTTCAAGATGATTGTGAAGACTCGGCCCGATTACGTTGGAGCCAATGCAAGAGATACGTGCATCGATGATTCAAACTTTGCGGAGAAGCGGTGAAACAGGTAGAGGTTTTTAGTGCCGAACTTGGTTGACATCCAGGAGGGCACTACAATGTGAAGGTGTCTAGGGACCCGCACAACATACTCCCGGTCGCTCATGCCAGTTATTGACGCTTTTAATCGACAAGATCAAAGTCATTCCCCGCATAGGAAAGGGGTTGATCACGAGATCAATCTTATTGAAGGAAGACTAATGATGACATCCCTGCCATGCCATTGTATCGGATGTCGAGGATCAATTATTAGTTTTGCGCAAGACCCTTACGGAGTTGTTGGATAATGGATTTATTCGCGTAAGTAATTCACCGCAGCAGACTCCGGTCATATTTGTGAAGAAACGTGGCGGAGGATTGCGATTACGTGTTGACTATCGGCGATTGAACGAGATGAGTCGGAAGGACGGCTATCCGATTCCGCGCATTGATGAGATGTTAAGATCCATTCTTTCTTTGACCAAATATATCTCCGAGGTTGATGTAATCTCTGCGTTTTCATCGGATACGTGTGAAAGAAGGTGACGAGTGGAAGACGGCGTTCAAAACACGCTTTGGCTTATATGAGTGGTTGGTCACACCGTTTGGGACCGACGGCGCGCTGCAACTTTTCGGCGATATATCAATTGGATCTTGCGACGAATTGGATATATCTTGCTCGCATATATTGATGACGTGGTGATCTATAGTGATATCTCAAAAAGAACATCGTGATGCGATTCTCGAGGATCATCCGTAAGCTTGCTAACGCAGGCTTCAACTTGATTTTGATAAGAGCGAGTTTGAAGCGGGCACTACTAAGTATCTTGGATATTTGGTTTAGACCGGTTGGGGTTTGCGGTGATCCAAAGAAAACTTGAGGCAATTCGTCATATGGGAGCCGCCAACAAAAGTGAAAGGAGTTCGTGGATTTTTAAGTTTTTACGCAATTATTATCGACAATTCATAGATGGATATTCTAACATTGCGTAACCTCTTACTCGACTAACGCGAAAGATCAACATTTCCATTGGACATCGAAATGTCAACATGCCTTTGATCGATTGAAGGAGGCATTAATTCATGCACCGGTCTTTCGTTAAATGGACTCCAGTTTTGAAACAACCATTGAATGTGATTCCTCTGGTTATGATGTTGGTGGCACCTTAATGCAAAAGGTGGACGGACTTTGGCATGCGGTTGCTTATTTTCGAATAAACATGCGATCCGTGGAGTCCAATTATCCGATTCATGACAAGGAAATGCTAGCGATTGTACATTGCATCCGCGAGTGGCGTATATTACTTGTTGGCCAACATTTTGAAGTGAGTTGGATCATCGCAATTTGGCTTATTTTTGAAGAAGCAACATTTGAGCGAGAGGCAAATCGTTGGGCCTACGAGTTGAATGATTTTGACTTTGAGATCGTCACAAGCCTGGCAAGGATCAAGTTCAATCGGATGCACTTTCTCGTCGGGAACAAGATCTTTCTCAACACGCAGATGATGATCGAATCGTGAATCGATATCATCGACTTTTAGACGGAGATGATGGCGCTTTGAAGGTTGTCGCTAAATCCGCATGGATCACAAATGGTGATGCGATTCGAGAGAAAGAGGAGGCTCGCCTTTCTGAGTCGATAATGACCCCGCGTCCCATATGTCCATTTATTGACGCAGAGATGATTGCATTATGGGATGTTGCCCGCAAACAAATCATCGTTATTGGAAGATGCGAACGGCGGTTATGGATGGTGAGCGCCGACTACCTAAAGAATGGGGCTTACCTATCACGATTAGTAAGTGTTACGTAGATTGGTCATCGATTGCGTTGGCGTGGACGAATATGGATTCCGCGCACGAACCTCTTCGACGACGCGTTTGATCCAATCTACTCATGATTCACCACTAGCGAGGACATCCAGGTCGTGAGGGTACGCGTGACTTGATTGCGTGAATATCGTGGCGCAGGTTGACACAAGATGTTCGGAGATTTATGCGGGCGCAGCGTGTGTGGAAAATCGAAGATTTGGCGGGAGCGAGAAGCGAGGGTTCTTAAAACCTTTGCCAATTCCGCACGGATTTGGACCGAGCTCTCCATTGATTTTATTACGGATCGGCACCAAGCAGCGATCGCACAAATATCGTGGTTGTAATGACCGTTTGTCCAAATCTATCATTCTTTGTGCCTATGAAGACAATTCGTGACTTGATGTGGCTCACAAACTTTTAGAGCAAGTTTTTCAAGATCACGGATTGCCCTGCAGCAATTGTGTCGGATCGTGGTAGTCAATTTGTTAGTCTGCTTTGGGATGAAGTATGCAGATTGATGAAGATTACGCGTCGGTTGTCGGCGACTTTCCATCCGGAGCAGATGGTGCAACAAAGAGGGCGAATCAAGAGCTTGAAACATATCTTCGTATTTTCACGACATTTGAGCAAGAAGATTGGGCTTTTCGATTTGCCGATCGCGATGATGGCGTTGAATAATCGTGTGTCGCGATCTATAGGTATGTACGCATTTTTATGACTCACGGTTATCATCATTCGGTCATGAATATTACTATACCCGAGGCGGGGTTCTTCGTTGTCACCGGCGGAAAAAGGACGCAAGCTTGTTGAAGATTTGGCGTAATTCAAGTGAAGCGGCAACAACGGCAATGGCCATTGCGCAAGAGACTCAAGAACGTCGGTCAAATACACGATTTCGGTGGCGAGGATTTTCGTCCGGGTGATCGTGTGTGGTTGAAGTTGAAGAACATCAACACGTCCCGGCCAATCAAGAAGCTTGATTGGATTGCTCTTCCTTATCGTGTATTGGAGTGCGTAGGTACACATGCGGTTCGTTTGAATACACCGTCGGTATTCATCCTTTTTCATGTGAGTTTAGTGAAGAAGGCGGTGAGGATCCGTTGCCTTCCCAACTACCTCGTGATAATGAGCGGTGTTGTTTTGAGCAATCCCGCTTTCGAGGCATCCACTAGCGAGGACGCAGTATCTTTGTTGAAAGAGTGTTGCAACATCGACGTCGTGGGCGCGGTTGGCAACTACTTGTAAAGTGGACAAGATGGCGGAGCCTACTTGGGAACATGTTTGCCAATTACAAAATGTCATGGCCTTAGACGATTACGAGCGTTTGTTGCGCGCGTCGATGTACTCGATATTCCTTGGGCACATTCTCTTGTATGACACTTGTTAATTCATCAAAGACATGAGGAGGAGGAGGAGGAGGAGGCATTTGTCATGGGCCAAGGCCTCGTTGATAAGCTCGGATGTTCATTCGCTATTAATTTTATAAATAGAACTTGGCAAAGAGAGCTAAAGTATAGCCTCTGAAGAGAGCTAAAGTATAGCCTCGGTGAAGAGAGCTAAAGTATAGCCTCGGCAGTTGAGCCAAGAGTTTAGTATATAAGGGACTCTTATTCATTGTAAACCTAAGTCTTGGATCAATATATTTCTTTTGTAGTTTTTGCTTGTTTTGACAGCTAGACTCTTACACTTCCTTCCTCGACGTTATGTCACATTTACCTATCCATCTAGTGCAGCAATTGCGGATTTGTGGCCCTGTGCACAACCGGTGGATGTACCCAATCGAATGGTACCTGAAGACACTCAAAGGCTATGTCAAGCAACGTGCTAGGCCAGAGGGATCCATGGCGCGAGGCTACATACAGACTGAGACTATAGGATTCTGCACCGAGTACTTGCAGGGCTGCACTCTTAGCGAGAGACGAATCTGGGATGGTAACGAAGAACCCAAAGTCAGCGGCAAGGTTATAAGCAGCAGAGGACGTCCCCGAAAGTTAAACATTGCGTTACAAGCATGGATTCACGAGTTTGTGCTTACAAATGCAGAAATGCTTAAGGGTTTCCGAGAGTAAGTCCTTCTAAAGTCACACATCACGCATGAGTCACAAATATGACTCTTGTGAGTCACGATCTCGATCCTGTGTCACTCTCGTCGGTCACATTGGAATAATATGACTGATATCAGTCACAATTTTCCCACTATGACTGATCCGTGATTTTCTATATGTTGGGCTGCAGAGAACACGAAGAGCAGATGCAGCAACGGGCGGTTGCTCGAAGGGAGCAGCGGAAATCACGCTCTCAAAGTGACCCGGAGCAGGCTCGGTCAGACAAAGAATGAGCCTTTTCTTTGCCCTGGTTCCCCAACGCACTAAAGCAGTCAATCAATAGGGGCGATGACATTGAACCAGACGTGATGATGTTGGGCAGCCCTCCATCGTACAATGCGAGGAGTTACCGTGCGATGTACGCATACGGGAACCATTATCGTACTCGTGCGTCAGAGGTGGATCTGCTAACATATGACA
>CM073329.1:720447-1042947 GCA_037043015.1 Bryum argenteum | reverse complement strand
TGTGGTGCAAAAGCGGTGGCTTGAGGCTCCATTTGGAGGCATAGAGGGCTGATTTGAGTGCTTAGAGGTGCAAATACACCTTGTGTGTGTATTAGACATCTAGATCTAGCATATGGTGGTCAAATAGCTTGAATGAGATCTGATGTGAGTGGGAGCAAGTGAAACTTGCTTGTTTGAGTGTTGGGGAGGCTTATTGAGCATTGTTTTTTGTGCTCAAGTGTGTTTGCACACTTGTAGGGGCTGATTTGAGTGCTTTGAGGTGCATTTACACCTTTAGAGTGTTGGAGAGATTTAGATCTAGTATTTGGAGGTCAAATAGCTTGTGTGATCTGATTTGAGTGGGAGCAAGTGGATCTTGCTCGTTTGAATATTGGAGGGGCTTATTGTGCATTGTTTTGTGCACAAGTGTGTTTGCACACTCCAAGAGGGCTGATTTGAGTCTTTGAAGCTAGATTTGAGTGGTTGGTGTGGTTAGGGCAGCGTTTGTGCTTTGCCATGGCTTCCTTGGAGGGTATTAGGGTGCTTGAGAAGTTCAATGGCACGAACTTCAACTTGTGGAAGTTCAAGATGAACTTGGCACTCGATTCCATGGACTTGTGGGAGATTGTTGAAGGCACGGAGGTGGCCCCACCATCTGATGCAAGTGACAAGGACAAGAAGGAGTACCAAAGAAGGGTGAGGAAGGCCATGTCCATTATTGGGCTCAAGACACCTCTCTTGCACCACAAATGCTCAAATCAGCCCCTTGTGTGCACACATGCACCACAAATGCTCAAACCAGCCCCTTCATGTGTTAGAAACACTCTAACCAAAAGAAGGGAAGCTCACAATCCTCCAATGCCTTCAAGAGACCTCCAAACACCTCCAAAATGCTCCAATTGCCTCCAAATGCCTCAGATCACCTCCAAACACCTCCAAAATGCTCCAATTGCCTCCAAAGCTCCAAATGGTTATAAGCACCTCCAAGTGGTTGCACACACCTCCAAATGGCTCCAAATGCACCTCCAAAGCCCCAAATGGTTGCAAACACCTCCAAATGGCTCCAAATCACCTCAAAAACACATTCAAATGGTTGCAAACACCTCCCAATGCCTCCAAATGCACCTCCAATGCTACAAGGAGTGCAAATCAGCCCTCTAAGTGTGTGCAACACCTCCTTGACCTCTCCAAGCCTCCAAATGTATTCAAACTCAACCTCACTACAAGAGTAGTGGGCCCATAACCTATTGAAGCTCAATAGAGGGTGAGAGAGAATACAAACATCAAAGCTTACACACAAGGTAGAGCAATGAATGCTTGAATGAGATACATACTCATTCGAAGCCCTTGCTTATGTATCCATAGGTAGGCACATGGTGCTACAAACAATATGGGATAACCGAGAGGCTAAGTCCTCTCTTCTCTCTCTCTAAGGCTTTTAGGACCAGCCCTCTTCACACACCCTAGAGGACTAAGACCTAGCCTCTATTACTTACTCTAACATACTCTAATAACTTTTAGGTGCTCTTATAAACTACGAGCAACCTAATCTCTAACAGTCTACTTGTCTTGTTTGGTCAACTCCCACTTGCTTGCATGCACACTTTGCAAAGCATCACCCAAACTCAAAGTATCATCAAGAAACAAATAAGATTTGCACGTTCAACCTCAATAGATGGTGGAAGAATATGGTTTAACCACCACTCACCAAGTGACCTCCTCTCCCTTATTGGATACCATGGGCCTTGTGCACGCTGCCCCTCTTCAATCTTCCTCATGTGATTCAACCTCCACATCCTCCTCTTGTGTCTCTTTCGGCTCTTGCACTCCTTTAGGCTTTTCTCCAACTTGAGCCTCTTGTACAACGCACGCTGAAATTGGAGTTGCATCCACCCCAATCACCATAGTGGCTCCAAACTCCCACTTGGATGCATCTCCACATTCGCATCTCGACAAGTGGCCTCCTCCGCAATCACCACATCACGAGCCGCTGAATTTGATGTACTATTCTTGATTTGCATGCCATTTACCATCCTTTCAAGGACCTTCAAATTCTTCACATTCAAATGCCCAAGGCGCCTATGGCGTAGCTCCAAAGGCGCTGATTGTGGCATTTGGTGTGCCACATTGGCCATATCATACATAGAGAAGGGCATTTGATCCAAACTCCCTTCTCTTGGCAATCTAGCAATCACCTTCCTATTTGCAGCCCTCACAATGCATGCATCATCATCAAACTCCACCTTTAAGCCATTAAGAGCAAGCTTTGCTATGGATAACAAATTTCTCTTTAACTTTGGGATGTGGAGAACCTCCTTTATGTTGATTTTGTGCTTTACTCCCATCACCTTCACCTCCTCAACAATGGTGCCAACTCCGACCGCATGCACAATACTACCATCTCCCAAGTGCACATTTCGTGGTGGTGATATTACCTCATATGTTTGAAATGCTGCCCTATGAGGTGACATGTGCTTGGTGGCTCCCGAATCCATGATCCACTTGGCCATGGTGTTGTCATCTCCATCTCCATTTGCAAAGGCATGCTCTTCCCACATCTCCTCTTTGCTTGCAACAACGGCGCTTACAAACGCATACTCCTCCTCATTGTCTTTGTTTCTTGCAACATTGGCACTCTCCTTCTCCTTCTTGTCTTCGAAGCAAACCCTCGCAATGTGGCCCGGTTTGCCACAATTCAAGCACGTCCTTGGCCCATTTTGCATCCTCCCTTTGTATTGAGCTGCCACCAAGGCTTCCTCACCACTTTGAGCACCCCTCTGCTTCCTCTTGGACACTTCATGCATCAACCTTGACACCACAAACTCCATCTTAAGGTCAGCAAGTTGCAAGGTCTCTAAAGCCGTTATCAAGTGCTCAAATGAAGATGGGAGACTATCAAGCAAGGTCATAACAATATCCTCCTCCTTCATGGGCACATCCAAGCAGGCAAGTTGATCCGCAAGTGCCTTGATGTTGTTGATGTGCTCCAACAGGTCAGCCCCTTCCTCCATCTTGATTGTGAAGAACTTGCGCCTCAAGAAGAGGATGTTGGCCAAGCTTCTTGTCTCATGGATGTTGCAAAGTACCCTCCATGCTTCCGCTGGTCCTTTGCAACTCTTGATGTGAGCAAGTTGGGCATCCACCAAACTGAGCCCAATCATGGACATGGCCTTCCTCACCCTCCTTTGGTACTCCTTCTTGTCCTTGTCACTTGCATGAGAAGGTGGTGCCTCCTCCGTGCCTTCAACAATCTCCCACAAGTCCATCCCGGAGAGCGCCAAGTTCATCTTAAACTTCCAAAGGTGGAAGTTGTTGCCATTGAACTTTTCAAGCACCCTTACACTCTCACCTTCAAAAGAGGCCATCGCTAGATACAAACGCTGCCCTTACAACACCAACAACTCAAATCTACCACCTAAACACTCAAATCAGCCCCTTAGGAGTGTGCAAACACACTTGTGCACAAAACAATGCACAATAAGCCACTCCAACACTCAAAAAAGCAAGATCCACTTGCTCCCACTCAAATCAGATCACACTCAAGCTATTTGACCTCCAAATACTAGATCTAAATCTCTCCAACACTCTAAAGGTGTAAATGCACCTCAAAGCACTCAAATCAGCCCCTACAAGTGTGCAAACACACTTGAGCACAAAACAATGCTCAATAAGCCTCCCCAACACTCAAACAAGCAAGTTTCACTTGCTCCCACTCACATCAGATCTCATTCAAGCTATTTGACCACCAAATGCTAGATCTAGATGTCTAATACACACACAAGGTGTATTTGCACCTCTAAGCACTCAAAACAGCCCTCTATGCCTCCAAATGAGCACTTGTGCACTCTCTACACTAGATCAGCCCTCAATCTATGTCAAAGAAGCTTCTAGATCAAAAAATCACTCAAATCTATGCTTGGAAGCCTCAAGCCACCGCTTTTGCACCACAATGGATCAAATCAGCCCTTTGTGTGCACACATGCACCCCAAATGCTAGATTCAGCCCTCAATACTTCAAGTGCACTTCAAGTTGATCACAATTAGCACTCCAAAAGCTCAAAACCACTCCAAACATAGGATTTGGTAGCACCTCCTTGTGTTAGTATCACTCTACCTAAGACATGGGAAGCATACAATACTCCAATGCCTTCAAGAGTCCTCCAAACACCTCCAAAGTGCTTCAATTGCCTCCAAATGCTCCAAATCACCTCCAAACACCTCGAAACACCTCTAAATGGTTGCAAACACCTCCAAATGGCTCCAAGTGCACCTCAAAGCTCCAAATGGTTGCAAGCACCTCCAAGTGGTTGCACACCTCCAAGTGCACCTCAAAACTCCAAATGGTTGCAAAACAACGTTAAATGCCTCCAAATTACCTCCAAACACATCCAAATGGTTGCAAACACCTCCAAATGGCTCCAAGTGCACCTCCAAAGCTCCAAGGAGTGCAAATCAGCCCTCCAAGTGTGTGCAACACCTCCTTGACCTCTCCAAGCCTCCAAATGTATTCTAACTCAACCTCACTACAAGAGTAGTGGGCCCATAACCTATTGAAGCTCAATAGAAGGTAAGAGAGAATACAAACATCAAAGCTTACACACAAGGTAGAGCAATGAATGCTTGAATGAGATACATACTCATTCGAAGCCCTTGCTTATGTATCCATAGGTAGGCACATGGTGCTACAAACAATATGGGATAACCGAGAGGCTAAGTCCTCTCCTGTCTCTCTAAGGCTTTTAGGACCAGCCCTCTTCAAACACCCTAGAGGACTAAGACCTAGCCTCTATTACTTACTCTAACATACTCTAAAACCTATTAGTTGCTCTTATAAACTACGAGCAACCTAATCTCTAACACCACTCACATCAGATCTCATTCAAGCTATTTGACCACCAAATGCTAGATCTAGATGTCTAATACACACACAAGGTGTATTTGCACCTCTAAGCACTCAAAACAGCCCTCTATGCCTCCAAATGAGCACTTGTGCACTCTCTACACTAGATCAGCCCTCAATCTATGTCAAAGAAGCTTCTAGATCAAAAAATCACTCAAATCTATGCTTGGAAGCCTCAAGCCACCGCTTTTGCACCACAATGGATCAAATCAGCCCTTTGTGTGCACACATGCACCCCAAATGCTAGATTCAGCCCTCAATACTTCAAGTGCACTTCAAGTTGATCACAATTAGCACTCCAAAAGCTCAAAACCACTCCAAACATAGGATTTGGTAGCACCTCCTTGTGTTAGTATCACTCTACCTAAGACATGGGAAGCATACAATACTCCAATGCCTTCAAGAGTCCTCCAAACACCTCCAAAGTGCTTCAATTGCCTCCAAATGCTCCAAATCACCTCCAAACACCTCGAAACACCTCTAAATGGTTGCAAACACCTCCAAATGGCTCCAAGTGCACCTCCAAAGCTCCAAATGGTTGCAAGCACCTCCAAGTGGTTGCACACCTCCAAGTGCACCTCCAAAACTCCAAATGGTTGCAAAACAACGTTAAATGCCTCCAAATTACCTCCAAACACATCCAAATGGTTGCAAACACCTCCAAATGGCTCCAAGTGCACCTCCAAAGCTCCAAGGAGTGCAAATCAGCCCTCCAAGTGTGTGCAACACCTCCTTGACCTCTCCAAGCCTCCAAATGTATTCTAACTCAACCTCACTACAAGAGTAGTGGGCCCATAACCTATTGAAGCTCAATAGAGGGTGAGAGAGAATACAAACATCAAAGCTTACACACAAGGTAGAGCAATGAATGCTTGAATGATATACATACTCATTCCAAGCCCTTGCTTATATATCCATAGGTAGGCACATGGTGCTACAATCAATATGGGATAACCGAGAGGCCAAGTCCTCTCTTCTCTCTCTCTAAGGCTCTTAGGACCAGCCCTCTTCACACACTCTAAAGGACTAACACCTCGCTTCTATTCCTTACTAGAACATACTCTTATAACTATTAGTTGCTCTTCTAAACTACGAGCAACCTATCTCTAACACCACATTCACTCACAAGAGCTCAAATGAGCCCTCTAATGAATGGCAAACTCCTCAATCAACTCAAAGATGCTTCAAAAGCAATCAAATCACTCTCATAAGATTGCAATTGCCTCAATTGCAACCCACAATGCACCCAGGTGCACAAGCAGCCCTAATTAGCTCCCAATGTGCAAATCGAAGCACAAACTGAATGAAAGAGCATGCAACCAGCCCTAAGAAGGTGTGATCTCTCTCAAATCACACGTTCACACTCAAATGCACTCAACAACTCCAACTTTGGCCAGCAAACTCCATAGAAACTTCTCCTTTGGAAATGGACTTACACCAATTGGTTTGAAGGTGCACACATGTAAACAAGGCTCGTTTTGTCCCACAAGCTCCATGATCCTCTCCAAATGGTCTGAATTTCTCCTTCACGAGCACCACCATGTGTGTGGGCCCATAACCTATTGAGATTGAAGGGAAAGACTTTACTTAGATGGTATTGGATAACATCAGCCATGCATGGGCTGAACATAAGTAGGAGGAAGCCTCTCCTAGTGCTCACCTAACCATGTGGTATAAATAAGCACTATGGGCTGCCTTCGACTACAAGCAACACCTAATGGAGTCTATGAACTAACTAAGTGTGTAGTTCTACTCCTATTACTCCATATACACTATCTACTCCAATAGGTACATGTTTCTCAACATCCTTCTCCTTCTCGTTGTTTCAAAAGCAATACCTTGCAATATGGCCCGGTTTGCCACAATTGAAGAACGTCCTTGGGCCATTTTGCATCCTCCCTTTGTTTTAGGTCGCCACCAATGCTGCCTCACCACTTTGAGCACCCTTCTCCTTCCTCTTCGACACTTCATGCATCAACCTAGCCACCACAAAGCTTCAGATCTCACTCAAGCTCTTTGACCTCCAAATGCTAGATCTAGATGTTTTATACACACACAAGGTGTATTTGCACCTCTAAGCACTCAAATCAGCCCTCAATGCTTCCAAATGAGCACTTGTGCACTCCCAACACTAGATCAGCCCTCAATCTAAGTCAAAGAAGCTTCAAGAGCAATAAATCACGCAAAGAAGCAAGATCCACTTGCTCCAGCCCTCAAACAAGCAAGATTTACTTGCTCCAACTCAAATCAGGTCACACTCAAGCTATTTGACCTCCAAATGCTAGATCTAGATCTCTTCAACACTCAAAATGTTAGAATGCACCTCAAAGCACTAAAATCAGCCCTTAATGCACACAAATGAGCACTTGTGCACCCTCTCCACTAGATCAGCCTTCAATCAATGTTAAATAAGCTTCTAAACCTTTAAATCACTCAAATTCAAGCTTAGGAGTCTCGAAACACAACTTTAGCACCACAAATGCACAAATCAGCCCCTTGTGTGCACACATGCACCCAAGTGCTAGAGTCAGCCCTCAAAACTTCAAGTGCACTCAAGTAACTCACAATTAGCACTCCAAAGCTCAAAACTACTCCAAACAAGGGATTTGGTAGCCAACAATGCAATCAGCACCTCCTTGTGTTAGAGACACTCAATTTAAGACAAAAGGAAGCTTACAATCCTCCAATGCCTTCAAGGGACCTCCAAACACCGACAAAGTACTCCAATTGCCTCTAAATGCTCCAAATCTTTTCAAAACACCTCCAAATGGTTGCAAACACCTTCAAAAGGCTCCAAGTGCACCTCCACAGCTCCAAGGACCTCCAAGTAGTGCAAATCAGCCCAACATGTGCTTGCAAAACCTCCAAGACCTCCCCAAGCCTCCAAATGTATTCCAACTCAACCTCACTACAAGATTAGTGGGCCCATGGTGCTACATATTATAGTTATAAGAGTGTTATATAGGTAGTTATAAGAGCATCTAATAGGTATTTGAGTATATTTATGTGAGATATAGAGGCTAGGTCTTAGTCCTCTAGAGTGTGTAAAGAGGGCTGGTCCTAAGAGCCTTAGAGAGTGAAGAGAGGCCTTCAACCTCTCGGTTATCTCATATTGATTGTAGCACCATGTACCTACCTATGGATATATAAGCAAGGGCTTGGACTGAGTATGTATCCCATTCAAGCATCGATTGCTCTACCTTGTGTGTAAGTTTTGATTGATTGTATTTCTTCTCTCTCTCTCCATTGAGCTTCAGTAGGAACGGTGTACATACGCAATAGGTGTCCAACTAGTACACTTGTTGGTTACAACTAAAGGTTGATTGCTCTTTCGAAAGACCAAAAGCTCTACTTTCATATGAAACATATTTGATGTGTCAAACTACTTCTTTCGCGAGAAGTTGGAGGATAGTGAATCAAGCTTGTTTTGTTGCTCTGCCGAGGATATAGTGGCTAATGAAGTAACTACGGTGTTTGCTGAAATAATGGACGAAAACGCTACAAAGGCAATGGATTGCAAGGTTGAAACTACTTTAATAATTGAACCGCTGAGAATTAGATTGATCATTTAATATATTTTGGTGCTTTCAACCCCTTAATGTCCTTGGGATAGTTTTAGCCAAAACCACATTCTCAAAAAAAGTGTTATGGTTAAAAAAGTTAACAAGCAATTTAGATCTCAACCGTACAAACTTATTTTAGACATGTTCTAGGTCTCGTAGACCAAACCTTGACTGATCAGCTTTCTTCGAATGCGACATTATAATATATTAGCGAACAAACCATGCTACAAATATAGGTCCAATCACATTCACTTTCACGTGAAAAGACTACCACTATATAAAATTTAAGTAGAAAAATCACAAAGTAGAAAGTTCTTCATTTTCATCTCAAAAATACTTTTGAAACTCATCGGGTGCCCTCCTCCACAAAACCAAGGGGCTGGTCGATGTAGATGTCCTCTTCTATCTCACCATTCAAGAACGCCATCTTCACATTCATTTGGTGAATCTCGAAATCCATGGCTGCCTCAATCGCCAACATGCAACAAATGGTGCTAAATTTAGCCTCAAGTCTCATTGAAATCCACACCTTCCCCTTTAGATAAGCCCATTAATACCAACCGTTCCTTGTAGAGCACCTCATTGCCTTGTGCATTCCTCTTGGTCCAAAACACCCACTTGCAACCAACACTCATGCGGCCTTTTGGCAATGGAACCAACTCCCATGTGCCATTGGCCATTAGAGATGCGTACTCCTCTTGCATGTCCAACTCTCATTTGTTTGCATCCACACTGAGAAAAGCATCACCGAAATTCAATGAATCATAAAAACAAACCACATTCGCACGTTCTAACTCACTAGGTATCGGAAGAATGTGATTCAACCACCAATCTCCAAGCGGCCGCCTCTCTCCTCTGAAGTACTTTGTGCCGATTACACGCTGCCTCTCTCCAATCTCCTCATGTAATTCAACCACCTCCTCCTCTTGTATTTCGTTTTGCCCTTGTACTCCTTGAGGCTCCTCTCGTACTTATGCATCTTGTACAACGGGCTCTAAAATTGGAGGAGCATTCATCACAATCAATATAGGTGGCTCCAATCTATAACTTCGATGCATGTCTACATTTGCATCCCCGTAAGTGGCGTCCTTCGCAAATACGACACACTTAAAGATCTTCTTGGTCTCCAAACACATCAACCTATCAACCTTGGTTTGATTACAATAACCAAGAAACACTCACTTTGTACCATGTGCATCGAATTTAGTCTTCTACTCATCCAACACCTTTGCATATGCAATTTACACAAACACGCGCATGTGTGTTACAACGACCTCTTACCACTCCATGTCTCGTCGGGGGTTTACCAACAATAGTGTAAATTTGGCACCTATTACGTATATAGACCGCTGTAACCACCGCTTCAGCCTAAAAGTTCTTGTTGAGATTTTGGTAATGTAGCATGCTCCTTGCATGTCCACACTGGTGCGATTTGCTCTCTCCGCCTGTTCATGTTGTTGAGGTGTATATGGTGTTGAGGTGTATATGATGTTGAGGTGTATATGGTGTTGATAGTTGTCTTTCAACGCCATGTGCTTGCAACAAGCTCTGAAAGGCCTTGAACTTCCCTCCATTGTTGGATCGAAACGCCTTAATCTACTGCTCTAATTGCTTTTTTACAAGTGCCTTAAACTTCACAAACTAGGCAAACACCTCTCCCTTGGACTATAACACATACATCCACACCTTCATAAAGAAATCATCAATGAAAGTCACGAAATACAAGCAACCGCCTATTGCAGTGGTCCTAAATGAACCACAAACATCAGAGTGCTCTAACTCCAATGGCTTGCTTGCACCCTGACCTCCTTGAATTGGAAATGGAGTCCTAAAAAGCTTCCGTTCACTGCACTCCTCACAAAGTCGTGAATTTCATGCACCATCCTTGATTTGCATGCCATTCGCCATGCTTTGAAGGGCCTTGACGTTCTTTACATTCAAATTCCCAAGGCGTCTTTGCCATAGCTCGAAAGAGGCTGATTGTGGCATTTGGTTTGTTAGATTAGCCATTTCATGCATGGAGAAGGGCCTCTCATATATGTTTCCTATTCTTGGCAATCTAGCAATCACCTTCCTAATGGCATCTCTCACAACGCATGCATGATCATCAAACCCCACTTTTAAACCATCAATAGTGAGCTTTACTACGGAATCAAGTTCATCTTGAACTAGGGGATGTGGAGCACACCCTTCATGTAAATCTTGTGCTTGACTCTCTTACCATCACCTCCTCAACAATGGTGCGAGCTCCAAACGCATGCAAAATGCTATCATCCCCTAGATGCACATTGTGTTGTGGTGATATTACATCATATGTATGAAACGTTGCACTATGCGATGTCATGTGCTTGGTTGCTCCCAAATCCATGATCCATTTGGCCATGGTGTTGTCATCTCTGTCATTGCATGCAAAAGCATGCTCCTACTCAATGAGGTAGTCGCTTGCTACACTTGCGCTTAGAAACGCATAATCCACTTCATTGTCGTTGTTACTTACAACATTGACACTCTTCTTCTTGTTGTTGTTTTGAAAGCAATAGCTTGCAATGTGGCCCGGTTTGCCAAAGCTGAAGCACATCTTTGGGTCATTTTGCATCCTCTCTTTGTTTCCGGTCGCCATGAATACTGCCTTACCACTTTGAGCACCCTTCTCCTTCCTCTTGGAGACTTCATGCATCAACATTGACACCACATACTCCATCTTAAGATCAGCAAGTTTCAAGGTCTCTAATGCCCTGATTGAACTCTCAAATGAAGATGGCAAGCTATCAAGCAACGTCATGACAATGTCATCCTCCCTGATATGCACATCCAAGCATGTAAGCTGATCCTTAAGTGCCTTGATGTCGTCGATGAGCTTCCATTCGTCAACCCCTTCTTCCATCTTGATTGTGAAGAACTTGCGCCTCAAGTCGAGGAGGTTGGCCAAGCTTCTTGTCTCGTGGATATTGCAAAGCACCCTCCATGCTTCCGCTATACCCTTACAACACTTGATGTGCGGAAATTGCGCATCCACCAAGATGTGCCTAATCATGGACTTGGCCTTGCGCACCTTTCTTTGGTAGTCTCTCTTATCCTTCTCTCGTGCATTGGCTGGAGGAGCCTCCTCCGTGCCCTTACTTATCTCCCACAAGTCCATGGAAGAAAGTGCCACGTTCATCTTGAACTTCGACAAGTTGAAGTAGGTGCCATTGAACTTTACAACCACCCTAACACTCTCACCCTCTAAAAAAGCCATGGCAAAGCACCAATGTTGTTTTTACAACACAAAGCACTTAAATCTAGCTTCTAAGCACTCAAATCAACCAATTAGAAGTGTGGAAACACACTTGTGCTCCAAACAATGATACTCACTCATTCTAAACACTTATTGATACACGCTTTTAGGAGGGTGGCTTTGGGTTCTCCTACCTAAAGCAAAGCAATAGGAAGGTAGCTTTGGGTTCTCCTACCTTAAGGTAAAGCAAATGCGCAGGCTTTTCACAGTTGAGAGCTCCATTCCCATAGCACCTTAAGTTTCTTACCTTCACACTTTTCAATTCCTCTTTGATTACTTTGTATATACTGTATTCACTTATTCATACTGTAGAATTGACTATGACTTACCCAGTACAGACGAAAATGGTGGGTACCTTTCTCACACATTTCAAACCATTAAACCCCAAATCAGATTATGTCTGTGGGAACCAAGAAGCAGGGTCCGTAACCCGAATGAATTGTAGGAAACCTTTTAAGTTTATATACAATCAATGCAACAAGATGAGGTTGGAACCCATGCTTCCTGCCCTGGATCTACAGTCCAGTTGTAGGTACAACACCTTGAACCCCTATATTATTACCCCTTTAAGACACGACCAGCTGCCATGAAAAGAGTATTTATTCATGAAATGGAGAATTATTGTAGAACTTACAACTAAATACATAATCAGAAGCTTCAGAAATCGCATAATGAAAACTAGAGGCTCTCCAAATGAATTGCGGGCAACCGGACAGTAAGCCTTGTACGCCGTGTTATTTCACTTATGATATTAATATAAGGTAAAAGGAGAAAATATTGTTACATGAATAGGTGGCTTTTCAGCCGTGGAACCTCTGAAATACACCACGATTAACCTCCGACATGAGTCAGTAAGCAGCGAAGTGAACAGGTCCATGGATAACCAAGTTGGTCTGTAGAAATAATCAATGAATTCTGTAATGCTTTTCTGGGATCAGGATGTCTATTTTAGAGACTGGCTTTTTCTGAACCTACTACCTCCGTGTGTTTCGAAGGGTCCTAATTGTCATGACAAGCTCTTCCCGCTCACCTTCCACCTCCGCAAACCGCAGACTCATGGCCGAGTACCGATCTCGCATGTCTCGCAACTCGCCCTCCAACTGCTTGACACGCTTTCGCAGTTCTACAAGATCATTAACAACCGTGTCCACATCCCCGAAATTTTGTAGTGCTACCGCGTGCACGTTCTGTTGCTCCGCAAATGCACTGCTCACAGTCAAGGAAAGCGGCAGTTGTCAGATGATGCAACAATCGAGGAAATTTGGCCCCACATGGATACACGAATACCGTACGATGCAAAGGGAAAGTTCGATCAATGCGATCATAAACGGCCTCCCACTTTGCACTGTAACAGATATGGAGCAATAAATCGTGAGGGTAGCACGTGTCGACCTCCCGTCCGAGATCCCTTCCATGTGAGTTTCCTTTGAAGAATCTTTGGAAGGAAAAATTTGAGAATAGGCTGCAATCCAGGCGTACATGCTGGCATAACGGCCATTCCATTCATTCAAGCAACTGTGAAGAAATCAGACTTGAGTGTACAAACCTTCGCAGCTGTGACTTGTACATGTTGTTAGCCTCCATCGCCTCTGCTAGTTCTGTTTCAAGATGTACAACTCTCTCGACCATGCTTGATCCAGCGGCGGCTGCCTTGTACTTCTGAAGTCTGTTGTCCAACTTCTCATTAACCTAATTGCCAACAAATCACAATAAGAATCACACTTTAGAATCACACTAAGCACATTAAGCAATCCTCAAGAGCGCGTAGGCTAAATTTAAACACACGTTGTCATCAGATGTGATCGTTACACATGAAGGGACGATTTCGAACCTCTTGCAAACGCTCCACCTCAACTTGAAGCATGTCCTGCGTATTGAGCCGGGATTCTAATTCCTTAATGTGTCGATTTAGAGCAGCATTCTGATTCTGCAAACGGGTCAACTGCTGGAACAACAGTCATTGATTCTGTAGCTTAATATCTCCCACTACATGAAGTGCAGTAGCTAGAAAGTACTTGGGACTATTCCTAGGTTAGGTGATGCAGTGGCTAAAAAGGCAGACTGCAGATACGTACATACTGCAATCGTTATGGGCGATCTTGAATATTCAGAGTATTTTTGAAATACAATCGAGTTCATATGCTCAAAGCAAGAAAACGAAAACATAAGTACCTCCATTTGAAGCTGCTGAAGGTCAGAGCCAGGAGCCCCTTGGATGAGTTGTTCATTAGCCATCTCTAAACGCTCAATCTCATTCAGCAAACTAGTTTCCTTCTCCATAAACTCCTGTTTAATCCTCCCTATCTCCAAGGCTTTCAAACGCCCTCCCTGCAACTCAACCTAATCATGTCAAGCAAAGTTCATCCGCCATGAGAGTCATCATACTTATGTCTCAATTTCTCAGTACGATATTGCACAGGCTTCATTTTCACACATGATTAAAACCAACGTGGTTGGTATGAACGAAGGAACCAAGTGCACGAATACACTTCAATATCCTTGGGCTACAACGGACAGAGACCTAATAACGCCGAAGTGTACCTCATGGGAATCATGTCCATTGCTCGACTTCCCGTTACCATTACTCGTTCCAATTTTGTCTGCTGCGTACGATGCTCTTTCATCCTCCAGTAATAGTTGCAGTTCAGCGACCCGCTTCTGCAAAGCCGAGTTCTCCTTCAGGAGCAATGCACTCTGCTGCAAAGCTTGTTCGGCCTTTTCAGCCCGATGCTGCTCAGATTCTTTCAGCATCGATAAAGTTCTAACCTCGGTAGCAGATCGCATTTCCATATCCTCCAAGTCGCTTTGCAGTTGCGCAACCTGTACTTCTAAAGTTTTTGATACTGCAACAGCGTTGGCATGATCTCGGCTGATACTATGGAAGCTTTCCTCAAGCACGGCACGGCTGTTTTCGAAGATTTTAGTGTGCTCTCGAAGATCATGATGGGCCTCCTCCAGTTCCCCCTGTAGTCGCACAACTTCCTGGTCTAAATCATGTTGAGAATTTCTGAAAATTTCACACTCTTTGATAGCCTCGTCCAACTCCTCTGTCAAATGCCTGACAAGTTCCTGGTGCTTCTGTGTAGTGGAATCCAGAGCATTCTGAAGGCGCTCTCTTTCACCAAGAAGGTACGACTTCTCCTCCTCCACCACTCCTGCTTCCTGCTGCCGCTTGTCCCGCTCCTCCGTCATATATTTCAGCTGCAATTCAAGGCCGGAAACACGATTGGAGATCCGCAACTTTTCTTCCTCCAGTGCAGCCAACTTACCCTCTAACACAGTTTTAGCCAATTCCAGCTCCGCAGCCCTCGCCTCTGCACTCCGCATTTCTTTCAAAAGCTCCTCCAGTTTCTCTTTCAGAAGTTCGGACTCTTCTAGAGCGTGGTGCAAATGCTCCTGGTTGACTCGAGTTCTCTCCTCGGCACTGCGTTGGATATTTTCCTTGTCTAACTTTTCACTTTCCAAGAGCTTCCTCAAAGACTCCAACTCAGTGGAGCCCTGGTTAAGACCAGACGAAGTAAGCCTCAAAATTTCCTGTTCTAGCTCTTCTATGTGCAACCTGGCACACACATTTATCAAACAATACAATGTTTCAGAGTATTTCATGCAGGGACATAAACTTGTCAACAGCGATGGTGCCGTACTTTCGATAAGAAGTGACAGATTGTACCTGACGTGAACTGCAATCATAACACAATCATTACGTTCAGCAGAAAACAATGAAGCTGCACGCACCTGCTAAGCCTGCTCTCTTCCTGGGACTCTTGTAGCTCCTCTTCTAAACCTGTCACAGTTTCAGCTAATTGCTGAAAGAGCTGATTGTTTGCTACCTCTCGTTCCTGGACTCTCCCAAAGCTCTCTGGTTGACTGTTCTCAAACCGTCGAAGAGACTTCTGAAGTTCTTCATTCTCTGTCAGAAGGCGCTGCAACGACTTTTCCGATTCTTCTTTCGAAGTAGTATTTTCCCTCAACCGGTTCAGTTCACCCTCCAAGCTTAAAACCTTTCTCAAAAGCACGACACGTCCTTCCTCACCACTTTCTGAAGCTTTCAACTCAGCAGTCAACCTGTTGTTCTCCAAGACGCTCGACTCCAGCTGGGCTCGCAATTCATCATTTTCGGCTGTCAGCCGATGCGTCTCAACCTCCAATTTCTCTACATCTTGTTGCAACTGTTCCAACAACGTGTCGGGGGCACGAGGCTGCGATATGGAATCAGAAGCCCTCAAGTCAGCTATCAACCTATTCTTCTCATCGAGTTCCGAACTACTAGATTCCAGCTTGACCCGCAACTCAGCATTTTCATCCGTCAACCGATTGGTCTCGGCCTCTAGCTCCTCGACATCTTGTTGCAGCTGTTTCAATAAATTATCAGGGGCACGAGTATGAGACGTGGACTCCGAAGCTTTCAAATTATCTATCAACTTGTTCTTCTCACTGAGTTCTGAGCTGCATAATTCCAACTTAGCATGCAACTCCGTCTTTTCATCAGTCAGTCGAGTTGTCTCAGCCTCTAGTTCCTCAACATCTAGTTGCAGCTGCTTGACCATATTTTGCAGGCCATTGAGAAGTGTGTCACCGGTATCCCCAGCAGGTGGAGGCGCACTTCTTTGATTCACCTCTTCAAGCTGCACGATCCGGGCCTGCAGATCCTTTATCTCATCATCTTTGGCAGCGAGCTTGTTATTCCAGCCACTTTCAACCTGAGCTAAGAATTCCTCGGAAAGCCGTGACGAATCATTCCCCTTGGCCGCATCCAGAAGTTCATCGACCTCACTAACCAGTTTCATGTTGTATTGCTGCGTCCTCTGTAACTGTTCATTCAGGCTGCTTATAGTAGTTTTCTCCGACATGATCTCCTCCTTCAGCTCCTGAATTACCCGCTGAGCGTCTTCCACGGCCCATCTGAGCAACAGTTCAATAATAAGTCAAGAGAGACTTATATGAAGCAACCATCACTACATGAATATGAACCATATGCAATCCATGTGAAATGACGAAACAATCTCGAAATACGCTCGACGCGCCACCTGTATGTGTTCAAACAACTAGAAGATGGCGACGAGCAGCAGCTCATTTCCGCGTTTGAAAAACCAGCACTTAAAGCACAGAAACGAGAGCTCTCCGTAATTCATTGGTCACAGTGATCACAGAAACCCCCCTCTTAAGTGGAGAACGTTGCCCACCTGGATTCATTGGTCCCACTTTCCAGATCCCGTGGAGCATGCTTAGACGTTTTGAGTTTCTCTACTTCCTGTTTTAACTCATCTCGCTCCGCTGTAAGAGTTGAGACCTCCATTTGCTTCTCCTTGTTAACTTGCATATTCATCTCAAGCCTGCGATTGAGATCCTCCACTTCACTACTGAGCTTGAGTGACGACTTCCGGAGATCCTCAATTGAGACTACCGAACCTTCTCGAAACTCGCCCTGAGTCTGGGTCCGCTCTGTCTGTCGAACTTGCAAAGTTCCACTAGAGGCTGCTGACGAGGAAAGCGTTCGCTTGTGGCCTACGTTCGGCAGAGGGGATGAGGGCTTGGAATCGAGACCCACAATTTCCCTGGCCCGGTCCAGCTTTTCTGGCAGACTCGCAAATGAGCTCGAAGAAGATAAATAATCACCGGGGTATCCTTGTATACTATCAGTGAACGAGGTAGCTCCAGGTGTTGATGGAACCTCAAGTGAGTCAAAGCTGCTGCTGCTGTACCGCAATGAAGATGTGGATATACCTCTCTACAAATGCAGAAGTACAACATATCGAAGGTTATAGAAGCGACAGGTTAGAAATCTGATGTGTCCAGCAGTACATACAAGGTCATCATTCCAGGAACCTTTCCGATAAACCTTTCCAGAAACTTGTGAACAGCAGCATAGACAAGATTACTTCCTGTATCAGGGGGAGGTCTTTCTAAGTATCATAAGGTCGCCGTATAAACATCGATTTCAAAAGGAACCGGCTCATACTTTGCGAGACAAATTCTTTGTACGTTGTTTCAAGAATCTCTTAAACATTGTAACTTCGCTGTGAAACCTGCTAACCAAGAAGAAACCCAACGTAAGAAATGCACCTTCTTGATCCCCATTAAAAAAGCGTTCCTACCTGCTGAAGCTTCCTAGTTCCTGACGACGGTGATAAAGGCGGAGAGTCCAAAGAAGGCTGTCAAAGCACGAGTCATCAGCTTCTTGTCAGTACAAGAGGTTCTCAGGACTAGCCGGTGCCAGATTCTCGAAGCAGTACAGTCCAGACCTCGCTAACACTGGGATAATGCTGGGAATCTCTGTTGCTGAAAGCACCCGGCTTTTGAGCTTTCGCAAGATAAATCATAACATCACAACTTAAACTATAATTACGGACAAATTCAGCTGCAAGAAAAGATTTGTAGAACTAGATATTATACCTTGCGAGGACTGTCCAGATGACCATTACTGCTTGCGCGGTTCAGCTTGTCATGATCATCATCATCCGAAGCCACTGATTCTTCCTCATCCACGTCGTTTCCAGTTTTAGCCAACCTGTCTGCATCCTTAGCACTGACGATTTATCGACGTCCATCAGCGATGTTGCAGTCAACATGATTTTCGGTGAGATTTTAGGCATCCAAGGCTTCAAACACTAACTTTGTAGCTAGGTTTCCCATTCACAAGTGACGTGTGACACAGTAGTATTAACGCTGGACCAATATACTGATAGAAAGTCGGCTAACAAACATAGCTCAAAAATTCACAATCCACATTCAATTGAACTAAAGTGTACCTGTCGTGAGGTTTGGGAGTTAAGCAAGTGACAGTAACCTGCCAAGCCAGACATGGTTCGACTTGTATCAGATGCAACAGGGAGTGAATAAATGTGGATAAATCAACGTGCGTTGGGGAAGCCAGTGAATATAGTTATATTGCTGTACTCGGCTGAACATAATGATAAAGAAATATGGACTGATAGTAAAGAACTAAAGGCTGGTCTGTTGACAACGTTAAAATAGGAAGAGACGTACGTGAAGCAGGGTGCCAGTGGTGCAATTCCTTAACGCCAACCCTTTCTGTTGTGGATGTTTAGAGGCAGCAAAGTCGCCCAGATTGATCGTGACCTCCCCAAGTACTCCAGACCGTGATGATCCCTGTTCAGTAGGCCGATATCATGACTCATCAACGTCATCTACCTCAAACCAGGTGGTAGAGAAGCCGTATAAGAAGATTCAACTCAGACTTTTCCTACCCAACGTATTGCGCAGCCGTTACGAAAACCACAAAACAAGGAGACAAGGTAGGAGACGTAGTTGCATGCAGATGAGCCTCATAGACACTTACAGAAGAAACCATGAACCTGTACTTCTTTTCCTCGTACAAGTTGGTCCTCGTATCAAACACCATCCGTGTCGTCTCTATGATACTGTCGGGCCAATGACATTCTCCATTCTTCACCACCGCCCTTGGCGTTTTGGCTACAGGGCGCCCTGTCTCGTATGGAATGACGGATATCACCAACTTGTCCCATCCTTGCAAAGGTACCTGCAGAAACAATTATACAAGATATCAGTTTTCATCTGTTTGCTCATATGTTTGAATCTTGATTGGAGAAACTAAAATGACATTGCCAACAACTTATCTTGCACAAAACGAAAACTATGCTTCTATGAAACTATGGGCCATTTCACCTATACGCACTGGGTACCTCGCAAAGTCATCCTGTTGTAGAATAGAAGGCAGTGCAAAGGTTTTAACCCTTTCTTTAAGTAATCTACATTGATCAAGATGTGACCAGAAATGCAGTTCATTTTCTGAAACCTAAGCATGGTTGACAATTATCAATGATAAATGATTAAACTTCTGGCTGAGAAAGCATGAAAATACTGTCTCAAAGGCGTGAACCAGATTCTAAGCAATGTCCATGCTGTGACGACTTAGAACGCTGCAGACAACCCATGTTATGGCATATCTGATACGAAATACAGAGGGGGCAGTAAAGGTGCAGAAAGACAGACCCGGGTGGCGTGAAACCCGAGCTTGAAATCCAATTTCTCCTTAAGTTTCTCGGGCTTCCTTTTCAAGGATTTGAACATCTTCACAGCTTGACCTCAATGGTGAGGCTCGCGACCTATTCAAAAGACCTTTTGATGTGCTTGGCTGTCCAGGTGACCTCCAATAATTGCTGTTCCCAGCGCATTTACAAGGTCTACCCACGGCAAGCTGCAGGGCCGAGGCTACCAATCACATGCTCAAACGTCAAAAATACTTCCCCTGGAACACGAAGTACAGATCCCCTACATATCAAGATTTGGCAGGCCAAATTCTTCAGCTTGATCGATCTACATCCGCCGCTACAAAATCACTCAGTCGCAATCACAAGTGCCCTCCCCGTCACGCTCATCATCGCCTGGCGACCGAAACTGTGCAGAAACCGCACAATCTCAAGTCGGGAAACTATCATCGCATCCGCATCACCACGAAGCACCATGGGGAATGCCAGTGGAATCGCCAGCAGAGACCAGGTCTCCGATCTCACCAGCATCAGAAGCTGAGAACCAGCACCAGGGCTGGCCGGAGACCTAAACGAAGACAAGCACGATGAGCATACTCGGATACATCGAAGGAACAGAGGCTCGTGAAAACCTCACAAAGACCTGGAAATGGCCGTGGAAACGCCACGGAAGAGCCTCAAAGAAGGCCCAAATTGAGCGCAGTGAAGATGAGGAGAGAAAAGCGAGGTTTGCGCGCAGCTGGCGCGGGGGATCTGCGCGGCAATACGGGAGAATGTGGACTGGTGAGAGCAGAGACGGCAGGCAGGGGCGCAAGCACACGGGACTACGGGAGAGCTTCAAGAGACACCAGGGACGATGATGGATTGAGGAGCACGGTCATGGGGGTTGCAAGCAGCACCAGCAGGCAGCAGTGCAGCACCAGCACCAGCAGGGCAGAACAGGGAGGGGTCCCACGCCCACGACCCAGGGCGACCCGTTCTGCCAAGAAAAGCGAGAGCCCGGATCCGCCGGATGTCGGCGGGTAGGAGGAGGGACCCGCACCCCTGGTGCTTGAAAGCGCCGCTTGCGCGCTGCCCGTCCGCCTGCCTGACTGCCCGGGAATGTTGTGCCGGGCGGGACGGACGCTCAGACCCTCATGGCAGTCGCACGTCAATTTGGCGTGTAATAACGGCAGTCGATCCATTTCATGGTGTTCCCATGAAATCGGAAAAAAATGAACTAAGGGGGAAATCGTATAAATGAATCTTATCGATTATTTAAGGCATGTAATTTGTTGGTCTTAATTGTCTTAATTCTTGATTGTTTTGTTTGTTCACCCTCTTCTTCCACAAAAACATTGATCTTGGATGACTGGTCTCCTTTAGTTTGACACCTAGTTGCATCATAATTTATTGAAACCTAACTGTTCATTCCGCCCCCTCCATTAAACGGAGTGTTTAAAAAAAACTTATGAACTTAACTCACGTGGAATGCTTGGGCTAACATGGAATGTCGCCGTAGATCTATTGACTCACGTGGAATGGAGAATTTGGAGTGAGATATTTATTCAAAATAATTGGTGCTCGTCAATAGTAACATGTAACTTGCGTGTTTTGTAAATCATAAAGGATGGTAATGTGTGTTATAAAAAACGTATGAACGTTTCTGGCGTGGAGTGCACAGGACGTAGCATGCATGCACTAAGAAATCAAGTGAAGTGGAATGCAAGATTTGACCTGATATTTGGGATTTGAAAGCAGTGAGAGCGTCAACAGTAACGAGTGTTATTTATACAAGGAATGGCGTTAAGATGTGTTACATCTAACTTACGGACGTCTCTGACATTGAAAGACATGTAGTGACGAACGTATCTAACGTTAGAAGACGTGTAGTGACGTTAGAAGACATGTGGAGAATACCAACAGTGACACACGTGTTCATTATAACAAGTGTCGGGTTAACAAGTGTCACAAAAAACGGAGGAACATTATGTTCATGTTTCAATTAACAACACTAGAATTAAACTCCATGTTTTAGTACACCTAATTCTCAAATGATTGCTTACTATTAGAGGGATCGTCATGGAGGCGGTCGTCAAATGCATCACGTGCATATGCTGCTATAGGCTCGTCTTCTTGCTCCTCCGCAATGGTTTAGTTTCCTCCGAAGTGTGCATGTGAAGGCTTTGTTGTGGGCGTCTCTATGTTGATGTCACATGATGAAACCAGACTCCAAAAGTGTGCTCTACCTTGTCATCTTGTTTAGCAAAAGCCAAATCTCCTCCGCTGCCTTAAACATCGACCTTGCACATCACTTTCCACAACCCTTCATCTCCCACAAAATACACTTGAAAACAAAAGTGTGTGGATCCAAAGGTAGTTTGCAATCGTCAGCAAAATTTGTGGATAGAAATCGATATTGATCTCTCTTCATTGTTGCACCAACACCTCTTATTTTACCTTTAATCCATGAACATAAGAACAACAACGCACGTGCACCTATACTCCAATTCTATTATTTTTTCAACCGAGCCTACGTATTCTATTGTCTCTCCCTCTGCATTATTGTTGAAGGTTGCATGCACTCCACTGTCCAAAGTGGTGCTTAAAGCTTCCACTGAGCAGCAACGGAAGTACATGCCATAAGTCTTCATTAATCGATGAGCAGCTGCAATTGGTGTGTATAAATCAACGGTGGTTTGAATGATATTTTCCCGAGCGTGTCCTCATCTTGGCTTCAACGGCTATTTTCGACCAATTCAGAAGTGGCTGCAGAGGCCTCATATGTAGAGGAATGTGTGAGGACTTCCGACTCCTTTGCCCACGTCTTCCACGATTTTATTGGTAGCATTGCGTGCTCCTAGAATTCTGCTCCGCTTCGTACGCCCTATTGTGTGCGATTACCATCAGTAGTGCAAGCTTCAATAGCATCAAACAATAGTCTAAGCAAAAATACTCTACCTAGAATCATAGCATATCTTGTCACCTTCTGTAGAGTTGAAGTCCTGCGGCGTTCCTGACCAAAACCCGAGACATGGGTCCCCTTCCTCCCTTGCCCTCCACCATTTTGGCGTACATTGCATGATCTTCATTTGCATCCCACATTCTCCGAGCCGCCATAACTTTCCATGTACTTAGAATAAAATCCTAGTGTTTCTTCCATTGTATACGCCTCTGCCATGCAACCTTCAGGTCTAGCATACGACTGCACATAATTTATAAGAGTCTTCATGTACTACTACTCTATTAGATACATTTAGTGGCTATGAATTAGACCACATAGAAAGGATTCATCCATGAGTTGCACAATTCAGGTGCGTGATGATGATTTTGGATCCGAGAGAAAACTTCCGCTCAATCATACAAAGCGTCACTGAAGCATCTTCCACATACTCTTCTTCTTTAGACACATTCACAGTGCCATTGCACAAGCGTCTAAATACTCCGCTGACCCTCATAATACGAGTCTGGACATCTGCATTCAATTCGATGTATCGTATGAACAAAGATAGTAACTGCAAATTGGAGAGTCTTTGATTAATTTCCCCCAACACAAAACTGATATTTGTACATGAAGAATACTTCTCTAAGTGAACGTCTTTTCATGTCGGGTTTAACATAAATTACCATTTACAAACGTACTTGGACATTACACCTGTGTTTCCTTTGACCGATATAGACATCCACGTGATAAGGTAGCAATGACACATTAAACACTATTAAACACTTGATTGCCACAAGTAAACGTGAATTATCGTTCCTGTTGCATGAAGACGTGAAAGTTATGGGATTTTAGAAATCTCAATTGTCCATTAGGAACCCGCTTGTAGATTGCACGAGCATAATCATGTGGCACTTTTGTGGATCTTGTTACGGCAAGCATGTCCGTCTTTGCATGCATAGGAGAACATAAGGCACATCCGGCATGAATTGCCACTCGTTTGTATGTTGTGTTGGTCTCAACCATAGGTAAGATCTTACTCTCATATCTTTCAAGTCCAACCGTCCTCGAGAATAATCACTCTCCCCAAACAACGTCTTTATTATATTTTCACAGAGGTTTTCCTCGCAATGCACAACCTCCAACATGTGTCGAATGAGCAAGTCCTATCAGATGTCAAAAGTAACGATCATAAACATTCACTAATGTTCAGAAACATATATGAACGTTGAACGGTCATTTGCATATGTTTATCGGGATGGTGAGAAACATAAAGCAACAACAACGCTTTCAAGGTCATCAACGTCTCTATAAACGTCTCCATAAACGTTACATTTGTTTAGCGGTCAATCCTGGATGTTCAGTGGGACTTAAAATAACAAGGTACGATGTCAATTAGATATGGACATACAAATTTTTTGGGTGCACACCTTTTGATACAGAAGAGAGAAAAGCATTGAGACCTCTTCACTCCATGCATCCTCACATGTTTGTCTGGACCCTCTAGCCTTCCTTCCAAGGCAATGTAAGAGTCCCTTTGACGTGCAACCATTGCTTTACTACTTTGTAAGCTTTAATTGTGTTTGGATTGTCCCTCTCTATCTCTAATGAGGTTCAACATTCATTTCTATAAATAGATTCTTTTTCACGTTGCCAAATGGAATTGAAATGTTTTGGGAGCCAAAAGAACTCATTCTAGAAGAAATTGACATGCGCTTTTCAAATCCTTGTTTTCTAAGAGAGTCACAATTATACAATTTATGTCTATGCAATTTTTACCTTCATAAACCTCATAAAACCTTAAGAATTTCTTAATTTACATGTATGTATAGTCAATTTTGCGATTTTAGTTGAATTTGGATAAAGTTTGAGAAAATTTTGTGAACCTTTTGAGCAAATTTTGAGACATTTGGAGCATATACCGCAATTTTGGGTAGATCTCACCATGCCCTAATAGCGTTATGAAGCTTTGAGTGTGAATATTCCCTATATTACCAAAAAAAATCATCTACAAATGATTTTTGTAAAATGGTATGAAAAAAGTATACATCTTGCAAAAGGTTTCATCTTTATGTGATCTAAAGGTGGTTAAGTAAAGGTTGACCAAAGTCAAATCAACCCTTATGAACTTCATTTGCCTTTAGGGGCTGATCAAACGTGATGATTTAAATGTAAACTAGTATGCCTTGCGGCCTTGCCGCATTCACTTGAATACTCTTACCATGCCCTTCTTGTTTTCTGCTAGATTTAAAATTAGGTCATTCTTGTAAATTTTGGAGATTTGAGGGTCATAATGACTTGGAAATTTGATATCGCGGGATCAATTGGCCCAATTCGCAATCCAATTGTTGCCCGCACCCCTAGTGAAAAACCCGCTTTCAACGATAGCTCGTACGCCTTGATATGACCGGCGGCTCCCAAGATCATAATTTCTCTCACAAAACGACTTCAAACAAACTATATGAACTTCACCAGTGAAAAGACGATGCTGGTAACAGCAATGGCCATCATATGTGCCTCTTTTATGGGTACCACGAGTCTGTCTTAGTTTCAACATCTAGGGGGATGAAATGTCATTGTTCAGGCTCCCACATCCATCATGAGAGTGGGATGAGACTACTGTACTTCAAAGCAGAGTCTTGACTACAATAGTGACCGTGAATTGGTGCCTCTGTGCTTTTCCTACGTAAGGTTCATCAGTTGACTCCTTAAGAACAACCAGGATCTCAACAACTTAGCTGTCAATTACCACTTAAGGGAGAGTGCTAAAAAAGGGCTCAAATTTCAGACTTCTCAGTATGTAATGAAGATAGTAGTGAAGGCAATTTTCATGCATGGGGAAAGTGAATGGAAGGATAGTCAAAGTGCTCATAAGTTCTCGATTTTTCCACAATGTTCTATGAATTTTTGGAGGTGGACTCATAAGTGTTTCTAAAATGGTACCCTAATTTGACATTCTATGATGTTTGGGATGAGGTTTGACATGGTTTTGTCTGAAATGTGAAGCTACTATGTACCTATGAGTTTAGAAGTCTTGCACCCCAACATTGGTATTGCTCCATTTTTTAGCACTCTCCCTTACCAATGAACACTTTGAACAAGAGACATTGTGATTGATCCAAAAATAATTCACATGAGTTCGTACAAAGTAGGATATACCAAGCATGCTAAACATAAAGGAGAGTGCTAAAAAATCGCTCAAATTCTGAATTTCCCAATCTTCAGTGAAGTCAACACTAAAAGCGATTTTCATGCATGGGGGAAGTAAGTGGAGAGATGGCTAAGGTGGATTCATCATCCTACACCTCTTCTACGATTTGTTATGAAATTTTGAAGGTGGACTTATAGGTGTTTCTAAAGTGGTGCTCTGATTTGATACCCTATAATTTTTGGGAAAAGTACATGGCAATACTGAATTGCGAAGCTATTATGTACCTTTGGGTGAAGAAAGCTAGTGCTCCATTATTGATACTCCTCTATTTTTTAGCACTCTCCCTTGTGTACATTGTGATTTGGAAGGACATAATAAGCGTTCCATCAACAATTATTTATATGGATATGAGAAGTTTATGCATATGAGTCTAATTTCCAATGAAAGGATATGCATTGGTAAGATAAGGTTACTTGGCTAGCAAGGTGATTTTCTATTATTTCGTCTTTTCCATAATATAATTTCTCAGCTTTTTGTTCCTCTCGGCTTTTAATTTCTATCTTTTTACATTTTTTAAAATAGAATTATTTATGAACGAACATGCTGTGGTGGTACATTATACAACAACTATCTACAAGATTCTAAACAATAGGCTCATAATCTGGTAACTTGAGGAAGTACTAATTGTTAATAGGAAGTTACTTAGAGTGAGGAGAAGCATGGAGATTGTTATAGGTTAACTACAAAACATAAATTTGTGCTAAAAATAATAATCAATTGATGTGTAAAAACAACAAAAAATAACAAATAGAGGTAAATCTTGGAGTCTTATTCAATGAAACATGGATCACACCAATTATTTATATTTATGTTATGTACTCAAATATTAATATTCATTAAATGAGATTGACGTACAATAAAGTGGATTGATGTTGACTTACTGTCACATCTATTAACTAAAAGAGGACATAAAATTACATTGACATTGACTTTTGTTAGTGTTCAGGTGTATAAAATTATTGTAAGAAAAGTTACATTCAAAACTCTTCAATTATAACATAATCTATCGTCAATATAAAAAAGAATATTCAAACAAAGTCCACTACTGCTTTCTCGTAGGACAATATGCAACCAAGCGGGTGTCTAGAAATTAAAAATACCGTTGTAATACCTATACCACTTCCAATACTACTACATTGAGTCTACTACTTAAAATGCTACATACTTTCTATAAAACCAGTGGGTTGCTTCTTGGGGAAAAAGATACTTGATCGGCGATAGAAAGTATCACGAATCAAAGGTTTACGAGCATGTGCAGGCTTAGCATAATTAGCATCCCATGCCGTACTACCAATAAGATCACTTGAGGTCATGTAGTCACCACTTTCCTTTTTCATATAAGGATTATTATTGCAATAAGCTATGCGATGAGGACAATAATACGTTTGTTTGTGGCACTTGTGACAATGTGCTGTCGTGCACAATCCCGCTTTGCCCACATCATATACAAACTCGGGTCCATCAAACTGATCATATGCACATCACAAGTCATACATTTGAGTTGTCACATTATTCAAAAACCATAAGAAGCCACTACACAAGATAAATGGTAAGTTTGAGGCGTACACATTGACTTCTATGTACATATTATTCTTGTTGGAAGAAGACAAGATAAACTTAAAACTATTGCATATGATGGCATAAACAAATGGTTGAAATGAATCTTCTTTCTTATTCAAAATTCTTATTATCATGTTAGGTTCAACTCCTAAATGTTTCGGTCTATTTTTACTTTAGGAACATTACTCATAATAAAAGTTCAAAATTATAAATAAAGATTATGTCTTAGGTTTTAAGTGCACAATCTTGCAATAGACCCCTTATAGATTGTAACATACTAATATTCAAAATAGATCCTAGAATACTATTATTCTTACTTTTGAGTGAATACTATTATCATACCTATTGCAATTCAAATAACGTCAACAAATAAGTTTGTTTACCTTCACCTTAGTAACACTGGTACAAAAAATCATGAATTTTTTTTGCTCAATTAATGGCTCTAGAATAGCAAAAACTGCCCCAAATTTCATGCCAAAAATGAGTAAAGAAATAAAGTCCTTGCACTCAAATGCATGCCATAACTTCAATTCATCTTAGATTGAACAAAAGTTTCTTCTACAAAACAAAATTGAATTGGAATCTAACTTAACAAATTAAGCTGAAGTTCAATAGTGAATGAAAAGGAGTCAATTCTTCAATGACCATGTGTTTTTTTGATTTTTTAGGTTGGAAACATTGTTGCAGATCTTGTTCCAAAACAATTCCATCGAATTATTTTATAGTTGTACAAAATAAATTCATTAACTTGTATCAATGATTGAAAGAATGGACTTGTAGTAGTGAATCATGCCCCATGTTGCACAAATCAAAATCACAAGCTCCTTGCACAAAAACGCATGCCATTATTTCATACCATCTTGCCTAGGTATGACTTCTTACCACTAAAACCAAATTTGGGATGCAACCCAACAAATTTTGCCAAAAGCAGAGATCGAATGAAGAAATAATAACATTTCAAAGTTTCAGCCCTTCACCAAAATATTGGGGTTGAGGATCGACTCTCTCAATGTTCGATATTACATTTTATAACTTGACTTTACGTCATTTTCAAGAGAACACAAGTCCTTCTGATGGAATATTCTCTAAGATAAACATGCCGGTGAAAAAACTTCATGACCAGTAAATGAACTAAAGTCAACCAAAATTTTGTTATTCCAGATAGCATTCTACCCTACAATAGCCTAAACACAAAATCGTAATTAGCTCCGGCTGTTTCCACCACTAGCAGGAGATTTCCAAGGAGCTGAGCAACTCAGAAACCAAGATTATGCTAACTCAATCCTTTACTTAAGTAAAAGTTAGGAATTGATGTGACAGATTGGTCGAGAAAACACTGAATCGTCTGAAGTTGTTATCATCACTTGAAAAGGTTATAATCCTTTGAAAAAACTTGGAAACAAGTAGCGTAAATGATGTCAATGCACACAGATGTTCTTCATGAAAATGTGAATGCCTGTGGTGATCTTCAACCTAACAAGTCAAAGAACTGCTCGAGAAACTCAGAGCCCAAGCTATTTCTCGCTTCAGACCGTGGGGATCACTCCTTATCAGAACAAGTGCTCAAATGACGCACGTAAGTTAGTGTCGCCAACCAAAGGTAGCAAGAAGGATAAAGAAGGTACCGTCATATACTGGTGCAGAGCCAGTGGGAGATTAATCCTGACTTACTTTGGTGGGAATGCGTTTGCCGATTTCAGGATATTTGGCGGCCATCTCCTTCATCTTGACAGCCATGGTGTCCAGCCCCTTCTTGGCGAAGAACATGTCTTTCTGCAACAGGCCATGCCAAGCCCTAATTTTTAGAGAATGAAAACTACAAATGAAAACTACCGAAGCACTCTCATCTACTCATCATTTTGGTTTTCATTGACAAAAGTGTGCGTCTGGAGTTCCCAAAGGTCGGTTCGGTGACCTGCAGAATCAGTGCACCAACCTTCAGCTGATCGCGGTATTGCTCCGTCCGGATGGTGTTACTGAACTCGTCGGTCTTGGAGAAGTCGGAGCTGAGAAAGCCTTTGTACCTCTCCGGCTGCGTCTCCAGATACATGTTCTTGTCGATGTACGGGCATCCCTGCACAATATCCACATAGCCATCCTCAATATTGGCTATGATTACGATGAGCCTAGGCTAGTATCATTATTCGAACCACAATAGAAAAATTCTGTAATGTTGCAGTCAGTACAGTAGTAAATTAGGGTTGGATGTTGCAGTGTGTCTTACATCGAACACCCACGGGTGCTCCTGCTGGAAGAAGATGTGGTTCGTGCCATCAGGTTGCATACCCTTCTTGGCTGTCGGGAGCGTGAGCTGCTTGCCCTTGTAGTTGCTCCTCTCGCCTGTGGATCACACACATGATGAGCCATGACTCGCGAACGTTGTCAAGGCCGTGCTTCCTCACGATGAAGAAGAAGAGAACCAAGCCCACGACGAGCACGTACCCTCAATCTGGGGGTACGGATAGGGGTCATCGGCCGTGCCGAAGTTGATATACGACGAGCTGTTGAAGAGCCCAAGGATCGCTCGCTCTGTTAACAATCCGTTATTCATCTTGACGGCCTTGCTGCAGCCGCGCTAAAAGCTCAAGCAATTCCTTGTGCTGGTGCGCTTCTCGTATTCAAGCCACACAACCCTCGCAGTTATTGTATCAGATACTTAATCTGCAGGTCGGGTAGATGAGATTGCTCCTACTCCAGGCTCTCGACCCCCTGGCTAGTCCGCAAGTGCAAGGCAAATCAATGCTTGAAAGCTTCAATGTGAAAGTCGCGGTGCACCCAGAGCAGACTGACGAATCCTGTGCTCTTCATCATGCAGCCTCCGATGTCGAAGCTGAATTTAAAATGATGCCTGCACGCAACAATCAAGGGCGTCAGAGGCAGGCAGGCTCAATCCGAACCCTGTATCATGCTGCAAGGGGGCGACTCTCATGCACGGAGCGTGCATGACTGCCAGGGCAAGGATGGAATCAAGTGATATAGAACGTGAAGTAGAGTTGAACAGGGGCATGCAACCGTCTGCGTAAGAGGTCCAAAAGGTGCCTACCTGCACCACGCTTGCATTGTCGAAGGTCATGGCGCCACATCGTCGGCTCCACTGCGCTTCAACTAACTAGGACGCAGCACCCCATGACACATGAACAGTTTTCAACTGAACATACAACGTCCGCAGGCATTGACTGATCACTGGTTCGCCTACCTGTGTGAGTGACTGCATTCTGCTGACTAACGCCATTCTTGCACCCCAGAGGTTCTGCTTGACCGCGAGATTTTGATATGCGGTTTGGGGAACTCCGGAGGGAACGCCTGTGAGAACTTCGTCGTCCTGTCGTCCTGGTGCGAACCCTAATTCCTTCCGGAGTGGCCTAGGCGTTGCAGCGTTCGTTGTGCCCCGAAGGATCAGGACGCGTAAGTTATGCGTTTTTCGTCCTGCCATCGGACCTGGGAAGTTCGTGGGTGAGTGGGAGACGAGACCATGTGTCTTACTTTTGCAGATGGGTTGTCGGTATGGGTGCGTCTGAGAATCCGCATCGCGCACTCTGCGTGCGTGTTACGTGGAGTTCACCCCTTGCATCGTAATTTTTGATGTGGGTGGAGGCTTCGGGACAGCGCGAGTGCTGGTTGTGAGCGGCACTTGAGCAGGACTAATGTTTTTTGACTATTGAGTTGGAAAAGCGCGAGGTTAGTTTGCGCACTGTTCAGCACTCGGCCATGGAGACGTCTCCAGCGCCGGACGCCGTGGTTGAGCTCAGCGAGGGCTTATCATTAGTGCCGTGCACCGTGGTGTCGCTCTCCTTTGTTCGCGCGGACGTATCTGTGAAGCCGGTGGACGAATGGCAGCTCAAGGGCGGACTCATGGCCCTGTTCAAGAAGAGATTTGGGTTGGTCGTGGCAGACCGTGACCTTGTTGTCCAGAAAGAGAAAAATTATTTCAAGAAACGTCGGGACGAACCCATTGCAGACGGGACTTTGCATTTGTGGGGCGGGTCGGAGGCGACTGCCAACGGTGGTCCCGAGGGTGTTGCGTTTGGAAAATATCTCGTGGAAAATGTAAATGGCGTGGAGCTCAGCATTGGTGGGTTGAAGCTTAAGTGTCTCGCCGTCATTAAGGAGACGAACGACTTTGACGCTCTCAAGCGAGCATGGGAGGCGGTTTCTGGTCCCGGTCCACGTCGTGGAGGTGGGCGACTTTAGGGGTTTGAGATTTGTTGTCCTTCCACCATAGAGAGCTGAAGTAGTTCCTTCGACGCCGTCGCAATCTTCGATGGCAGGCTTTTCTTCGTCTCGTTGGTTCCCGTTTTTTCTAAGTTAATTTGAAGATGTAGGTTATAGGAGAATAGAATTCTGGTATATTCTAAGCTGCCCATCACCTCGAGGTCGGCAGTTTTACGTGAATATCTGGCAGTAGCTCCGACTTGCACGAGGTCATGGGTTCTCTCTCAGTCATTTTTGCTGTGAGCTCTACCATCGCGAATGATCCGTTTACAGTTCCTTACATTTTCTGCGAGCCCAAGTTTGCACAAGACTGAGTGCTTGGTAGATTACCAGGATTTTGATTCAAGCAGTGATTGTTGAGGTCTGTCATGGGTCCCGGAACTTATTGGCGTGAGGTGCCATCTGTCTGATCTGTTGACCTATTAAATTTCCGCAGGAGCAGCACAAGGTCAAGGAGGACCGACCACCCTGACCCTGAAAGGAGTGCCTTCGCGATGGTTTGCGGAGCCGCGGGTGTCCTCCAAACCTTCCGTCCTGGTCACGCACACAATCTTCTCTAGGTTCGGGGAGATCAGGTACGTCGTCTCGCTCATTTGATGCACGGTGGTCTTTTAACATATCCTAGTTTCTAGTCTCGTGTCTGCTTATGTACCGTTGTCCGGGGATCAACTTGCTTCGTATGTTGGTCACCAGGAACTTGGAGGTGATGAGTAATGAAGATCCTTCGAGTAATGCTAAGGATATAGGCAGCATGGCTGCTGCTTTACAGTGCCAGATCTGGGTGCAGTACGACAGTCATACCAATTTCTGCACCGCTTTATATGCGTTTTGTGGCCGCGCAATGCAGAAGGCACGTCGTATGTGCTTAATCTTTGCGGATTCATTTTTGTGTGTGCTCGTTTCCTGTTGTGTGTACGAGTTTGCCTTGAAGTGTAGAATTGTAGTACATGGTGATGATGATGATGAGGACGACGACTGCCGGAGGTCCCTGTCTCCGTCGTTCTGCTGTGCATCGGTGACGGTCATAATCCTTCCTTTGTGCAGGCAGGATCAAATTTCAGAGCGTTGTATGCAGTCGATTGGGATAAAGAGAATTATTTCAGCGTGTTGAACGTTCGGAAGAGAAAATTCGAGAAAGAGAGAGTGGAACGACAATTGCAAGCAGAGGCTGAGAGGATCCGGAAAGAGGAAATTGAGGCTCATCAAGCTGCGTTGCTACGCGCTGAAGTGGAAAGGTTGAAGACGGAACAGTTGGCTGCTGCTTTGCGGTGCGTCCCTTTCGATCTCCTGGATACTGCTGTTGAGCGATTCTCGTCGCTTAATTTCATCGCTCAACACGCTCATGGAACAAGTCCACGTTTACCAATGAATTTTTTGAAGGAATTTCTTGAAGGAAGTTTGGCTGCTTTGGTCGTTTGCAGTCTGATTTGGATCCATAATTTCTATCGTCAGTGCCAAGTACCATCAGAGCAGCCTCGACAGTGTCGATTAGCGTCTGGTGGATGTAGATTGCGCACATAAAGTGCCAGCTTCCTCTACTGATTTGTCCAAAAATTAATCAGCAACGATGTACTTTGAATCGTGCGTCATATTATTCAGCAAGCCCAGCAGGGATCTATGAAATGTAGACCGCCGCGGTTGACCGAGCACCAGATTCCTTTTCGGTCTTTCTCAAGTCACAGCTCTCTGGAAGTTACTCAATGAGAGATATGGTAGTATCTTGTTGAATAGTTTGTTGCGCGTAGGCTATGTCATAGCGTATGCGTAAAGCGTAGACATTATAACATATCTAATACGGTATCTCACATAAGCACGCACCTTCTGCGTGATTGAATAAATATTTGACATGGGAGTTGACCTTGTCCATTCTTACGCACGTGCTTGCGAATGATAATTTTTGTCTGCTGCTCATTATTCCAGGGAAGAGGAAAGGCAACTGCAGCTCGCTGAGCAAGCACATAGACTGGAAGATGAATCCAGAATGATGTTACATTCTGATGATACATCCTCAGCAGAAGAGGGTCTGATACAGGTGGGTCATCCCTTGCGTCCTATCCGATGCTTAGCATTCTTAGAGGAACAGCTCACTTGCTTTTACATGTTTCCACTTCTTCCATATTTACCTTATAGTGTCTCTATTTCATGTCATGCATCTGCATAGAATGGTAGGAGATGCGTACCTCTTAGCGAGGTTTCAAGAAATCGTCCTATTTGCTCTTCATTATTGTTAGTCGCTATCTCTTCCGTAACAGCAACGAGCTTCTAATTGCAGGATGACAGTCAGGAGTCCTCAGATAGTGCAATTGCACGAAGTGAGAGGGAGGGAAGAGGGCGCCGAACTGAAGATGATGGCAGATTTTCGCCACCCCAAAGGCTAAATGGAAGGTTAACTCCTGAGGGTGAGGGGGAGAGGCATCTGCAGCAGGCTAGGGGCAAGGGAGGTCAGTCATCTGGAGATGACGAGGCATTGTATTTATCACGAACTAGAGAGAAGAGAGCAATCCCATCTGAGGATACCGAAGAGGAAGATGCTCTGTTACCGCATGGGAAAGACAAGAGAAGGTCCACAGCCGAGGGCAGGAGAGACGCAGTTTCAATGAAAGGGAGGGCGAAGAGGATAGAGGCCTCTGAGGATGAGGATTCTCGACACCTGAAGAGAAGAAGGGACGTCTCTGAGTCCGAGTCCGAGTCAGAGTCCGAGGATGAAGAACGGCATGTGAGGAAGACCGTGAGGAGGGAGAACACTAAGGATGGCTCTGCATTGGGTTCTCCAGAAGTACGGGGTAAAAGAGTCTACACATCCGAGGATGATGACGAACGGCAGCCACCGCAAAGTGAAGCGAAGCGAAGATACAGATCTGATGCGGAAACCGGACGCTCGCCAGCTTCGGCTGACAATGTAGTTGATTTTCACAACGATGGTGGACGAAACATACGTGCTCCTGAACCAAGCGCTGATGAAGAGATGTATAATCCTTTGGAGGTATGCACGGTCTGCTTTGAATCGTCTCTTGTTTATCAAATTTTCTCATTTGTCATGTTTGTATCCACTTCTGCATTCGTTTACGCAACGGCCGCTGAAGTCATGATTTTGCTCTTGTGACAGCGATGGCAACCGGAGGTAGAAACAGTGTTCTATTCGAGATCAACTATGCAGAAGATGACGCACGCTGAACAACCACCTGGGACAATAAGCGCCGGAAGAATGTGAGCATCTGGGTACCACTTCTGCGTTCGACAGAAAGGAGTTTATTAGGAAAGAGGATGTGTTTGACTCTCTGCTAGTTGATGCTCGCAAGCATGCATCGAAAGTGGGGATAGAAAAGAGGGGTGACATGGTACGATCTCTCTCGCTTCCTCTCGCTCGTGTGTACTGACCTCTGTATGTTGTGGTGGAGCAGGGCAAGTAGAAAGCGGTCTCCCTCTCCGCGAACAACGGATTCGGAGAAAGAGGAAAGAGAGGACGAGGAGTTGGTGAGGAGGAAAGTAGAAGATACTGGGAAGATGGAGCGATGGGTTTTAGACGCGACACACAGTGTCGCTTCCTTATCTGCAGCCGACATGCTGTTACAGGTTGGCCCGCACGAGGGGGGATATCCTGCAATGGAACGGTCTGAGAAGCGGCTACGAAGTGTAGTTATATTCAGCAGTTGAGAGATTGAATTGCAGCTTGTTCATGTCATTGTGCAAACTTTATTAATGCATTTAGTAGACTTGCACTATCAATTTGTTGCCTTGTGACCACACGTTCTTGTGTGCTGCAGCTGCAGCTGTTGCTGGATAGTATATGATGATAACCAGCATCTTGGTTTCCAGTTTCTTGTGTGAGGCCCAACTCCTCAAATTTACTAATGTGCATCTTGCCAATTTAACGTGTAAACCATTCGAAAATATATCGTACAGTGAAGATTGTTGGTTTCTGACGTATTGTTGATCTTGAGGATACCATGTTGTTGTACCGTATATGCAGAGTATGTAGAGTATGTGCAGGAAGCATACGTCTGCGAAATGGGGTCTCCAGAGACGAGCAGAGAGGACTTTCTTGAGGCAGTAAGGCTGCGGTGGGTTCATGGCTGGTGGGGCTGTTACAAGGTTCAATCCTCAGCAGTATGGCGGGGTGGGTTTCTAGACCTTGTTGAACAGGTACCAACTATATTAGGCAGTCGAATTACATTTATGTCTTGAGTGTAGGAATTCCTGCACACATGGAACATTACACTAATATTTGTTAAGTGTATGGAGCAATTGACTTACATGAGATTGGCTTTCGTGTAACTTTCATGCCGCTTCAAGCTTCAAAGCTTTTTTTTTTTTTTTTTTTTTTTTTGACCAATCTCTTTGTGCAGACTATTATTGCTGATTTCATGATGCAAAGGCTTCTGTAGGCTCTTTGATGGAACCTGGATGTATCACTGAGTGGTGATTGTTATTTTTTGTCCCAAGAAAACATGAATCACACAAAGGTTTGCTGAAATTTAAATCCAAACACAAGTCTTTAACAATATAAATGACATTTGAAGATCCAAACAGTGAGATCATGTAAACAAAAAATTTAAAAAAAAAAAGAAAAAAAAAGTAGATTGAGATAAAGCTCTTACAAAAATTAGACTTTATTTGAAATGCAACCTATCAAAATTCGTCAAGAACAGACATCAGATGAAGAAAACATGGTATTTCAAAAATTTAGGTTTGTCATCGAAATTGATTACATTGAACTTCTGGAGCATTGAAGTGGGATTTAGTTGTGAGGTCTTTGATTGTGTAGGAAAAATGTAGCAAGATTTGATTTTCAAAGTGTGAGTCGGGTGTGCAGTTTGGTTGGAAAATGTACACTTTGGAATTAGACAGTGTGATAAAGTTCATATGAGTTGTAATAGGAGCAATGTGAATATGTCACAATACAGGATAAACATAAGTCTCCCATAATATTTATAAGCTCTACATGCATCTCCTTAATATCTCTAAAATAGCATCATTTTTTTGAACACCAATAGACATTGTTCGTAGGAGACCCAAAGCCCTAACAACTTACAACACTTGTTCATATTTCCAAAAGTTACGCCAAGTGCTACAAGTTTTACCTCCACCAAATCTCACCCTTTGGATACACAATAAATTGGATTCCACCCTTTACATCCAACTTTAATGAGCGGACAATTTTATCGTAAGCGACATTGATTGAGCGACATTGATTGAAGCCCATTATCAAATGAAGATCATTCACGTATTTTTTGAGAGTTCAAAAACTTGTTATGGACTCTTTGACATCTATGTAACATTGAGGGGTTAGATTTAATTCAGTGAAGTACTCCACTCATCCTATGTATAGAGTAAGTTTGATACGCTCACACAAATTGAGAGATCCAAGACCACACTTTTCAATTCCATTTACAAGCTAATTAGTGGTTATTAATCATTATAATCACAATGAACTAAGTAATCTTACTTGTATTTTTCAAACTCTTTAGTTACATGAGTGCTAGATTTATATGTAAATATGTGACCACCAATTGACTATGTTAGAAGTTACTTCCACTATTTACGTAAGGTGCATCACCACCTTTCTTGCATACATAGAGTTGCACAAAATTTTAACAAGACTATCATTCATCAAAGTGTCCTTGATGCAAACTAGCCAAAGAGTTTGAATCCAAGATGTGCTTTATACATGCATTGAAATTAGTAATCCTAGATCCTTAGTAGTAGTAGTATCTAGTGTAGTCTTGGCCAAGAACAAAGGTGACAGGATAAAGATCTTCCGGTCGAGGAGGAGGCGGCGCCGGTTTTTTCTCCTCTTTTGGTTTCTCCTTCTTCTCTTCCTTCTCTTCCTTCTTCTCTTCCTTCTTTTCTTCTTTCTTTTCTTCCTTCTTTTCTTCCTTCTTTTCTTCTTTCTTTTCTTCCTTCTTTTCTTCCTTCTTTTCTTCTTTTTCTCTCCACCCCCACCCCCACCCCCACCCCCACCTCCACCCCCACCTTTTTTCTTCTTTCCACCTCCTTGTTTTGGCTTGTCTTCACCTAGTTTTTCCTGTCAACCAATTAATTCTTGTTAGTTCACAAAATATTTCCAATTTTTATTCAGATACAATGCAAGCAAAACAAGTCCAAATAAAAAACAATCACAGAACAGACATACTGGGGATTTATGCTTGAAAACAGGCATGGTGATCTAACACATGCGGTACTTGGTAAATGTTCAATAAGAGAACCAACCTCTTTTTTCTCCTCTTTCTTTTCTTCTTTCTTTTCTTCTTTCTTGGCTTCTTTCTTTTCTTCCTTCTTTTCTTCTTTCTTCTCCTCCTTCTTCTTCTCCTCCTTCTCTTCTTTCTTCTCCTCCTTCTTCTCTTCTTTCTTCTCTTCCTTCTTCTCTTCCTTCTTCTCTTCTTTCTTCTCTTCCTTCTTCTCTTCCTTCTTGGGAGGTGGTGGAGGTGGTGGCACAATTTCTGTTTGTTTGCCAGTCTTCCTGATACGTCGGTATACTTCTTCAGTGGTTACATTTCCGGTTACGGTGACAAGTTGTTTGACAGGATCCACATTGAATGTCGTCACCCCTAGCAGAATAACAAGTATCAACCGATGAGAATCAACAACAACCCAGTCACTCAACTTGACAAAGTACATCATCCCAATACCAAAGGCAGGAATACTTTTCCCTGAATCATTAGTATCCAGGGAAATTGGCATGTAGTTCCTACCTGGAATGTTTTTACATGCTCTCTTGACGGTTTGTTCACAACCATGGCAGTGCAACATTACCCGCAAGACCACTGTATTTAGTGGTGGTGTCTGCACAAGCACGCAACAGATGCATACAAGATGAAGATTAGTAGCATACATTCTTTCCTAGCTTCATATTGAGTTGTTACGAGACATAACACTATTGCAGTTGATTCATTCAATGTGTGAAAGTTAAAACACAAACATGATCTCCACTTCAATAGTATCACATTCCTGAATCGCTCAGTAAAGTCCTTACGAAGACATAGACTTAGTTACAAATGAATTTCTTCCTTGGACTCCTAAGACTCTTTATCTGCATACTACAAAAGAGTGATTCAGTGATAATGATGCTCTAAGCCTCAATGTAGGTAGGCAGTGAAATCGTGTATTCATGGCGGAGGCCGAAGAGAAGCAAGGTCCGAAAAACACTTCATGCGCCTATTTCTACATTGATGGCAAGTCTACTGTTGGCAGAAATTATTCAGCCACGTCGCAATGAATTGCAGATGATATCGTCAAAGAAAACTTTAATTGAGCTGCAAGGTCGTGTGCACGACTGCCAAAATTGGGTAGATAACGATGAATAACATTCTTAGTAACTGTTTCGAATGATATCTTAGGAAGGAGTCCGGAACAATAAAACGACCTTGCGATTGGACAATTACATGCGAGGGCATCTAAACTTCGCCGGGGTGTGCATATTTGCACCATAGTGAGGACCAGACGGATACGGAAACGAAGCACAGTACAAGGAATACAGGGACACTTCAAGAATGTTACCTCAGGCATCTTGGCAAATCGATAGAATCTCGGTCTGCTGCTGCTGCTGCTGCTGCTGCTTCTTCACCACAAACGCCACCAACCTTAGCAGCTCATCAGGCTTGCTATTGTAATGAGAAAGTCTGTCGGCTCCCACTCCGGCGTCTCAAGTACGCTGCGGCTTGCACGAGGCTACAAGAACGCTACTGCAATGATAGAGACGGATACATGTCTGAGCGGTCTCTATCTACCTCCCTGAGAGCAGCATGCAAGAAAGAGAAGAAGGAAGCGAGAAAGGAAGAAAGAAGCAGGGGAAGGAAGCAAACCTGAGACTGAGAAGGCTAAATTAGAGCCGACGGGGATCACCATGGATTCTATCTTGCCAAAAGCGGTCGTCGTCGTCGTCGTCGTGAGAGTGATTTCACACAGAATTAAAAAGGAAGGGGTGGGCGCTTGACCCTTTCTGGTCCCATAAGGTGACCTGAGAGGGAATTATATCAGTCTTGTTCCGCTACGGTAGGTGCTGCATCATTTGCAACTGGGCCAGCCTCAAGTGGACTCACGGCAGCTGTGGGCCATGACGACAACGACTTGGTCGCAGTTGAGTGATGACACCCCTGCTCCAGCGCCTGAAATGTGCTCAAATCATGGACCCGACGGTACGTACTAGTCTACACAATTCAGGATTGTCGCTTGCCTAGCCCGGCCTGGCCTCACCTCGCCACGGCAATGCTGGTGAGGTAAATTCGACCACAGCCAGCCAGCGTGCCTGCCTGTCTCAAAGGTTGTGGAGTTCCAAGTAAAAAATCAGTTGCACATGATCCTGTGGCGTGTGAGAGATGTACCTTCAGGAATGGCTCCTTGAGCGGGAATCTTCCGGCCCTCATTATTAGGGGGGCACCATCATTACCGAACTTGCAGAGGACTCGTCAGTCATCGCCATCCAGCCAGGGAGCAAGGTAAGGTAAGGTCACGTAAGATTGGATGGCCGGGTAAGGTGAGGTAAATGAAGGTAAGTAAGGGAAGTAACGAAAGGTAATGTAAGGTAGTAAGTAATCCTGACAAGATTATGTTACCAACTTCAAATCAAATGTGGCAACACAAGATGGCTGTGAGAGAAATGGTTGCAAACCAAACCCACCAACAATTATAGAAAATAATCATAGTGGTCAAAAAAGAACCGATGGCTGCTTCGAACCAACTCAAACTTAGTGGTCAACTAGGCCAAGAAACCGTGAGTAAGCCTTGGAGAGATTGCAAAGTGTAGAAAGTCATTGCTTGCGAGAGTCCTTGGACTGGACAAAGTGTTGCATCTTGGGTCAGGCCCTGAGAATGGGGTGGGATGACCGCCATCACCAGTCACCAGGCATGCAGAGCAGAGCAGAGAAGGGGAGGGGAGGGAGCCATCACATCACCAGGCAGGCAGGCAGGGTCGCAGGGCGCAAAGGTACTGGCGGAGTGGTACCGTCCGGACCACTTCCGCGAAGATGAGTCTAGGGGTAAGATAAGGTTAAGGTTAACGGTATGGAAGCGAGGATGATGAAACGTTGAACTTACGGGGCGGGAGGGAGGGAGGGAGAGGTTGGTCACCAAGTAATTAGTAATGACGGTCACCCAAAGCCAGAGGGAATCGAACGACCATGAGCGGGCACAAGGCGTTTGAGATTGTGCGACCGGGACACGGGCAGCAGTCGCGCGCATCTATGCAGACTGTAGAAGGAGAGATATTTGGGGATGGACCAGTGCACAGCACAGCCATGGAAAGAAAAGGGAAGTTGGTCGACTCCACCGTCCCCTACTCGCCTGCCCTGCCCTGCCCTGCCCGCCATGTCGTGCGAGGACGAGACCATAACGACGGCCCGATGCCCCTTTCCCGTCCATTCTCATCTTTTCTTCTTGTCAGCATGCACGGACTGGTCTCAGGCTTCACCTTTCCTGGACAATAATGGATGCCTGAACGGGATTTGCATATCAATGCTTGTTGCTCTAGTCCATGATGCGTCTCCCCAGGCAGTTCCTTTCACAACATTCTTACTTCCCAGATTGTGACGCTTCACTTTTATGAATGTTTTTTTTTTTTACTCTTCTGAACATGTTGGAATTATGAACTTTAAAAAAATAATCATTGTCTACATACTTTGCTAGTAGATTAACCCCTTAATTTTTAAGGCTCTATTTGCATGCTTTACCCTCATAACTACCCTCTTTCTTTCCATGTAAGATGCAAATTTTTGAATGTTGACAAATTTTGAAGTATGTAACCGTAAGATCTAGTACCTAACTAGAATATGTACAAGTCTTGAATTCAAATTCTTCACCACTAGTGAGATCGCAACATTCAAAGTTGAGAAGAAAGTTTTTTCCCATGTTGTAAAATGGCAACATAATATTTTGGGGGCCAAAAAACCATTTTTGGTACAAAATTTGGTTTGAGGCTCTTCAAATCCTTGTTTCTAGGTGAATTAAGAACGTGTCTATGCAATTTTTACCCTCATATGACCTATGTAACCTGTAGAACTGCTTGATTATTCACATGGAGACATGCTGAAATTCAAATACAAAGGCTCAATTTTAACAATAAAAAAGGATTGATGATCCGAATGGTAAGATCATGCATTTTCTACATATACATAAAACAAAACTTTGAAGAAAAGTAACATCTCAATCTTGGGTGAATTTTTGAAGATTATGCATTTTAATCGATTTTGTATAGATTTGAAGAATAAATGTGCATATACCGCAGTTTGGGTAATTTTGGGCAATGTTGGTCAGATTTCAAATCGTGTTTTCAAACTTTAGGTGTGAATATTTCCTAGAATTTGATAGATTTTGGAGCAAGAGATGACTTTTGGAAAGCTATGGAAAACTTCTACAACCTGCAAAAGTTTTCAACTCCATGCAATCCAAAAATAGTAATTTAGAGGGTGACCAAAGCCAAATTGGCCTAGAATGAGCCTCTTAAAACTTAAGGTGTTAACTCCTAGAAACTCTTGTGTTTTTGAAAGCTTGAAACCTCAGAAACTATGATTTTCTACATGACTCCCGTGGGTGTGAATCAATTTATTTTTACTTTATTTGGATTTCCTATCCTAAGACCTTGTAATTTTAGTTACTATTCCAAAAGTGACCATTGAATGTTTTCCATTTGCAAGATCTTAGCATCTAAAGTTTGTGCAAAAAAAAATTTGAGCACTGTTTGGGAGACATTATCTCCATGGTGCCAATTATTTTCTAGAAGACTGTCTAAAAACAACAATATACAGTTGTAAAACGTGCACCACATTGGGTATATATGGTTCGAGAAAAAGTTGAACAATGAATAGGTTGTTTAATGAGTTTTTGAATTTTGAGAAAACAACATTTGAAAAATCTCATAAATCTCAAGTTCTGACAAATTTTGAAGAAAAACATTGTCAAATTACTCAAAATTGTGAGAATTGTCTTTGAAATTTTTGAAGGTTGCCCTTGTAAAATTGGAATACTTTTTGACTTGGGTCACTTTGAAATTTCACTAGTGAATTGATTACAGACATATTTAAAAAAAAATAAAAATCAAATTATATATATATATATATATATATATACTTTTTTGGATTTAAAAACTCAAATTCATATATGAAATATCTAAAAGTGAAATTTGGGTTTGCAAATTTAACCACATCCACCTTGCAATATTGGGAGCACCCATTAAAAATCTTAGACAAAAAATAATACTTAGTTGCAAACATAGAGTCCTAAAGTCACAAACATAGTAACTAAATTAAGCAATTAAGCAATTATGCACCCGGCTATTTAAAAGTGCACTTGGGTACTACGATGGCCATTTCTTGCAAAAATGGAATTTTTTATTTTTAAACTTGATTTTTTCTGGAAAAAAAGGTGTTTTGCAAAGAATGTTGCGTATTGTCAGAAGTGGTAATATAAAAAGACTTCTAATGGCATTGTGAACATATTTTTGGTATAAATCCATGTGAATAATACAAATATTTTTGTCCAGGGATATTTGAAATGCTTAGTATATGCTACAAATTGTGTAGATTATAGTTAATATATTTTTGGTGAGCAAAATGACGCGAGCACCAAACTGTTAATAAAAGTAGGCACCAAATTGTTCCAATGGACATTTAATAAAAATATACTTCATATTGTACTTTGTATATATGTGGTAGAAAAGTATCTAAATACACAGATTCTAAATGTATACCAAGTTATGTATATAACTGATAATACAACTAAATTCAACCTATATGTTCATCGCAACAACACGTCTGAAAATAATCCTTGCGATCTTGTACTATCTAGTACGTATATACACTTAGAAACACCATGTGTACACAAAACACATGGACTACATACTAATATCTAATGCGGCTTGCAAGCGGTCATCGTCGATAGCTTGGGTTTGCATTGCGATATATTCTAATATGTGGGCCTTCGCAAATTGGATAATGCAAATGTTGCTTGGAACCCGCACTCCAAAGACATTGCGGTTTCTCCCGACTATGACCAGGGCATGATTCTTTCTGGTTCGTCCGCCTATGAAAAAATACATGCCTCTTTCTCTATCCAATCGTGATTCTCCCGGATGGCTCCCACAATGAATCCAAACAGTTTGCATACCGTTGTAAAGAGGAACTCGGTCCGTCACCAACTCCCCTCGAATGATTGGCCAATACCAACAAACTTTCATCTTGATTTTATTCCGGCCTTTTCCGTCTTCAATCACCTTCCCTAAATAAAATGGAACACCCTCGTGTATCTTCGCATGATCAACACCGGGGCTACAAATTGTCCGAACGGATATCGGATTGAGGATCAAATGGGAAAAGGATCGTCGATTTTCCGATACCGCTTCTTTCTTCTGTTCCATCAAAGATGTGATCGCGAGCCGTTCTTTGTGCCTCTGTGACCGCTTGGTTAGGTGGCCTCTCTCTTCGATGACCAAAGTATCCTCTAGCCTCGAGAATTGGAAGCATCGCCACTATTTTTGGTCCACAATAGTAATCTCGTGGTTTGATTCATTTCGATCGTCAACAACATCTATTGATGCATCTACAATAGGTGATGTCTCTAATACCTCTGAAGGCCAAAGTCAAGAAGAACTATGCTCGTTGCTACGATCTTTCTTAGGAATTCGGCTAGGTATAGTTTCAAATGTTACGCCTCTTTTTAGCTTCACCATTTTTTTCGGATGTTGGAATCTTTGAATGCACCTTTCTTTGTATGCAATAAAGTCATCTAATGCCTTCAACTCCCTTTCATCACCACAAAAACACCTTTGCAAACGATGGTCGTTCTTCTTTATTTGGTAGCAATTGCAACGTCTTTGTCCCCGACTCGGTCCCCATTTATCCTTGCTATAATGTTTGTGTTGTCTTTCGAACCTTACCGACCCCTCTCGATTGTCCATATAGAATCGCATGTGGTGCGGAAAGGTTATGCCAACCAAAGAAGTCCCACCGTCGATAAGTGAGGGTTATGAAGGACTTCCAATCCCACACATTTTCTAAGAGTCCGGCGCTAACAAACGCCTCTGTTATGGATGTACCTTGTTCTATTAGACTAAGCATTTCCTTCAATGAGTCGATGTCCGACCTCTTCAACACATTAGATATACAACTAAAGCGTTGGTCGATATCTTCGTGTGTATGGCCCCACTATAAGGAAAGAGAACCACCTCTTGAAAAAACCCAATCCCACCAATGAAACACATAGAGCAAACATGTAAATGTTTTTATTCTCTGTGCGATTATCCGCTTGATACGTAATGTTGGAAGCAAAAGCGTTTTCTCCTCTTCACATCTCCTATCACGCGCAACAATGCGCTTTCCACCACCCTGGTTGCTATCACGTTTTGTGGTGCGCGCGAAACCACACATCGCAATATAAACCAATCCCACGTATTTGCGCTCCTCCACACAAATGGGTCTTCACAAACCGATCTTCGATGTTCTTCACGGTTTGACGATTCTCACTACCATGGTAGTGTTTTGATCCACGCCATCAACAATGATGCATACGCATAACTCCTACCGATATAAAGACGACCTCTTAAATATCCAATAATCTCTCCGTTCCTCCATCCAATACGCGGATGCATCATAAACAACTCTTTTATTTTGATCCGAAAGATCCGCATTCGTGGTTCCTCCACGGCACATTTATATTCCCAAAGAGTGATAACACTTTGAAAACCTTGAGAATGGAGGTGCACCTTGACGTGGATGATACGATGCGCCGCATCCTCCTCCTGAACAGCCTAATTGAAATGGTTTCTCCGTTCTGAACTCTCTTCACCTCCTCGTTCACGTAATCAATATATCGGACTTCGAGTATTCGTGGGCGGGGAGAATAAGAGGCACCACTTCGTTGTCATCCTTACGAAGAATTGAACGATGAGGTTGAGGACAACCACTTCGTCCCACAAATGATTTAAATGAGGCCTCTGCGGCACGACATTCTAGTCTTCTCCTGGCGGGTTTGAAAGGCATTCACGTGAATCGCCGCCACTCTTCCATATATTAAACACTCCTTCTTCATTGTTTAAACCGTCTTTGTGAATATCCAATCCCAGAGCAGATAACAAGATTACAAACTTGTTTGCCATCTAACTTTGCGACAAATTTATCTCGTTGGAAACGTTAAGTCCGTGTATAAAAAGCGGCGTTTGTCTCATCCAAGATCTTGAATTGCATAAGTAGAAGCCCACGCATTATAACGCATGTCCAATAGATACCGTTCTTGAATGTCTCTCAAACAATTTTGTTTGCATCCTCCTCGCCCTATTGTCCTTTGACGCTTAGAAGAGATACCTTCGTAGATATACCTTCTGTAAAGATGTCTCCTGGAATCTCTCGCTTCTTCTATTTTCAGAGAATATGGACGTCGGGCGCTCTCGACATTTAATAATAAGCCCATCAACATGGGGCAAATCTCGGATGTTGGAAAGAAGATTTTGAGAAAATGGAGAGTTAAATCTACGGGGTTTGAAGCTATCTATACTGCACGCCGAGACCTATCGGTGGATCCAGGTGTGTTGAAGTTGTCATGGAAATCAAATTCTTGTGTCAACCTCCGTCAGCGGTGGGCGTTTGAAACCCATTCAATACGTCCTCGCCATTTTGAATGGTGGGTTCATTAGCTATCGCGACGTAGATAAGACTTGTGCCAACGGATGATCAATCCAACACACATTCCAAGACGTTCTCCCACAATCTCTCCAAATCCAACGAATGATCGTCTACCCTAGTGATGCGTCTTTTGCCACCTCGGACGGGAATAACTTCGATCCATGCGATTGCGCGCGCCCGTTTCAAATGTATACTCCCTAGTTCTGCCGACAACAACTTCTTCTTTCTCGATAACAATTCAAATGTCCTTTCCAATTGAGATGAAATGAATCGAATAATACCATCTCCACCGCGCTTGCACGAGCTGTCCGTATTAATCGCGCTCCCCACCGAACCGTTCGGATTAATGACATCGCTTCAGATTGGGTGTTTTGATGTACTAAAGGGATTTGGAAATTGGAAATTGTCCATTGTCGTTGTTGAACTAATAGGAACCTATACATTGCAAAAACATGTGAAAATATGTGTGTAAGCAATAGAAAATATCATTCATTCAAACGAACATGTGTTCAAGGGACATAAATTTTTGCTTCTAAACATGATTGTTAATGTTGGTTACTAAGTTCAGTAAAGATATTATATATAATTGTTAAGATTGTTTAAAGTTGTTAAATTACTTAGGATTATCTTGTGTACTTTATTTATATATAAATTAACGGTTTATCTACCTCTACAGACATGTGTTGGATAAAATAATACAATGCTAAGTTTTGATTACATGGAAATAACAATAATCATGTTTGATACCTTGTCCAAAGACTATATTTACACCTTAGGAATTGGATTGTTTGCGTTCATAATACATTGCTAAAAATCGTTGATTGAAATAAAAAAAGACAATGACAACATGAAATGGCGTCAAATTACTTTGTACCTATGGCAATTTCCATTATAAATCCTACATCATGCTTTGAGCGTGCATAAAATCACAAAGATGGTGGTATTGTTTAGGATAAAGGAATAATTATTGCAATGACAATGATTATAGAAAGTTACAACTTACTTATAGGTTCAATTAAATTTGCAAGAAAAAATAATATTTGCAATATTCATTGTATGATCTATTATCATAGCGATGGATAGAATTATCATGTGTTCTTGTATGTATGCAATATATTATTGTTTGGAAAATATGGTAATTTTAAACTTTACCTTTAACTTCTACTACATTATAAAAATGAAAGTTGAATAAAACTTGCAACCAATGATTCAATTGCACTCAAGTAGGAACAAAGTTTTATAGAAGAACAAAAATATTAAATCAAATTGTAACTAAATTATTCCCACCTCAATGTGTTAGCTTTATAGGGCTTAGAACCAAGTGGTGTTCACACCACATGTCCATTCTTAGACATGCTCTTCAATAGATGTAAAATATATAGACTGAAACATACAACAAATAAACCGAATTTAGCAATGCAAACACTCGTGCTTTAGAGATTATTCAACTAGTAACTTACATTTTGAGTCATCTTGGAATTTGAAAGAAAAAATAAATAAATAAATTTCATTTTCAGGTGAATTTTAAGAATTAAAAAAATGATTCATTCACAACACACAACAAAATTTCAAGAATTTAGTGAAACAATAACTTGTAGATTACATTAGCCTTCTACTAAAATCATTCAATTGTTTTCATAATTATAGAAAGTTTTTAAAAAACTTAACATACAACAAAATTGCTATAATACAAAGAATAAAAATACCTTCGATTAGACATCCATCAACTAAAAAATGACATAATTTTTTTTTTTTTTTTTAAAAAAAAAAAAGAGAGAGGTGGTAGAGTGTTCGCCGGACACCCCCCCCCCCCTTCTTGGGGCGGTGGCCTGCACCACCCCTTGCCGCGCTGCCTGCAGGCTCAGCCACCAAAAGAAGGCAGGGCGGCGGGGGTCCGGTGTCGGCACACTCTACCACCTCCTCTTTTTTTTTTTTTCATCCGACTTGTCCCGCTTCGATCTTCCTCGCACACTTGCCGTTTCTTCCTCCGCTCTTGCTCGTGTTTTTGAAGGTCGTTGTTGCCGTTTCTTCCTCCTCCGCTCTTGCTCCTGTTTTTGAAGGTCTTTGTTGCCGTTTCGTCCTCGTCCGCTCTTGCTCGTGTTTCTGCAGGTTGCTATTGCCGTTTCTTCCTCCTCCGCTCTTGCTCCTGTTTTTGAAGGTCTTTGTTGCCGTTTCTTCCTCCTCCGCTCTTGCTCGTGTTTCTGCAGGTTGCTATTGCCTTTTCTTCCTCCTCCGCTCTTGCTCGTGTTTCTCAAGAACGCTGCTAGGACGATCTGTAGAGCACTAGGAGAGTTTCGTGACTTGTTGCAACCAAAAATATTTTTGTCGATTCTCCTTATCGCTTCTTTTCTTTGTCTTAGAATCGTTTGCTTGCTTAGTACCGAATCGCTTCTTTGCTATTGTACTGGATCGCCGCTTCTTTGTTGCTATCGAATCGATGCTTGCTACTTCACGATCTTGTTGCTATTCCTCATTGCTATCACCTGGTATTGTTGCTCTCTTGTTGCGGGCGTGCATTTTGGGTTCTTGTTCGCTCTTTGTGCAGTGACGCTACTATTCAAGTCATTCCACTTTGTACTCGATATGTTAAAATCTTCGTCTTCCTCCCTTCATCCTCTTTGTGGTCTTTGTTGCGGCCATGCAAAACCGCCACCAAAGCCACCAAAATCCTAATCTTAAATCCTTAAACCCTAAAAAATTTAAGAATCTTTAAAAAATAGAAATAATAAAAAATTATGAGAGATTGCAGGGTGTGTGCGCAAGACACCCACCAAAACAATCAACCAAGTGAACTCAATAAACATCCCATTTACTATATTAAAGCCATTTCAAACGTCGTCGCCCCATGAGGGATACCCGCCCATATTGATACCCGTCATACATTATAATTACTTGCTTAAGAACAAGAAAAATGAAAACATTTAGCAACACATGATAGTAAAAATATTAATGTAGATATTGTAGAACTAACATCTTTCACATACAGTCGTTTGAGACTAAAGAATATTACCTTCTTTTACGATTCCAAATTTCTAAAATTGTCTTCACTGTAAAAAGAGCATTTAGCCCCAGTCAAACATGTTCGCACATTTTGGTCAAGGGAGAGAAAAAAAACACTATTTCCTACATAAAACCTATAGATCTTCATTTTTAAATTTTTTTTTTTTCTAGCGAAAAATTTATGTGATAAATAAATTCTTATCAATCATTTTGGATTTTCATTCTAAAGCATGTTGAGTTCACAAAAGAATAAAATGTGGCATAAAAGTTTGTCAAATAATTTCAATCTCGATCATTTGCATATTTGTTTTGAATATGCTACACACCTTTTCCATGTCTAGAAATTGGTTTTAAGGTAACCAACATGATCATGCCTATCATGATTTTAAAGAAGTTAGACCTTGTATAATGAATTTTTTTTAAGCCAAGTGAAATTAAAGTGTGCTAGACCACTCAATATAATTAAGCACATGAATTATTCTTATGATTTCAAATGCTATAATATTTTAATCCTTCCGATGCATAGTAGCCTAAAAAATTTGGTGGCTTTATATCAATGTTTATTTTAAGATTCTAGGATTAGAAGTCTTAAATTTCACTCTAAAACTAGATTTTAAAGCCACTTTTTGATAGTGACAAATTTGAAGTGTTTCTTGAAGAATAATGGCCTAGGCTTTTCGGGGCTAAAGAGTCGTCAACCATAAAACATCTTCCACATGAAGTCATATTAGAATCAAAACAAACAAAATGGCCTATGTTAGTCTATATTCACATGAACCATGTGGTCGGATGGTGAATTTTGGTATAAGTTATCAATATTTTATTGAATAGAAATCAAAACAATTGTCAAATAGACTCTAAATTACACCATATTAACCATTATGATATTGTGTTCCAATGATGATCGGGTTGCCATGCCTCAACGCGTCGGAACCAACCGCAAAATCGACAAGGCATGGGAGAAGCGGATGGTGGATTGTAGAAGAGGACCCCTCAAAGCCTTATTTGTGGATGACGCACCAACCTTTTAAAATAAGGGACCGTCGTCGGGCGTTAAGCAAGCGTTTTGGCGAGATTCAAGCAATTACTACCCGCCCATCGTCGACATGATATATGTGATGTGTGGCCCAGATCTTGATGAAGCAATGCGGAAGACTTCTCTGTCGAGATGACTTCTTCTTGCATCCATTCCGAAATCCTTGCTTGCAAGTTAAGGTCCGTGAAATTTCTCAATACCTTGCGAGAAATTTTGGTCAATATCGCTCTCTGCAGCGATGCGTCGGCGAGGCATGAGCGTATGTCACACTGTCTAGGGTTATCGCGGGAGGATGTGGCGCGAGCAATGGTTCTTATGGATGCCCATATTAAGTCGAAGCATTACTAGAGGCGGATCCAACACATGCAACATCACAAGGTCCACCACCAACCAGAAAGAGACGGATCCAATTCATCGTAGTTATGTTATTGGAGGTGAGTTGGATTACCCGGCCACTTCAAATAGATTATTGCACAATCTGTGCCCGTCCAGCGTCTCGCGACTCATCGAGCCGCTTTGTAGGAAGTGTTCCTCTATCCGGAAGAGGACGTCCTTCAAAGCGGCCGCGACGTGAAGAGGCGACATAGCATCTGGTTCGGGTGGACGATCGTCGAATGTGGCTCTGAAGTGGTGCGAGGTCAACTGGACGAGGATCGAGGCGCATGGTAGGGGTAGTGGGTCTACAATCGCGAGGTTTCAAATTTCGGCGTGGAGCATCTAACATGTGTGCCGAGTTCTTGGCTGAATGTATCGGCGGTGGAGGACGAGTTTCGAAAAATCGGACCAAGACGAAGAGGATTGAGTCGGAACCGAGGATGGCGTTGGAGGCCTCAACGTCAAGTAAGTTCTTAGCGCCGATACCTGCGGAAGGAGAAATCGCGAAAGGATCACTATGGGGGACATTGTATTCGAGGTGAAGATCGACAAGATTATCCAAGTGGAAGTCCTTTGACAAACCATCGGTGCTCTCTGCAAAGAGAGTTAGAGAGGTTTATGACTTTATGAGACATCCAGGAGAACAAGACTTGTGTGAGCGAGTTGGTTCTTCGTCCGATCAATCATTGTGGATGTCACTCTTGACGATAGTGTGGTTCGGCAAGAAGAGGTGGCATTCCCCTCGAAAGAGCTCAACGAGTTCAAACGCATATTTGATCTGGCACGGATTAGTGTCTATTCACGGTACAACACATTCTCGATTGTGTTGGCTTGAGGAGAGGATCATTTGGGAGCCAGGTGGATGGACAACACATTGTTGCGGCCTGCAATTTTGCGAAGGAAGAGGTTGCCCAACACAAACTCTCACATCTTGAGTTTATTAACATCTTTGAAATGCGGGAGGCAACATTTGTCGTATACGATGATCCCGCATTGTCCTGCGAAAGTCCGCGGGTCAACAAAAGGAATGGAATAGGACAAAATATTCCACCATGGATGAGGACTTGAAAAGCTACGAGATTTGGGAGTTGTATGGGAAGCCACGATAGCTTGGTTCGTGCGGAGGCGATGAGCGCAGGGCTAAAGCTACGGTGTGTGCGGCTAATGCGGTCTGAAGAAAGAACCTTGTTGAGGGCAACAAAGGTATAACAATCAAGAGGTTGGCAAAGCGGATCGTGACTTTGACCATTCATGCGTGGAATCGCCGGCGCGAGTGTTCTGAAGCTATCCTTCAAGTGTCTGAGGACTACGAAGATGGCCATCTCTTTTATAGCGAGGAAGAGGAGAAGAAGTGGTAGGCGTTTGCGACAAGAACAACCTAGATCCTCTTGTGGATGTCACGGGGCGTCGTGAGCGAATGACCATGCGTTGGTTGAGGCGGCTGAATGTGGTTCCACGACCTGCTTATCTACGGCTAGTCGAATCTTGTCTGCGGCTAAGCCATTGGGGAGAGCGGCCCGTGAGACGCCGACAATCATATTACTTTCACGCCATCAAGGATGCGTCTAGGGATACCCGTCTTATTGCGAGTCACGATTGACCGGATCATAAGACAAAAGCGGTCGCGCTAATATCACTCGTTGGTTAATGGTGTCCAACAAAGAGTCTTTCCTAATTCCATGGAAGAGTTCTTCCACATATCTCAAGCGGAAGTATTTTAGAGGCGAAGAAGCAAATTGATGCATTTGGCAAGGACTTGGCGAAAGACACAAAAGCGCATGGGCTAAACCTACACGAGAGAAGGTCCCAGTTGGCGGGACATAAGTGAACTTATTCCCACCTCCATCAGTTCACTATCGTGACATTGCAACAAGAAAACACGTGGAGAAGTGGAAGCATCGGCGGATGAGGGTGGTGCCACTACCGTCACGTGGAAGTGGGTGTTCTGATTCGAAGGCCAACTCGAACCCGATCTGCCGGATCATCTTATGGTTCGAGCTTGGAAGGATTATTTCATCACGATGTCGTGATTGACACAATCATCTTATGGGTTGTTGATTGTCGGCGTGGTGGGGAAAAGCGTGGAGAGCGGTCGCTTGGGAAGAAGAAGCGATTCGCGAAGTTATTGCGCAATTGTCGGGCGTGGATGACGGGCGTTGAAACGATGGAGCACAAGATTCTCTTTTTACCGCGGCCGTGTTCTTAATGCCGAGTTGTTCGCGAAGCTCAAACTTCCCGGTGGCGCTCAACGACATGGATGTTGGGCGTTTAGCGCAAACTCGGTTGATCGATATCCCTCAACTTTACACTTCTGCGGGGTGGTCGATTCTGACAAGCGGTGGAACCATTTGGAGTGTTGTTGTTTATATGCAACACCGCTGATATCTTCCCCCAACCGAAATTATGTTTAAGGGACCGTCCCACTACCACTTGTATTTCACGATCAATGGGTGAGGACACATCAACCGTCGGAGGGTGATAGACTCGGCGATCGCCATCCGAGCTCTCTAGATCAAAGGATGCGTGTTTGCCAATTGGTTGGGGTTTGGGTTGCGTATAACATTACAACGGCCATTCCGACAATCCTTCATGGAGGTTTCCGTGGATCGGAGATCATTGTCATTGACGATAGCCTAGAAAGGCTAAACTTCTTGTATACAAAGTTGTTTGTCAACTTCCAAGGACAATTTCAGATCCCGAGATGACGGGGTGCAACAGGAAAGACTAGCGTTGGCATTTCCGAGGCGAAGATCCGATGAACATAGGTTCGGAAGGAAGGCGGTAGCGAGAGGACGAGCTTGGAGATGAAGCGGATACTTCTATTCCAAAGACCATATACATTGGCAAATGTACGACGGTACAGCGTGAGTATGGCCATAGATGATGTACCTCGCCCGATCATAACTCATGTGACGACGGACTTTATTCGTGCAGTGGAACCTAATGGCTTTGGGAAGGATCGGAGATACCGGGAGGTGGTTCTAGATACTCCAATGCAAACAAGACCAATAGTGCCATCCATTCCACAATCTGAGAAATCGGCGGAGACCATAGCATTCAATGAGGCCTTCGCACCAATGATGACATTTAGAGACGGCTTTTACTATAACACCGATGGCATAAGGTACACTCGCCACGGTGAGCCGGGCGATTCTGGCATCGAGGAGTCTCGCGTCCATCGGTCTTGAAGATTCTATTGATCCCCAGTGTCGGCGGCGCGGTGGATCGTATAATACATGAGGCCTATGAAGCGTCTCTGGTAGGACAATGGAGGAGGATGATTAGAGCATCGAGATTTATAAGTAGCAAGTCAATATGATGTTTAGGTGACATGTTAGGTTAGATTGATATGTTTGAGTAAAGTATGAGATGTTTGGTTATAGTATTATGCATGTTATATTATAGTATTTACTATCGATTTCTAAAGACGTTTATGAATTTTATGTATGGATTTTCATATAATATAGAGCGAGATGCTACATATTTTCTCGTTGAATAGCACATGTTGGCCTTTTATCTCTTATAAAGTATGTCTATTGTATAAATGCCAAAAATAGTATATAAATGTCATATAGCAATGTACAACGTAGAAGTTCATAATCAAAATTGCATTGAATCTAAAAAGAAACACTATAGGAAGTTCAAGGACAAAATTGAATCTTTGAAATTCTTTAAATTTCAATTTTTGCACTCCAAGACGTGACGTTGTCCTTCATATTGATCCATTGGGATTTGTATTCCAAAAAATTATATGGTGCACAAAATAATAAAATAGATGTTGGCAATATTTGAATATAATAATTTGGTAGTATTTACAAAGCAATAAAACATGATTTAGCAACAAATTTGTTATTAAAAAAATATTATTTGTCGCAACCCTTGCTAGCTCACCTTAGCTTACACCAACTTTTTCCCAACTCTAGCAAGTGTCACGAGCGCTAACTCTGCACATCCCCCACATGCACAAAGTTAGCTCTCCATACCAACCACCAAGCTCACCGCTTGGTTATCAATCCCTCCTACTCATGCAACCGGGACTCAACTCCTTCGTAGGTAGCCAATGGTTAGGTGCGGACTTCCACTTATGTCCAAGGCCCAACTTGGTGGCACTCCCATACCACGCGGCCTAACCGCACTTGGTGGTGTCTCCTCACCACCGCCCATGACCACCATGGTGACCCCAAGGCCACCAAGTAATCACAACGCCGGCGGTGAGACACCACCCCACATTGGTAGCACTCATGGTCCTCATTTTGCCTATATGAGTCCCCGTGGTGAAGCCCCAACACTAGCTCCCCCACCGGGACTCACCTTGTCCTTATGAGCCACCGTGGTGAAGCCCCAACACTAGCTCCACCCACCGTGCCTCATTTTGCACTTTGAGTCCCCATGGTGGAGCCCCAACACTAGCTCCACCCATTGGGACTCACCTTGGCTTGGGAGTCCCCATGGTGAGGCCCCAACACTAGCCACACCACTCGGGACTCCCACCTTGGTCACCACCAAGGCACCATGGGAGTGGGGAGGAGACCAGCCCTCCCCATAGTATACTCTGTGGGATTCGGCAGCCCCTGGTCCTAGGTGAAGGGCTGGACCCTCACACCTCTTAGTTTTGGAAGACCACCCAATCTCCCAATGCCTTAGCCGCTGGAAGGCCCCGGGAGACTTCCCGAACCTTCCAGGGCTCGTATCTACCTCGTCCCGCATCCAAACGCGACGAGCGACCACTCTATCGACATCTACTCGTCAAGTAGATGCCGATAGACACCTTACTTGCCTCATTCCGACAAGTATTGAGGGAGTTATGCCCCTCTGAAGATTCGGGAGTCCCGGGCCAGCTTCCCAGTCCAGCACTGTCCCTGGACAGCACTCCCTTTAGTCCCACAATCTTCCAACTCCCATAACTTTTAGCTCACACCTCCAAATGAGGTGCTCCTTAGCATCCCGGAATCGTGGCAACATGAGCTTCCATAATCTCATGTCCATTCCCTCGTGGCTCCTAGTCTCCGTGGGTGAGAGGCGTCTCCAACGCCCGGGGTCCTCTCCCACACTAGGCCCACTTAGGTTCCCTTCACCTTGGCACCCCAAGGCCCGGGCGTCACTCCGGTGTCCCCCTTGGGCCCTTGGTGTTGCGGGCACTCCTCAAGGAGAGGTGCGCGACACTATTTCTCATTAGTTTAAGTTTAGTGCCTCCACATTAAATTTTTTTTTTTTGTGTGGAATTTTTGTTGTTTTTTTTCATTTTGGAGGAAAATGTTGTTGTTTTGACATGCCATTGAGTGCACTTGGCAAAGTGCATAATTGCTTAATTGCGTGTTAGTTGCGGATTGCCCTTCCTTTAATCCACTCCTCATCTAATCTCTCTTCTTAATCATCTAGATGGTCTTGTATCAAGATCCGAATATCTATAGGAGTAGTAATTTCAGTCGGTAACAGTTCAAGCAAGGTAGGGTTTTTTTGCAAAACAGTTTCTTACGCCAGGATTTTGTCGATGAATTCTTGATGCATATCTTTTGTCCCTACTGTTACCGTAGCCAACGTTGCCAACAGGAGATCGCGGCCAAGTCGGGAGGATAGGGGCACCGAACGGCAGCATGGATTTCGGCAGCAGCGACTACTTAAGGCCGTAGTTAGTACAGAGTAGACACTGGTTTTACAGATTAGGCATTGAGATAGGAGATTAGGAGTGAATGCAATTGTGTACTCTTATTTCCTAAAATCAATACAAAGGCCATGGCCAGTCTTTCCTCTACTTCTACTTCCAAAGTTTTCCTCGCTTAACTACCGTTCCTAACGCTACTTTGTTCTGCTCTTCTTGGCGGCTACTTCTTGCTGTTGAAGCTCGCTGTCCACGACCCCCCTCGCAGACCGTGGAGCACTGCGGGGAAGAATGTCCGCCATCCTCCTGGTTGCCTCAGTGTCAAGCAACGTAAGACAGCGTTGGTAATAGTAACTCTCTCCTCCGAACTATCGGGCTCACTCCCTCTCAAAGTATTTCGTCGCTGGCCAAGACTAGTTTAGCCCTACACTCACTGTCGTCCCTCAATGACAACACTGGCACCAAGGGCGCTTCTTTCGAAGTTACCCTCAGTCAACTGAAGTCGACATCGAGTTAGTTCTCAACTCGTTGGTAGTCGACCCAGTAGTCAACGAAGTCTACAGTCGACCCAGTAGTCAACGAAGTCTACAGTCGACCCAGTCTGACCCCCCGAGGTGTTCACTAAACACCAGCGGTATTCTTGCTTAAAGTCCTTACTCCTCCATATAGTCTACGGTGCCTCCAGAAAATAGAAACAAAGGTCGACTTAGGTAATCTCGTAAGGCACTTCCATACTCACCCGGCTAACACCTGCTCTCTTGTTCCCTTCTCAGTCCTTTAGATTGAAGTTATTTGTGGAGACGCTGTTGTCGGACCCCTTCCTCTCTCTTATCTGTGATCAACACCCACTATGCCATATCTCGTTCGTGATCAAGGATTGTTATCTTCACATGAGATCTTGGGGCTGTCAATGTTGTTGATTTCCGGACTTCAACAAAGGCGCCTGCTAACTTAGTGATCCCACTCCCTAACGTTGAGATGTTGTAGTTCTGCTATTAGAGATCCCACCTTCGTATGCCCTCCAATTTGGCCTTGGACTTGTCAAGTACGTCAAGACTTTGTTCCAGACCCATGCATCCTTCAAGTACGTCAAGACTTTGTTTTGGACCCATGCATCCTTCCCAATACGCTTGTCGTTGTGTGTCGTGGCCGGACTCATACTCGCCTGCTCCTTCCTCCAGCTCCGTGTTGAGTCGTATCCCCAAGCCTTGTTGATTCGGCGATGGTAACGGTAGTTGATTCATCCATATGGTATGCAAATCCTCCTTTCTTCTCTTATCATAGGCCGATCCTCTGTCACAACGACTCGTTGATCTCTTGACACAGATGACGACTGCACGCTTAATTTTATCTTCTGATATAGTTGTATTGGCGCTAGATGTTAAAGTTGTTGTTCCTCAGAGTTGACCGACAAATTCCTCGACTATGAGTGCATTGCACTTCATGATATGGTTTGCAAAACTTATTCGTGATCAATTCGTCCTTCTTCATAGCTCTCTAGTCAAATCTCACATGTGGTTGACTCGGAGATGATGGCAACGGCTACTGCTATACTAACATAGATAGAACATTCATTATAGTCCTCTTAAGTGCTACTACAGAATCTAGTCTCTTTTCTACTGATGTAGCCTGATGTGAGCTTCTTCTTCTCACTATGTTTACTAGCTAGATGGCAAAGATTTCTCTTACAATAGAGTATACTAAGGCACTCATCCCCTCTTTGTCACCTTTATAAATTCTCTCCCTTCATCCTAGAATCTTTGCTACATGATGGTAGAAAAGAAATCGCAATCCATGAGTGTTTTCCGTCTTCTAGATTCATTTAGAGCATGGCAATGCATGGAGAACCTCTCTATTTAGAAGATTTTGTAAAAGTCTAATTTACTTTTCCCTCAAGTCTTTTTCTTCTCTACCCGACCTCTTTAACTTCTTCCTATCTCTCTCAACCAACTCACATCTGGTTGTCATGATATGCAAACAGAGGAGGTGAAATTTTGAAAATTTGAACTTTGAATTGTAGTACAAGTTGTTATATAATTATGAAATGTGTTCATTTTAGATTTATTTTCAAATTTCATAGCAATTATGAATGTGGTTGTTGCTAGTGAATGCTAGAACAACTTCAAATCTTGAAATAGGCATGCCACAATAAGCCACTACCTAGTTGTCTTCGAGATGTGCATTCAAACACATAAATATTTGCCTCATAAAAGCTATGAACCCATTTTGTATGAACTCAACTATAAGCTAGATTAATTTTTAATAATGGTTGTAATAATCAATTGTGTCCACATTACTATCTTAGATTCTTGAATACTATTGAAATATCCATGTCATTAACTCTTATTATTATCCATCTTTTTACATGCTTGCTTTTGTGCCTAAGAGAAATAAACAGTGGAGCAATACCTTCTGTAGCCTAGTACACATTGTGAGCCAAAAAATCAGACACCATGGAGGTGGCAATTGGTCACAAGGGGCACACAGTTAAACTTTGACGGAAACCACATGAGGCAATGATACAAGCGGAAGGAAACAACGAGAGGAATCGAAGAAAAAAACAAGAAGAAATGAGTTGAAAGTATCCCGTTGACCTTCCTTCAAGCCTCTTCTTGTTTTTACTTCGACATTTCTTTATTCTCGCTCGGAATTAGGTGTGCCATAGCTTTCTAGGAACTAACTTGATTATGCATCTATCTTTAAATTCAAAAAAGCATAGGACTCAAATTGTTAAACTAATTGCCAAATAACTGGGCCCTTTCCACTAGTGGCAGAGGAAACTCTTCAACACTGCTAACTTTGTAGGAGTATTTCTCCCTCTAGACACATCGAAGTTAAACATTTTTACTACCCATGAAAAGCTCTACAAGAGATCAATCTAGCCTTAATTTTTTTTTGTATTCACACAATAATCAAAAGAATTATGGAGAATACATTTAGGCCTACTTCCATGGAGTAAGAATAAGACATAAATTACCAATGACACTCAACACAAGGGGCATCAAGATGAACAAAGGAAGACAAAACACTTGAGAGGGAAGCTTATGGCCCTCCTTCTCCTAACAACTAGCATTGAAGACTTTATTAGGAAGATAAAGATGAACAAGAAGGACAAGAAGAATGAGAAGGAGGCCCATGACCTTCTTTCCCCTACTAATTAAACAAAATAAGAGAAGAGATAAAGAGAAAAAATGTGTGAGATTGATTGATGGCTTCAAAGGTTGACAATAGCTTGAAAACAAGCTTCAAAGTAGAAACATGAAGCCGCCAAAGAGACGGCTCACCCTAACCATAAGTAAGGTTCAAAGATCTAATCAAGGTCTTCTTGGATGAATGTCCCCATTACTCCACGGTGCTCCATCTTGAAAAACTTCCATGAATAAATGTAACCTTCAAATGTCACCATGAATTTAGATGAACAAAACCAAGACAATCAAGCGGTAATTACTAACATGGACATTAAAAGCTAATTGTGCAAGGCCTTCGGTAAAACACTCAACTTTAATAAAAACAACTAACTCTATTCCTAATTTTAGGATTCACTAGGGGATCTTCGCTGATCTAGTCTTTCTCCATCATACATGGATTCACAAGGGGATCCGAATTTAAATTTTACCAAAGATCTTTAAAATGACATTGCTTCTTAACATTACATTCATAAAAGCAACAAATAAACAATGCCTAATGAAGAGAGCAATATCATGAAATCTCACACACTGCCGAATGACTATTTTCCATCATCCTTGAATGACAATTACATAGTTCATTTTGGAGGAGTGAGAAAAGAGTCGTTCAACCCAGGAAAGTTTGAAGAGGCCCACTTCGGGTATTTGACTTTGGTCAGCCTCTTTATATAAAATTTTGAACATATGAAAGATGAAACCTTTTGCATATCGTATAGACTTTGCATACCTTCTCAAAAAGACCATTTATGCTACAAACTTCATTATACTTTAGGTGATACTTACGGTCAAAGTTTGAGATAATTATTAGGGCATATAGAATTTGCCCAGAACTATTTGATTTGGAAATCAAATTTGCTCATTGATTTCCAAATTCTTCTCAAAATAAATTTGACCCTAGAAACTTCAAGAATTCAAAACATTCAAGATCTTCCTTTCTTTTTCTTTTTTTTTCTTTTTTTTTTTTTTCTTTTTTCTTTTCTCTTCTCTTCTTCTTCTTCTTCTTCTTCTTCTTTTTTTTTTTTTTTTTTTTTTTTTTTTCTTTCTTCTTCTAGTTTTTGTTACATAAACATGTACATGAAATTTTCTTGAGGCATGATCTAAATGTTTTGGTCTAACTTAAGTGTAAGTTTTGCACATATTGCCTTGAAACTGTATTGCCTTCAAGCATATTTTGAGAATCAATGAGCACATAATTGATTTCAAGCATATTTCGAGCACGCTCCCTTATAGCCCTACTGGAGCATTAGGGGTTAAGAATGTGCTCAAATGAGTACATGTTGAATGGGGGTTATACAGCTGCACTAGTATTTCGACAAGAAAAAATATGTTGTGAAAGTACTACTGTAGAAAGAAACATGAAGTCCAAGAACGAGAGCCATTCTTGGACTTCATGTTCCCCCCCCTCACGTCCCCCCCCCCCCCCCCAATTGGGGATCTGAGAGCAGCGTCGGTTTGCTAAGCTGATGAAGAAGAAACAGTCAAAGCGTGCCCATGCCTGAAGTGCAACAGAGTGATCATGCCCCCAACAAGTTCACACTTTAAGTTGACTTATGCTCCTCTATCGGAGCAATGTGCGGATACCAGGAGAGCTTCTTGCCTCTGCTTCCCTCTCCACACTTCTCACTCACATTTCATTTATTGCTTGTCGTCTTCTGCCTGCCAAGCGGACCCTCTCACTCAACTCAGGCTCCCTTTCCACTATGGACAGTATGGAGAAAATTAAAATCATTTTCATGGTCATGGCTCTTGGCCAAGAGCCATAACCATACTAAATCAAAATTGGAATTTTGAGTGGCTTGGTCACTCTTGTAGTGTAAAGTGGATTTAGACCGGGACAAGTTTAAGCTCAATTTTTTAGAACAAATCCTCATCATTCTCTCTTTAACCCTCCCCTCTTTCCTCCTTTCTTTTTAAATTATTGAATTCTAGCCGATTAATGATTTGTGAGCCTCATGGTCTACTTGATTGTAATTGAGTCGAGGCATTTGCTTCGACTCATTTATAATCAAGAGGACCATGAAAACATTATCCACTATGGAAAATTCAGCATACTTTGGGGACCTCAAAGTTAGTGGTCATTCTCCTTTTTTCAAGGTAGTGTAAAGCCAAAGGAGAGGAAGAGCACATTACTCTCCAATCACAAATTTTAGAAGGCTCTAGTCTTCATAGCCCATGTTATTAAGCGTCCCTCAATCTCCCAAGGACAGGATTGTTGTAAGGGGAATTTCATAATAGAGAACATTTTGCAAAATATTTCCAAATAAGGGAATTATTGTAACATATCTGCATAGAGAGGAACAAAATTTTATTTTAATTTTATTTTTACATTACTAGTAAACATCTCGAAGCTAATGTGACGAAGATAGGCTTCTTCTTCCAACTTTTGAAGCAAGAATAGGGCGTTCTCTGGAAGATAGGCATCTTATTGAAGTTAACATATAGCTTCATCTTCCAACTTTTTAAGCAAGAATAGGACGTTCTCTGTTCCCCTCTTTGCAAGTATTTTGAGATTGTGCCCTCATCTGCGAATATATTACAAAATTGTTCCTCTATATGAAAATTCCACTTGTTGTAAAGTACCCGAACAAGCGTTTCCGGGGAGGTGTGAGGGATATCCCTAAATTATATTGTATATATTGGTTCTAATTTCTAAGAAGTATGCTCATAGAGTAAATAAAAATCTTAAAAAATGGTCTTGAGGAACTCGGAATGCCAAGATTCACAAGAGAAATTCCCATTGGCTGCAAGAGCCTCCAAAAAAGGCTCGTAGGGGCAAAATACAACAATCTTGATGGAGAGGCTAAGCTTTAGAAATACGTGGGTTCCACTTGCTAGGAGATGCCTACTTCTTTGAAGTTGTTAAAGTTGTGTAGAATCTTTATTTCATATATATATATATATATATATATATATATATATATATATATATATATATATATATATATATATATATATATATATATTTTCTTTTAAAAAATGAGATCTTTCAAACTAAAATTAAGAACAGAGAAGAACTTCTAGGGTAATTTGACAAGTGTAATTTGGGTTAAAATTTAAGGGTTAAAATTTGTGATTTGAGAGTAGTGTGCTCTTGGTCCCATTTGGCTTTATACTACGTTAAAAATAGGATAATAATCATTAACTTTGAGATCCCCATACTTTGCTAAATCCTCTTAATTAGTGGATAATGTTTTCCTAGTCTACTTGATTATGTTTGAGTCAAAGCAAATTATGTCGGGACTCAATTACAGTTAAAGAGACCATGAGGATCAAAAGTTGGTGGTTGGCTAGGATTCAATTATTTTAAGAAAAAGGGAAAAAATGGAGAGGGTAAAAGAGAGAATGATGAGAATGCATATTGGGAAATGAAACTTGAACTTGTCCCGCTCTATATCCAATTTACACTGCAAAAAGTGACGAAGTCACTTAAAATTGCATATTTTATTTTTCATGGTCACTACTCTTTGACCAAGAGCCATGACCATGGCAATGATTTGGTTTTTTTGAATTTTTTAGGTCATGGCTCTTGGTTCATAGTGTAAGTTGACCCCTACGAGATTTGCTCGAAGAGAAAGTTTTGAAGAATTGTGAGATTTTTGTGTAATATATTTCACAGTTCAACCCATTCAGGCCATAAAGAATCCTGCCTTGTATGCATAGTAGAATAGCATGCTCTCTATGTGAGCATTTCCTTAGAAAAATGCTTCTTTTTCCTGAGCAGAGTAAGTGCTACTAAATACTCATAAACAACTACGGTAGTTGGGTGTAGTGAGTCATCATGGGCATTACATCAATTTAGACCAATTCTTACCGTATGCATTCAAGAGGCCAATTTTCCTGCAATAATCTTTGCAGCAATTAGAAGAAAGACCCCTTCCTGGAAATAATCTTTGTAGCAATTAGGAGAAAGACACCTTCCTGGGAATAATCTTTGCAGCAATTAGGAGAAAGACACCTTCCTGGGAATAATCTTTGCAGCAATTAGGAGAAAGACCCCTTCGTGGGAATAATCTTTGCAGCAATTAGGAGAAAGACCCCTTCGTGGGTTTCCAAGTCCTGGTTGCAAAACGTCTCCACGAGCAGCAATTCTGGAATTCAGTCAATCTGCTCTCAAGACAGGAGGCTGTGCAGCACCTGTAGAAGGTCGGAAGGCTGAGTATGTGAGATTAGTAAAAAGAAGTGGTGAGAAAGGTAGAATGTGGAGCTACTGTAGTAGGAGTAATGTAAGGGGAGGGGGGTGGTAACAATGAGTGGACGGAGTCAGAGAGGGATGGTGGTAGAATTTGTATGGAAATGCTATGAATCCAGTAATCCGGTGGTACATCGATGTGAGGGGAGGGCACATCTGGAGCACATTCACCAAGTCAAGTCACACAGCAGTGAACACACCAGTTCCAGCCTTGGGATTAGCAGCATCGTACGATTCCATAATCATGCATTTCCTCCAGAAAATCTGGTGCTCCAAGTCCGCATGCCATGTGGGTGCCATTTTGGAGGGCGAGGGAGACACTGCCTTCATCCCTCCCAATCAGCTCGCTCCTCCCAATCAGACTGAAAGGCAGAATCCATGACGAAGACGACTTGGCTCCCTCTCCTTGGAGTTTGTAATCACACTCACTCACAATATCTCAGTACCACCAAAGACTTTCTGAGTATTTGTCTCTGTGCTGGGTTGGCCATGTGCTGCTCATTGACTACGGATCACTGCATACTACCCCTAGGGCTTATGCCGGAGGAGAGCGGGCACGCCTTCGGGCTGCCCACCAGAACCCTCCCCTAACTTGCTTCTCTTAGTCTATCCCTTTGTCTTAGTCTTCTCTTTCGTATTAGCTTGTTTAATCTGCATGTTTTACTAATATAGTCTGTCTTAGTTTGCTCCGTCTCCCTCGGCAAAGTTTTACCCCATCTTTTGTGCCGCCTCCTCTCTCACCTTGCTAGTTCGCTTCCTCCAAACTCTTATTGTTTGCAGCCCTTTGCAGCCCTGTCTTGGGTCCATGATTGCGTTTGATTGTTTAAAAAATGTTGTAATACCGATATGAGAGTGGAGATTTTTTCTAAGTAAGCATCTGTTATGTGATTCATTGAAGTGAAAATCAACACATCACATTCCTTCTGCTATTCCTACTTAGAACCTACTTAGGGTTTAGGTTTGAGACACATTACTAGTCACTGCAACTGATCTAAAAGCTTTCTTTGAACACCTTCAGATCAATAGATTCCGTTTAAAGTGAAGGAATCTAAAGCATTCAGTTGTTATATCTTCAGTCATGTTTACAAAGTGAGCAAAAAGGCCTATTCAACAAAACAGGAATGAAAATTACAATGAATCTGTGAATCCTCGATGTAGTTGATATATGCCTCGAGTTAGATAGAATGAAATGCTTCCAGTAGACTTGTAGTAGAAAATTGAGTAATTGGAAGACTACACTGAATTTGATAATTAGTGTTAGATACACTAATTTACATAAACATGTTATAAGTTTTTACTGTTGTTCAATAATTTTACCCACTATATTGGCCAAGATGGGGGTCCTTATATAGTATCAGAATCAATGCTCTTGGTAAAAGATTATAAACAAAAGTAAGAACTCAGAGCATTTTCAAATCTTATAATAATTTAACACTAATTATCAAATTTAGTGTAGTGATTGAATTGTTTGTTATGAAGAAGTTTAGGGTAAGAAGTCAAATGTTAATAGAGGTTAGAGAAGAAGGTAAGGTAAGAAGGGGAATTAAGCGTAAGAGGGGAGGTGAGGCAAGAAATCTCCCCTCTCATCTTTCCACTCTCCCTTTGTTTTTTCTTTATGCTTTCCTTATCTTTTCGTTATCTCTCTCCTTGTTGCTAGGGTTTGGATGTTTTCCTCTCTCTCTTTGTGTTGTGTGTGTATTGTTGTGAAAATACTTAGAGTTGGGATTGAAAGGAAAATAGGTGTGAGACCGAAATGGTAAAAGGGTGATGTACATTAATGTGTAGGAAGGTGTGTGGTGAATGAGAATTGTATAGGGTGAAGAAGAATGGAGGACTAATGATGTCTCTACCAAGGATGGGAAGCTGTTGACTTTAGAGGGACATTGCGGGCGCTTGGAGAGGAGTCTAGAGTCTAGATCTTTGCTAAGAAAGGAGTGTCATTGGGCTGACTTTCAAAGAAGCCTATTGTCATCTTCGGTGGGATCAAGGACGGAAGAGTGACGATCATTTTTGTGAAGGTGTGTCTCGTGTGACCGCGTTTGGAACACTTGACTTTGGAGCTACATAACTCAAAATCTACGAAGAGCTAGGGAACCTAATTTTGGAATCAACTGCTTCATCAAGTTAGCTTTTCATAAAGTTAGCTTTTCATAAAGTCCTAGTTTGCTCCAAGATGAGCTAGGATGACGGACTGACGGCCATTTTAGTGGCGAGGGGTCGAGCTGGTTGGACACCACTTGTACACTTTCTATCTATATATATTTTGTGATTTTGATTGCATGTCTTATGTTCCATTATGATCAAATGAGATCAAATATTGAGTGTATGCATGATCATTAGCTTTTTTTAGATTAGGAAGTCTATTGCTTAGAGGGATTATGCTCTCACCCATCCTTCCGGCCCGATTTGTGACCTTAAATTTGCCCAAGCCGATTTTGGGCTCATAGAAACCAACAATAAGAAGAGAAGTACTAAGGACACACAAAGAGCTATAATCGCATAGAACAGACTTCCAAACTTCATAGACCAAATACAAAGTATGCAAGATTTTTCTAGCAACTTTAATGAATGATTGGACAGTGGTTTCAAAGGAAGAACAAATGCAAGCCCTAAGTGGCTCAATATTTTTGAGTGATGGCTTCTCGCCTATGTTTGTAGACCGTTGTAAGCTTGCTAGGACATGCTTGCATGTACGATGTTTTTTATGCTGAATCTGTTCATGCATTGACCAAATGAGCAATAAGCCTAAGTTCAGCAATACATATAACTTCGTTATTTTCTCTTTTTTTATATAAGTAAGAGGACCCAAGTGAGAGGGTCGAGGAATTTTTATTAGCAAACAAGCGAGTAAGAGAGATAAATGACAATTTACTTAACATAAATAATGTATTATATATCATTACTGTCGCTCAGGTTGTGTGTGCCCAATCACTCAATTTGTGGTTGATGCAAAGTTTTAAAGGGTTGTCGCGCTCGGAAATAGCATATTTGAAAACATAAAAAGTTTGGTTAAAATTTTGGAAAGTCAAGACTTACATACTATTCATAATACTTTATTTGGATTTATAGATAAGCATGTTAGTATATTCATTTGCGAGCAAATGTAAAGCACCAATTTTATCCAATCAAAGTTGGCTTTTAGAATAAGGTCAGCCACGATTCCATGTGCCAATCATCAAGGGTTTACCTACAAGGGAAATGAAGGTGTAAGGGTCACTAGTTATTTTGAGTTACTATGGTTGTTCTATTTAAAGTGACAAGGAGTTAAAACGGAGATGGTAGGTATTGATGTTTGCTTTTTAATTCACTATGTTTTGGAGTAAGTGTCAAATAAAGGACTATTTTCGAGCAACCCTTTACTTCAAAATTGTCCAAAACAATATATAGTTTTTGAATTAAAATAATAATAATGTGTATTATGTACCCCTAAGAATTGTAGACTTTATATATGAATTTTTAGAGGTCAAATTATTCTAAGATGTAGAGAAGAATGGTGTTGCAATGCATTTGAACTCCATTTTGCAATATATTGTCATAAATAGGATGTATTTCCCCCTTTGTATAAAGTTGTAATTAGTGCTTAAGGTCGATCGCCTTGTTATTTTCAAGTGCCTGCTTTTCATTAAATGCTTTTGTCTCCAAATTCTTAGAGTAGAATTTATTAATATTTTAATGTAGAAATTGTCATACTGATATTCTACAAGATCTCACAAATAAGTATTCTCATATTATCTTGTAAAAGTTATGGGAATCTACTTATTAACTTTCTTAATTTGGGAAAAAAGTTGAACCATCGTAACCCTTGGGCCTTTAGGTTAAGGGAGAACCTGTATGCCCTTGCGGCGTTGCCACACCTACTCAAGTGATTTTAATACGCCCCTCTTGTTTTTTCCGCTAGATTTATAATAAGGTTTTTTGTGTGATTTTCAGTGATCTGGGGGCCAAAATTACTTGAAATTTCAATATCGCGGGATATGTCAACCTGTTTTGCGATAAAATCATTTTCCACAACTCTAAAAAAGATCCCCGCTTTCAACTACACCTCATGTGGCTGGATCCAACCGGCCGTGCCGGAGATCATAAGAGCATGCCCAGCCCGGCTCGCCAGGCCGGGCCAACAGGCTGCGTTGAAAATACCCAGGGGAAGCTCGGCCAGGGCTTGAAGCCCCAGCCCAGGCCGGAAGAGAGGCCGGAAAGCAGGCCAGCCCAAGTCTGCTCACCAATCAAATCTTTGACAAGCTGAGTATTAATAGAATCCATTTTCTGCCAATGAATTCAGTTCCACGTGGCACTCTCTCATTGGTTGAAGGGGACGCTAAACTTTGAGTGCAGGCACGGGATAACTTGGGATTTTGGAGTGCTAGAATCATGGGTACTCCAACCCTCTTGGCCGGGTTAGAGGGTTGAGGTGTGGGCTGGGGCCCCCACTCCCCAAATTCGCCCCCACAAGCCGGCCCAACGTATTGGGCTGGGCATGCTCTAATGTCACGTCCAAAACAAAACAAACTAGTTTACCTGCCTTCAATAATAGACAAGGTGAGGCAAGTTTCGAATACGGCCAAAAAAGCGTAGGAAGATGTGGGCATATGGTGGATGGAAGAGAACGAAGGGGAACGGAGAGGGAACATGAAAAGTAGCAAAAGTGGGATAAGGCTGGTTGCATCGGAAGTTGGAAGCCGCGCGAGAACTGCACGCCGTGGTTCTGGTAGCGAGCATTGGCATCGCAGCACCATTACCAGCAGCAAACAGTGCAAATTGGGGGGTGGGGGCTGTGAGGAATCACTGGCGTTCCTTTTCCAATCGCGAGCCTATTCATGAAGTGACAGACAGGACTAGTGCAGGTTGGGCGCAGAAGCATCAGCCATGGCGGCCCAAGTCGCATTGTTGGGAGGAGGCCTCCACCTCCACAGCTGCAGCTGCAGCGCCCTCACGCGCCCTGTCACCACCAATTTGTCGAATTTGCAGTTGCAGCCGCAGTTCCCGTGTGTGGGCCTGGGGAGCAGCCGAAATGTCAGTGCGGCCTCAGTGACGGTGAATGCGACGAAGAAGAAGGGGTGGTTTGACGATCCATTCGATTATGGGCCGGACGACGTGGAGGACACTATGGGCGAGCTGATGTCGCAGGGTGCGCAGGGCGCGGAGGATCCTACAGGGCGACCCACTTCCGACAACGAGTCCGGATACTTAGACTTCCCGGAGGGCTTTATGCCTGAGATTGCCAGCTTGGGCACGCTCATTCGTAACGACGTGCGCAAGTGCCTGTGCATCGTCTCTGGCGGTGTCTACGACAATGTTCTCTTTTTCCCCGTCATCCAGTTGTTGAAGAATCGCTACCCGGGCGTGAAGATTGACGTTATGGCCACTGCCAGAGGCAAGCAGGCAAGCCTACCCCCTCCTTTTCTTCCATCCCTATGTCGCTCCCCTCACATTCTGCTCATCTGTGATGAATACCTTATAGAATATTATCAGCCAGATTTGCGAATACCTAAGTTCTTCTGGGAATTCATATACATTTGACATGAGCATCAAGGAGGTAGTGGAGATGGTGAGCATTCTCTCCTCTTGTAATAGTTGAAGTGAGGTGTTTTGGTAGGTGTTAAAAAATTTAGGTTTTGCTCCAAATCTTTGAGTATGAAGTAGATAAATACTTTTGCTTGCATGCATGCCTGAGTGACTCGGGAGGTGTTGGTGGTAAATTACGCCTTTTCTCTTTTGTGTTTCAATTGCAATTCTGAGGCAGGGTTAGACTTCGAGAAACATTCTGATTGATTGACATTTTTGCTTGTCGATATGTCCAATTAAATGCTCCAAAGATATAAATTGTTGTTGGTAAGAGGGATCATCGTTGAAGACGCGATCGGGGTAGGAGAGGGAATGAAGTATTTAATTGGTTTCCATTTTAGTGTCCCGAGTCTTGTTCTCCACACTTCAATTTAATTACAGCTTTTCCTCCAGAACTTCCGTATGGTAGTCCTTGAAAGAATGCAATATAACCTATCTGTCACATGGTTTCAAGTCCGAGATGGGGCTGCTATGTCCGCCACGTGATCTGAGAAGGCGGAACTGCTTCGAGTCGTCACACTTGATTTTGAAATTAGCAATGATCTTGTTCTATTTGCGTCATTTTTGTTTTAAGTTTGGAGGTAATTCCTTTTTCTGCAGACATATGAAATAAACAAGAACGTTCGAAAGGCGTGGGTCCATCCCGTGGACGAGCAATTTTTAAAGCCCGTGGACTTCACCGAGTCTGTAGGCAGGATCAAGGTATCTCCCGTGAACCTTTCCCCAAGGCGACTTATTGGTGCTGTTTCCTTGAGCACCCACCTGAGGTTCCGATGTACCACATTCTGAATATATACTTTCTTGCAGTAGCGAGTCTTCTACATTTTTTATACAATGTATCTTGGTGAGCTGAATTTTATGTTGTACGTGCTCCCTTGGATCAATAAAATTCATGGGTGTTTGTTCGGGATGGAGTTTGGGTTCCTTCTGATGGTACGTTTGGGCAGGGTGAATACTATGATTTGGTAGTGTCTACCAAGCTGGCGGGCATGGGCCACTCGATATTCATGTGGCTGGCTGATATTCGCAATAAAGTCAGCTACACATTTCCAGACGTGAATGCAGCTGGTGCTGGCAAGTTTCTGGACGTTGCCATCCAGGCACCGCAGTTGGAGTTGGCAGAAAGTGGGTTCAACATGTAAAATTCGTGCCCTGTAAGCCGATAGTTAATTCAGGATGTTGATGTCACATCTGAAAGAATTTAAGAACGGACTCTATCCCGGAGACTCATTTTGTTCCCAAGTAGTTTACCGTGTGTACGTGTGTCTAATATTACAGTCGTACATCTATGAAGTCCCTACAGCAGGGGGAAATATATAACCTTCTCCATGAGTCCAGATGGAGTGTCGGTCAAAGTTCTCTGCAATAGTAGTATGCGAATACAAGTATGAATGTCTCCTTCGAGCTAAATGGCAGACCGGAGTGTGTCATGAAATCTGCTTGCATGCTCGGTCTTCGCAGTCCGATTAGGCAATGAGCTTGTCTTGCAGTGCGTGGCTGGCATCAGTTATGGCAACTAAAGAGTGTGAATCACATTTCATCGATTAACAGGTACGAAGACATGGTTGAAGTACTGAGCCAAATGGGAAAGAACCTGCCCAGAACTGAATTGCCGCCCTTGGAGGTCGCCGTGTCTACGAAGGTAAAAGCGTATGTGGAAGCAAAGTGCAGGGAGGCAGGTGTGACTGAGGGTCCATTTCTTGTCTTCCATGGGCTCCAGAGCGATTCCAGTGCATCCATGACATCAAAGGGCGACAAAGATTGTCTCCTTCCTCTCACTATGTGGTCAGAGATCGCCAAATCTACCAGGTGCCTTGATGCCGTTGACTTCTCTTGCTTGCATACCATCTACAGTCGATCTCACATGGTCCCCGTCCTAGAACTGGCAAATGGTAGAACTCCCATCTAGGTTTATGCAGTCTAGTCAGTACAACCACTTTTTGGGTGGCGTCATTTATTCTTGCTCCAAGGTTGGAGTTATTGACTGATACTGTGATTTTCCATGAGTATGAGAGGAATGCAAAGGAAAGGGAAGTATGTTCTTGCAATGGTAGGAATTACTGTATAAGTACGTGTGGATTAGCCAATAGAACCATCTCGTCAAATATAATTCTCAGCATTTTCTCGAGATCAAATTCAGATGAGCATGAGTATCGAGTTTAAGAGAAGTGATGCAAATGCAGACGAAATTTAAGCAGGTTCCTGTGGCTTATCCTTACTCTTGCGGTACTTAGGTTGGAATTTAACTTCCATCGAATTGTAATGAGCATGAAATGTAACGAGATTGGAAACTGAGAGAAGTGAACTGACTGAAGCAGTGACAAAGTGATATTCGTTGTACCAAACGAGAGGGAGAGGACCAAAGTGCAGAAGATTTGTGGCGAAGACTCTCACATTGTTTACATCACCACTCCTGGCCAGGTTTTCTTTGCAACTCTCCTCGTTATACATGTATTTCAGCGATCTTTTTCTCCTTTCAATCGTAATTTTATTGGATAACAGTAGTTGGGCTTGTCAATGAAACGCACGATTGTGCGGAAAACTCGTTACTGAGCTCGAAAGAGTTGTGTTGGTGGGGCATTGAGCAGCTAACAGCCCTCATCAGCGCCTCGTCAGGAGTTGTGACCACAAATACGGTTGCCTTGCAGTTGGCAATTGCGATGAAAAAACCCACGTAAGTGATTCTGTGGTTTTCTCCCACCTAGTACTACTTGTAGAATTCTTCATATTCTTCAGAAGTGAATGCAACGAGACAATCTCAGGCTTGACTACAACACATAAAACAAGAAACATTCTTTGGTTGGAGAGCTTGGATTTGGAGCGAATGGGGACGCCTGAAATCTAGCGGGTTAAACACTTGGGTTATCAAGTTTATAGGAAATGGTGGGAGAAGAGGGGCTAGAAGGGTAAGGTAGAAGGAGTGTGCATACAAATGAGAAGAGAAGCGCAAAGTGGGGGAAGGAAATTGAATGGCAGTGGGGATGTGAGTGCAGGGTGGCGCTGTTCTCGTCTCAAGCGAAGGCGAAGTTGTACGTGCCAAGTTATGCCGAGGACTGTGCGGTGGTAGCGTCCAAGTCGAATGAGCTGGCGGGACTCGACATCAAAGCAGTAGCCATGGCGCTATCCACCATTGCCAAAGAAGCAGTAGTGGCAGCTTAGATTTTTCGGAGATGCTCTACTGTAGCAGCCAATCCCTCTCTCATTCTTGTAATTGTAACATGGACTATGTTGTCCCTCACACTTGTTCTTGAATTGAGCTCTTTTCTCTATGTTTTTCTTTACCACCAGCACCACTGTTCCTATGATAACAGAGTAGACAATCCATAGAACTTCTAGAATTGGAGATAACGATCAATAGAACTTCAAACATTGGTGATAGGAGTATTACCTCTTTCCGGCCTAAACGACTATATCTTGGGTAAGTTTAACACCTCTATCCGGCTCAAACGATTTTTTGGGTCAATCGCGGATTTCAGAGGGTCGGCTCAAACGATTTTTTGGGTCAATCGCGGATTTCAGAGGGTTGACACGCTCGAGAAGAGTATGTTTCTGAAACGTTTTTATATGTACAATAGTAAATTTGCCGTGAAGTAGAAGTTGCATTTCTAGTTTACAAAAGTAGAAGTTGCATTTCTAGTTTACAAAATTTATTAAGGTGTGAATAGTATTGTTGTAAGCCTTCACACAAATCTCACTATTCCTTAAAAGGCTTCTTCTTAACGTGTTGGAATTGGAAGTGGTAGTCATGGATGGTCTGCCACATGTTTATTTTATTTATTCAAATGCAAAATGTCTCCATCAAAGCTATACAATTTGCAAGTATAGAGAGACATCAGTATGCGAAGCCCACAAGATCATCGAGATTTGGCAGCTCAACAAACGTGGTGTTCGACTGAAAGTAAAGGTGCTCATATAACAGAAAAGCGAGCTGAAGCTCGTATTCACATAAAAAGGAGCTTGAGCTCATATCCACATAAAAAGCGAGCTGAGCTCGCATCCAAATAAAAAGCGAGCCGAAGTAGTATCCACATAGTATCACTACACCACGCAATATCCCCCTGAAAAAGGACCACCTCCTACTCTACATGCATTATTCCAGCCAACCTAACCAAGACTGCCACCGACTACTTCTTACTTCTCAACCGTATCAGCTCCCTGCCTACACCGCTCGCTCATGGAGTCAAATATCGTCTGGCATCCTAATTCAAGACGTAACCATATCTTCTGCTCTCTCCTCTTTACTTGCCTCACCAGCTGCAACCTCCTCTTCAGGTTCATCATCTGCCTCCGTCAGTTTACTAATCTCATCCCTGATGAGTCCTTTTACATGGCCCTTCCGCTCCGTGAGACTCAGTCCAAAATGTGCCTCTGCCATAACAGGCATCGTTTCTCAATCCTCACATCCAACATGCAACAAATCACCTATCTCTAACCAGACCCAAGCATTCACAGAAGTACTTCAACTGTACGACTTGCTGAAATGTCGAGAAGATATGTTCAAGTCTTACCAAGTTGAGAGACGACATCTGTGAACGTGACCTGCATGTTCAACGAAGAAAATAGGTCAGATTAAGAAACTCTCACTTGCGAAACCCTGTGAGGAAGTCCACATGGTCATCATAGCAATACCCCACAAACGATGCCCATTTGCAGACAAGAATAATTACAACAGAATCCGCGAGCACATGCAAGTATCGGCCAAAAAGACAATTACACATCCATAACCTTGACATCGTGTCGCTGTAAACCACAGCATCCATTGAATAGGGCCTGGGAGTGGACAATATGTGGGACCCGTCACTGGGGCAATACCACAAAGCGCAGCTCTTTCCATTTACTAAAAGATAATAATGTGCTTGTAAGCACTCGATAACTGAAAACAAGTAATATTGATTCTTCAGTCACTTACCTTACTGAAGTCGGCCTCTACAAGAAGCTCCCGAATCTGTGCTTGCAATTCTTCATCCGAAGGAATCTCACTTTTGTCCTTTGATTTGCTTTTCTTTGCTTTAACAGAAGATTTCTTCCCCGTCTCTGCACAAAATTTGACAAACAATTGATTACAAAATCTCAGCTCGGTTCCACACAAAGAAATGCTCAAATATTTGAGAATGCTGAGGGCAAACCATATACTTCTCTAGATTCTCACCCATGCAGATCTACACATCTATAGTTAGTAGCAGGACCATGTAATGGACCAGTGAGAGGTCACAAGGTCTAGTCGAAATCAGGATCTGGACTCTAGATTGTAATCCAACGCACAATTACGAACGTGACTAGATTCTAAATCTTCACTGATAAAGGTAAAACATGATGAGGAAGGACACAGTGGATTATACAAGTAAGAACAATACTAACCCTTGTCTTTTGCTGTCTTCTTTGCTGGCTTGTCGGCGGACTTTTCGACTGACTTCTTCGGTCTTCCCGGTCCCTTCCTGGAAGGCGTGACAGATGTCTCCTTATTGGGAGTGTCTTCACTTGATTTCTTCTTTGAATAGAATCTATCAGCAGACTTTGATGGCGTCTTCAGGGTGGCATCAGGAGCCTCAACCTTTGATTTCTTCCTCGGAGGTGTAACTTGTTCCTTCTCTTCGTGCTCTTCCTCCTCCTCAACCTCGTTCTCCTCTGTATCTAGCTGAGATCACATTTAAAAAGTCTAGATCTTGAGGACTATCACGAGGTGATCTCTAAGTTTATAACTCCAAGTATTAATAGATACATAAAGTCTCGAACTTTCAACAAAATATTAATAGATACACAGTCTCGAACATCATGACATTATAATGTTAAAGTTGACGTAAACGTAAACAACATAGACAATTACCTTGTTGGCTGTGCTAGAATTACTTGCTTGCTTCTTCTCCTCTACCATGGACTCTTCTTCATGGTCGGTATCATCTTTGAAAGTCAGACGCTTCTGCTCGATTTCTTCCACGGGAGATTCGCTGTCACTGACCTTCTCTGAAGCATCACTGCCATCATCTTCTGCAGCACTCTTCCTCGCCCTTTTCTTAGAGGGCGTTTTCTCGTCACCTTTTCTTATCTACATTTGATGAAACAATATTCCAGAAACAAACTGGTAAGACTTTCACCTTCCAACTTCCGAAAATAGAAGCAATCAATACAGACAATAAGTTAACACTTCGAATCTTGATGAGCTCCACCCATACATATCAACCCAAAAAGCTTCGAAAACATGACTAACCTTTGGTCTACCAGGCCCTTTTGCGGCTGATGACCTTTTCCCTGTACTTTTCTTCTCCTGTACCAGAAACTCTTATTAGTAGCGATAAAGATATAGCGCCAATGACGGAAGTTGGTACAACAAGTGAAGCAAGTTAAAATATAAAATACTCGAACACAACGCAATGCGATTGACTGATGAGGGATTCCCTCATCGCAACGCTTTTCTTGACTGATGAACACAATGCGAATCCCTCATCAGTCAAGAAAAGCGTTCTCTGATGCGAGTGACGATTCTCCTATTCAAACATCAACCAAAACCTCCGTTGATAGTACACTGCATATTATACTTGAACTGGTTCTGTTATCTGGGAGGCTTCGTTGTTGCACGTAAGTACTGGTACTCTTACCTGTTCCTTGACTTCTAACAATCTTTCGGTGGTTTTGTGAGGTTTCTCAAGAAACTCCAACACTTTCCCAACAAGCTCCTCCTGCACTTAGAGCATTTTGCGGCCATGAGTAGAATTAAAAAACCTCGAATAGTGAGCACTCAACATAATCTAATCTCTAACCGAAGTGTCCCACAATTGCCTCCAACTGTGACATGCCAAGAGTTTCTGTAGAAATCCTTCTCAAACATGCAGCTGGTCAAAAAAATTGCACAAAACTCAATCATCGAATTTTATCCTAAAATTTCTATAGCAGAGACTACATAGAAAGCCTCTGAGAATCAAGATGCACGCAGCTTCATCCAAACAGCACACTATACCTTCTTCAGAGTACGGGAAACATGCACGTCCAATACATCCAAAAACTGCAGCAAACTCTCCTTAGTATATCGCTCCAGCTTCTCTTGAACTTTGACCTTCTCTTTTTCCTGCTCCATAGATGAAAAACCGGTATATAATTAAAGATAGGGCTAGAAATCAGGAATATTGCTAAAAGGACCGGAAAGCAAACGTAGATAACACTATATTGTTCCGAGCATTTATGAATGCCTTCTCCGAGATAAGATTCCCTGACCACCGGTATAAAAGTACCTCATTCTCAACCCAGACGTATCCAGAGAACTGCAATATATTCTGCTTCAAAACCATAGCCTGCAGAATCACAACTCGCTTTTTTTAAGTAGCTGAGTAGAAAGACTAGTTGCACAAGGTCATAAACCAACCGCGATCCTTGTAGCACATACAACACAAACATTAACTTGCTCCACATTAAAATCTAACAAGAACAATTTAATATAGACTATTTAAAACATCTAGAAGAGAAGAGACTTTTCTACGATACAAACAAGATTGCATCTGTGATGAACAGGAAAAAGAAATAGCTGAAGGAAGATATAATGACTTGAGTTATCATATTGACAAGGCTTTTAAATGCAATATAAGGAATGCCATCACCCCATTAGTGGCGGATTCAACAAACTGAAACACCCAAGCATTACAGAAACAACAGCAATAGAGCATAAAATCATGAAGTACTTCGATAACTCACTTACGTATATCTACGTAACATAACCATTCAAAAGATACAGAGGGAACCATTTTCAAAGCCACTTCCGAGAGAAAATTTTATGTTGGAGTCTGCACCTTTCCTCGCTTGTTAAACATGACTGAATGCAGCTGACTCAATGTCTCGTCATGCCTGGATCTCTTGCCAAGCTTGTACACAACTGCAAAGGCCACAGCAATAAGTGTTCAATCATCACAAAACTAAGATAAATACTTGTTCTAACTTCCAATTCAACTTGGGACTGTATGCTAGTAAGATGATCTTCCATATTCGATTCCAGTTCGGCCAAGTAAGTTTAATTTTCACGAGAAAGAACTCTGCCCTCACGTTAACGCCAAAAAATCAGTGTGCATTTCATGGTACGTACTCAGAACTAGTCTCCCATCAATAAGCACTCCTATAATGACACATTTAGAAAACTCGGACCCAGAATAACACTCAAAAAACTCGAAAATGAAGTCGGTGCAAGCAGAAGATAATTCCAACTAACCATTTGGTATATCCTTCAATGGCGTTCCATCACCCTGGAAAAAAAAATGTAACAAAAGACAGCAGTAAGAAACACCAAGGGCAACAAAAGTGCGAACCACACATGTTAAAGAGATAAATTATGCAACCCGACAATCACAATCCCACAAGGTAGGCCGGACAAGCACGGGGCATGCGTGAACAGATGAAAATGACCAATAGTAGAAGAACAAAATTTCTCAGGAACAAACCAGACCAACTTCTCTCCAACTAGAACCGAAAAATGAAAGAACGCCACCAGTATGTGCAGCATTAGTAACAGAGGTTCCAGCTTAATTGAACATCACCCACAAATATCAATGAAGGAGATTGCCTATGATGCATCAGCATGTACGAGACCTGCGCAAAAAATGCAGTGGAGAATGCGAATGATACCAGTACAACGACACTGAAGGTGTACCTGTTTTATTTGCAGTTCTTTGGATTTGTCCTTCTCGGCTGTAGCGGTAAAGCGATCAATGGACTTGCGTTCACGAGTGGGCCTATCAGCTACAAAAGCCGCAGCCACTTCCTTCTTCTCGTCTCTCTTTCGAGCACGTTTCACTGCCTTGGGTTCTTCCTCTACATCACCGTCTGCAGACTTCTTTTTCGGTCTGCCGGGTCGCTTTTTTTCCTCTTTCTCTGGTTGTTCTTCTTCCTCTTCATCTTCCTCTACTTCTTCACCATCAACCTCTCCCTCTCCCTCTCCCTCTCCTTCAACATCATTGGCTGTACCATCATCCTGCTTCGTGGCACCCAATTTGTCACTTTCCTCTACAACTTCGCCCGCCTCCTCTTTATCATCGCCTCCTGTCTTACCGGCCTTCGCCACGACTTCCTCGTCCACACCGCCAGTATCCTCCTCGTCGTTGTCAATGTGCTCGTTACCCGGGGGGTCCGCCTCAGCGCCCGTGGTAATCGAAGCAGGAGCAGGCTCGTGCATTTCCACGTCGGACATTATTCTCGTCAAACAAAGAAAAAATCTCCAAAACCCTCGCCGCGAATAGTCGAGTTGTTACACGCTGTTGCAATGTATGCCGAGGCTCCCCATGCCAAACTCTGTTTTGTGCTCCCGGAATAAAATTAGCGACTACTTCGACTACTGCAGCAGCGACAACAACAGGAACGAAGACCTCATCATATCTCAGCATTCCACGTACTTAGGGTTGTCCAACACTAGACGTCCCACAAAAACCCTGGGTTCAAAAACTAGACATTGAGATACGTGAAACTTGCAAATAAACCCACAGGCAATGTGATTAAGAACTCGGCGCCAAAAAGGAATCACTACAGCGACACGTCGGTTGCATGCCAAAGTAGCCAACTTCGGAGAGAGGAAAGAGCGCGAAAAGGAACTAATACGAAAAAGAAAAGAAGGGAATAAAAAAGGGAAAGGAAAGGAAAGGAAAGGAGGGGGTAGGGGAAGGGGAAGGGTACAGAAGGAGGTAATAGCGGCAAAAAAATGCGAGGAGCTACGCACAGGGAGAGAGTAAGATTGGGGCCGGCCTACCTTGACAATGCGGTGCTGATTGAGGCAGAACGCAACAGGCAATGAACATCCAAGTGAATGAAGAAAACCTAGAAGAAGCATCCGTTGAGGAGCAAGAGGGAGGGAGAAGCGGGAGAAAAAATAGTAAGTAAGACGAAGCTGGAGCGAAAGGGAAGCGCACCTGAGATGAGAAGAGATGAGAAGAGATGAGACGAGATGAGAGTATTGTAATGAGATGAGATGCTGCGATGGATACTGTCGTCGTCGGTAACTTAACGTGACCGAGGGAGGGAGGCAGGCAGTGGTGACCTGCGGCATGTACAAAATGTTTCAGCGCTAGCGCAAAATTGAAATGCGCGACATGCCGGACGCGGTCTAAAGCTCTCGTAGCCTGTCCCTGCCTATGCAGCTCCGGCCTTGTCTCGTCAGTCGTCACTTGGGGCGGGTAACGGGCAGCGGCAGGATTCTGCTCAGTGGGGCAGCGGTATCGGTCGGAATGTCTTCTGGAATGGCGTGGCCACCGTAGCTTTCCGTGCCTACAACAACAGCTCAAGCGCTCCATCCCCCAGCAAATTTCTTAAGTGTGCGATTCACCATCTTCTGGAGGGTGCATATCTCTGGAACAATGGCACGTCTTACATGTATTTCAGAGATCAATGGTATATTTGTGCCGAAGCTGGTCGTAAACCACTGTATAGTAGTGTGAGGGAACTTGGGATACTGTACTACAAGTGGGCCACCAGCGCGGGTGGGGCCGCGGGATGAGCAGAAGGACGTGGGCAGGGGCAGCAGGTGAGAAAGCACATATTCGCCTTCGGGTGCTGAATAGGGCAGGTGTCCCGCTCGCTGTCCCTGGCCTGGCCTGGCCTTGCCTTGCCTCGCAGGTGTGTACCCGAGGCAGCCCAGACAAGTCTCGTCTCCTCGCTCACATTGCCGGTCGCTGGTCGTTGCGATTCCTCTTGCAGGACGCCCACGACCCCGCTCCGGCTGCAACCTCGCCGATTTGTTCGGTGCCTGTCGATTCGGCCAGCCCTTGATTGATTGATTCTTCGTGTGATTCTTGTGTCTCTGGGAGCGATTTCCCAGCACTTATTCGTTCGTTTGGTTTTTGGCGAAGGAAGTTGCGGCCATGACGAAGGCGCAGGTGAAGACCAAGTATGACGCGGCGGCGAATGCGGCGACCGCCACCTTGTCGCTTCCGCTTGGCGACATGAAGCTCAAGGCCACGTGCTCCGACAACACGTTCGTGCCCGGTGAAGCCCCCAGTTGGCGCGGCGTTTCATTTGGGGTGGAGAAGCCGGGCACCTTCATGATCGACTACGACATGCAATCCGAGGTCGCGTGCTCTTCTCTGCCTTCTTTCTCATTTATCATTCCTTATCTTCCTTCGTTTGTGTTTTTTATCCCCCACCAATGTAGGTTACAATGGCAGGGTTAGCAAGTCACAATAGCACGCAATTGCGGCTCCATCTATATATTGTCGCCGCACGCTTATCAGAATCAGCACTCTATGATTGAGGGTTTTATTGACCCTGTCGATTGCACAAATTTGGAGTTGCAGTATTCAGGTTCTGATAGGACCGCACAGACTGATGAGGATATTGAGAACAACGACCATTTCTTATTGTGCGTAAGCAATGGGAAGCAATGAGCGGCAGTAGATACCTCGTGGATTTGACAGTTAAGCTGAAGTCTAGTTGATGTTCATGTGCATATTCTGTATAAACATCTCGCGGTCTTGAATGCTTGGGAGGTTTACGCACATTGTCAACATTTCCAGTACTCGTAGTCGAGCTTAGGCAAGCAGGATCACAATCAGAACCAGTAGTCCAAATTTATTTGTCCATGTACCAATGCATCTATCGTTCTTGGTGAGGTGGAAGACCTACACTAGTGCAGCAGTCACTTTTGATGCTCAGATAATTTTCTTAATTATATGGAAGATTACAGCCCTAAGGATGAGTAATCCAGCATGGTGTAATTTTGTGATCTTAAAGCCTCGGATGCATCGAAAACCAGTAAATCACAATAAAATCCTAAGGAGAGGAGTAGTTAGTTGTGAGGTCACTCAGTAACTTCCGGAAGAGAGCTTGCAGGGGCTGATTCTATCGACCCTCGCTCATTATATGCTCAAAGAGAAGTCTTGTACACTTTGGATACCAGGGATTTCTGGCTTTGAGTTTGCGTGAACCTTGAGCAGCACGTCATGTCTGCTGCCAGGTCCTCCGCTTCAGTATTCGTCTCCTGCTATTTCCACTGTCAGGACGCAAATGAGCTCCCAGATTGGGTCTCCTGTTTCACTAAATTAGGCTCGAGTTATTAGGCCCTTCGTGGACTTCTCACATTGTCCCATTCCTAGATTCAAAATTTGTTGCATTTGATGAACACATGCATTGTATGTCATAGTTGTAGTGGTTCTGGTAAGTCTTCTTAATTGTGCTTATCTTTACGATATCAAGTTGAAGTGGTTTTAAACAATATAATGCTCTTTATTGATTCTGCGATTGAATGAAGTTTGGAACCATCCAGCATAATTTACAAGTACGTATTTGACCATCCAACCTTATCTAAGCAATATAAGTTGATGGTGGATCTGATGTGCTGGACTTTCCTCGAGTACTTAGATGAATACGGGTTGTGATCTTCACCTTTCAGGTGTAGAATATATCGATGGTACCATTCTTATCATGTGAGATAAGAATGGTAGCTGCCTGCTCCGTGATGTGCAGCTAAAGGGGCTGCTGTGATTGTCCAGTTGGCAAGTGAACAGGCTAAGGGCTTGCGCTCAGGCATTGTTGGACCCCTATCCTGTGTTGTCGGTGCTGGTTGTAACCTTGAAATGCCGATGTTGTATCGAGATGGGATACGTTAGACTAGAAAGCAAACGGGTCGAGTAATGAGTGTATGCATTTCACTGTATGCTTGTCACCTTGAAATGCAGGCACCAAGGTTCCAGTTCATGGTTGGGGCAAATGTTGCGAAGAAGCCGGTGAAGCTGACCTACATCCACGCCCAGAAACGCAATGCCACGGTGTTGGAAGCGAACCTGGCCGTGGATCCTCGCAACAAGGTGGTGGGCAAGTACAGCTTCAACACAAACACAGGCTCCCTGAAGTATTCTTACGTGCATAGCAGCGGGGCCACATTCGAGCCTTCGTATGATTTTCAAACGGAAGCCTGGCACTTCGCTGCTTCGCGCAAGGTCGGCTCCCACGACAGCGCACGTGTCTGTTACGATGCGCACGCCAGCACCATCGGTATGGAGTGGACCCGAGACTCTAAGGAGTTTGGCCAGTTCAAGGTACTTCATTGACCTCATCTCTTCCTTTCTAACTCCCTCTTCATAGCACACTTTACCTGTTTTGTATTTTCGGAACATCACAAGTCTCCTATTTATCACCACTGCCTATATATAACTCCTGAATGACCAAGATGTGAACAGTTCTGAGTTGGTCAGTCATTGTTTTGAACCTACTTCTTTGTTTTTTATTCTCATGTGCAATGTTCTCTACTGAGACGGTACGAGACGCTTGGTTTTAAAGTTGGCCTCACCTGGATTCTCTTCATTAGTTTCAGTGTGTGGTACACTTTTTTTATCATCTCTAAAGCACGAACGGTCTGGTCTTCAACTATATTTCACATCCTCGCTGTAACACTAGCTGTATGCGCTCGCGGCCTTAGGAGCCGAAAGGTTACTTGGACATAATTGTCTCACATGAATATGACCTGCCTTTAGTATGAAATCCTCGTTTCATGCTTTGTTGATATTACCATATCATCATATAATGGTTGCATACTGATTTTTGCAGATTATAGCCACGGTACCGACTGATATAGCGAAGACACCTAAGCTCGTAGCGGAGAAGACATGGAGTGTTGATTTTTGAGGGACGGGGTGTTGCTGATGACGAGTATGACGAGTGATGCGGGTTGCATGGCAACCAACTGCTCTACCGAATGCTCGAAAAGCATCATTCCACGTTTCAAGTAGATCATGATGATTGTAACTTTGCTTTCAGCGCGTGAGTGGCAGAAATTGCTGTCAGAGCGTACCTGTCCAACCATCTTCTCTTTCGGTTTTTCAATCCATTTCTATTCATTGTCCCTGTCCGCGGGTTGGCGTAGTCTTCCTTAGTCCCTATCAGCGTTCCCTGATCTTCACTAGCCTTCTGCTAGTCACTGTGTTAGTGTGCAGTAAAGGCTTAGAATGTTTCGTTCCTGAAGATTTGCAATTCGAATAGTGGGGAGGACCACAAGCAAGCAGGCAGGCGAGCAGGCAGTAGGCCAATATTCTTCATTTCGTAATTATGCGCACAGATGTGCCAGCTAAAGTGCAGTTTATTACTTCCATTTGGATCCAGTTTTTCACTTCCATTTGGATTGAGGTCTTTTGAAGATTCCAGTCGTCTCGGAAAGCAGAGACCAGCCCAGCTGCCCAGGTTTCTATAGTCGGCGTGCCTGTATTGGAATGAGTGACTGCACGCAAATTTATCACCTACAGTATCATGAGGACCCCTTTGGGCAGATTTGGCTCTGGTCAGTCTCTCAATTACTATCCTTAGTTTCTGGTCAGTCTCTCAATTAATATCCTTAGTTCGTAAGAATTTGAGATCTTTTCAGGTTGTAGAGTTTCCATTCCTTCCAGAATAGTCAACTAAGCCTCAAATTCCTAGATAGTTTTGGTCAAAGTTTAAAAACACTATTTGAAATTTGCTCAAAACTGCCTAAACTATCGAAATATGCCTAGAATTGATTAATGCAAAAATTCTTTAACTTCACTAAGAGATGAAATTCTACTTCTTTCTTCAAGTTTTGTTTGTTGTGCATGCAAAATAGGTACCAAAGCATGTTCTCACGGATTGGATTTTAGTACATTGAATACACGAATGTATTTTTTATAGCCGAAAACATGCCTTTGTAAGAAAAAAATGCATACTCATTTGAAGCCCTTGTTGACATATCCATGGTAAGGCAGGCACCACAAGCCTTGGCTTGGTGGTTGGGGCTCATGGCCCCCAATGAAGAGATCGTGGGTTATTTCCCATGCCGGCGTGGTGCTCACTACTATAGTCCACCCTACTATTGTTGGAAGCCCTTGGACCTTGTTACATTGGTACCTCAAAGCCCTTTGGGGAGATAATATGTCAAGTATCTCAAGGCACTTGTAACTAGCTAGAAATTAGGTAGTATCGTTCCAATTTTCCGTTGTCCGGTGGCCATCAAGTTATTAGCATTACGAACTGACACTTCATTCACATCGGCCCTTTAAAATGGGCCCAGAGGTTCTATCTTTCTATCTATCCATAGTAAGGCACCAAGTGCTACAACCCATATGGAATAAATAAGAGGACCAACCCTCTTCATAGACTCTGAGACTCTTACAACCAACCCCTATTACTTAGTCTGATACACTCCAATAAACTCTAATTGCTCTTATCAAATACGAGCAATTTAATCTTTAACACTCCCACTTTGTAAGTAGTTACCACCTTTCAATCCCATTGCCTTCGTAAGCTTTCTGTGCCTCACCTTAACAAACTACTTCGTGAATACAACAGCTACCATGTTTTCAGTTGGCCAATACCACAAGCTCACCTCTCCATACTCGACCTTCTCACGAATGAAGTGGTGTTGCACATCAATGTGCTTCGTACAAGAGTAGAACTTACGATCCTTCGCAAGGGAAACACCTTTGGTTGTCACCTATGTTACTCGTAGCTCTCCTTTGCACAAACCCAACATTCTCTAATGGTTGTCGTAGCCATAATGCCTCCTTCAAACAATGGCTAATTACCATCTACTCCGCCTACGTAGCAGACACTACTATCGCAGGTTGGCGCTTGCAATTCCACGAGATTGCACCGTCTTCTCCAAAGAACACATATCTAGTAGTGGATCAACGTTCATTTACCTACCAAACTTGCATCACCGTATCTCTTCAACTTAAGGTTCTTACCACCAAGGCACAATTTATAATCAATGGTGCCTTTCAAGTACCTCAAGATGCGTTTTACTACCATCTAATATTGAGAACCAGCCTTTGTCATGAATAGGCTCACCATGCTCACCAAGAAATGCAACATTAGCACTTGTGGCCACCATTACATACATCAATGACCCCACCGCTGCGTGCCTTGTATGGAGTGAACTTCATCTCTTCTTCAACCTCCTTAAACTCTTCATCCTTAAGCTTCAACAACGACCCCTTTGCATCAAATGGAGTACCAATGGGCTTACACTCCTCCATCTTGAATCACCTCAGCACCTCCTCAATGTACTTGCTTTGGCTCATGGTGATGATCCGTTCGTTGCGATTGTTCCTAGAGACAATACCAACCCAAAACTCCAAAGGCCCAACATCACTCATCTCAAATTCCTTCTCAAGTTTGGCCTTCAACCACCCCAAAACCGCATATTACTGGTTGAGATAAACAAATCATTCACACACATGATCACAATCAAAAACTTTCTTGTTTGCTTCACTTTCGAGGAGTGATTCATATGGCTTCTAGAAAAGTCTTCTTTGGTGAAAAACATGTCAATTCTTTGGTACCACGCCCTTGGTGATTGCTTGAGCCCACACAACTTCTTGAGCTTGCAAAAAAGGTGTTGAGTACTCTCCTCCACAAAGCCAAAGGGTTGGTCCACGTAACTGTCCTCCTCCAACTCACCATTCAAGAACGCCGTCTTCACAGTCGTCCATTTGGTGAATCTCAAGGTTCATGGCTGCCCCAATTGCCAACATACAACGAATGGTGGTAAACTCTACCACGGGTGCAAAGGACCCATAAGAATCCACACCTTCTACTTGAGAGAAGTCTTTTGCCACCAACCGTGTCTTATAGCGCACCACGTTGCCCTCTGCATCCCCCTTGGTTCTAAACACCCACTTGTAACCAACAGTCTTGCGGCCTTTTGGCTATAGAGCCAACTTTTATGTGCCATTGGCCATTTCACATACATTCTCCTCTTGCATGGCTTACTTCCACATGCTTGCATGCACGCTTTGCACAGGATCACCTAAACTCAAAGAATCATCAAAAGAAGCCACATTTATATGTTCTACCTCACTATGTTGTAGAAAATGTGATTTAACCACAACTCACCAAGCGGCCTTGTAAGATATCTTCAGCCTTCTGCACGATGCCTCTACTCGATCTCCTCATATCGTGGTTGTCTCTCTAGCAGCACTTCCATGTCTTGTCTCTCATGTGGCTCTTGCACTCCTTAAGGCTCTTGTTGAACTTGTGTCTGTTGTACAAGAGGCGCTAAAATTCAAGGTGTATCGACTACGATCACCGTGGGTGGTTCCTCATTGCCACTTGGATGCATTTTTACATTCGCATCTGCATAAATAGCCTCCTCTACAAATACCATATAAGCTAACTTGGGAATTCAAACACACTAACCTATAAGCCTATATTCCTTCACAATAACCAAGAAACACACACTTTGTGTCCTTTGCATCAAGTTTAGTCCTCTTCTCATCCGGCACCTTTGTATAAGCAATATATCTAAACACACGCATGCATATCACAAAGGGCCTCTACCACTCCATGCCTCTTCGAGTGTCTTACCAACAAGTGTATTAGTTGGGCACCTACTACATCTGTACACCATTGTAACCACTACTTCCGCCCAAAGGTTCTTTGAGGTGTTGGTAATATAACATGCTCCTTGCTATCTCTACAATGGTGCGGTATGCTCTCTCTACCACTCGATTTTGTTGTGGTGTGTATGGTGTTGATAGTTGTCTTTAAATGTCATCTGCTTCCAAGAAGCGCTGAAAGACCTTGGAAGTAAACTCCTCTTTATTGTTGAATCAAAACGCCTCAATCTTGTACTCTGATTGCTTCTCCACAAGGGCCTTGAACTCCACAAACTTGCCAGCACACGTCCTTTTTGGATCTCAACACATACATCCACACCTCCCTAGAGAAGTCATCAACAGAAGACACAAAGTACAAGCAACCTCCTATTGAAATGGTCTTAAATGGACCACAAACATCAGAATGTACTAACTTCGATGGCTTGCTTGCAGGCTGACCTCCCTCACTTGAAAATGGAGTTCTTAAAAATTTGCCTTCAATGAACTCCTTACAAACTGCTAAATTTAATGCACCATCCTTGATTTGCATGCCATTCACCATGCTTTGAAAGGCCTTAACACTCTTTACATTCAAATGGCCATGGTGTTGTCATCAACATTGTTGATTGCAAACGCATGCTCTTTGTCCATTGTGTCTTTTCTTACAATAAGGGCGCTTAGAAACGCATGTTCTTCCTTATGTATTTGTTGCTTGCAATTTTTGCACTCTCCTTGTCTTTCTTCTTTTGTTACCTATTCCTTGCGATGTTGTTCGGATTGCTACAGTTATTAAACTACCTTCGGCCATATTACATCCTCCTTTGTTTTGGACATCTTTAACAATGCCTCATCACTTTCAGCACCCTTCTCCTTCCACTTAGACTTTTCAACAATCAACCTTAACTCCACAAAGTCCATTGTAAAGTCAGTGAGGTTCAAGGTCTTTAAAGCAGTTATCAAGTACTCAAGTAAAAGAGGCAAGCTATCTAGCTACATCTTAACAAAATCCTTTCCTTTATCCGCAACTCTAAACAAAAAAGTTAATTCACAAGTACCTTGATGATCTTGATGTGTTCCAATAAGTTAGTGCCCTCTTTCATCTTCATCATAAAGAAGTTGCGCCTCAAAATGAGGACGCTGGTCAAACTTTCTGTCTCATGAACATTGCAAAGCAACCTCTATACTTCCGCTGGTGCTTTGCAACTCTTGATGTGAGCAAGTTGCACATCTACCAAATTGTGCCCAATCATGGACATGGCGTTTCCCCTCTGCTTTGGTACTCATTCTTGTCATCGTGACTTGCATCATATGGTAGTGTCTCTCGTGTGCCTTCAAATATCTCCCATAAGTCCATAGAAGAGAGTGTCAAGTTCATCTTGAACCTGCACAAGTTGAAGTTCATGCTATTGAACTTCTTAAGCACCCTAAAACTCTACCATCTAAAGAAGCTATGGCAAAATACAAACGCTACCCTTACAACACCAAGCAGTCAAATGTAGCTCCAAATCACCCAAATCAACTCTTTAAGAGTGTGCAAATGGACCTGTGTTCAAACAAATGCACAATAAGATTCACTTGCGCTGACTCAAATTCAATCTCCTTCAAGCTATTTGATCTCCAAATGCTAGGTCTAGATCTCTCATACACTACAAGGTGCGGTTGCACCCGTAAGCACTCAAATCAAACATTTATACATGCAAATCAACACTTGTGCACACCCTACACTAGATCACCCTCAATCTATGTCAACAAAGCTTGTCGCAAAGCTTGATTTGTCAACAAGATCTACAAATATCTCAAATCTAAGCTTAGGAGTCTCAAACACCACTTTAGCACTACAAATTCTCAAATCAGCCCTTGTGTACACACATGCACTTGAAATGCTAGACTCAGCCCTCTTAAGTGCAAGGGCACTCCAGTAGATCAAAATAAGCACTTCTAAGCTCAAAACTACTTCAAACAAACGATGTGGTAACACTTAATGCAAATCAGCACCTCCAATGTGTAAGGAAGAATTAAATTACAACAAACAAACCTTACAAGGCTCTGATGCCTTGAAAATACCTCCAAATGGATACTCATTCCAAGCCCTTGCTTAGATATACATAGTAAGGCACCAAGTGCTACATTCCATATGAAATAAACAAGAGGTCTAGCCCCCTTTACACACACTAAGGCTCTGGGGACCAAGCACTATTACTTAGTCTAGTACATTCCAATAAAATCTTATTGCTCTTATTAACTATGAGTAATCTAATCTTCATCAACAAGGACTATAATTCATCCACAGTAAAACTATGTAATTCTATTTTATCAATGTCTTATGAAATTATTCGAAATAGGTAAGAGAAGTTGGTCGGTTTCCTATGACTTTCATGCATCACCAGAGGTAAAACTATAACACAAGCTAACTCAAAGCTATTGACCATTAGGGGCTACTGTTCGCAGCAGCTATCAAGCGCAGTGGTTTGCGAATCATGGATAAACAATCCATCCAGGAACCTCGCATCGTTATGAAGTGCTTGAGTAGTTTATAGTAAATATTGTAACCCTTTTTGACAAAAAAAACTGGCGTTCAACCAAGCATATCACATGTGACTTTTTCACCCTCATTGCTTGTATTACAAAATGTTGATGGGAGGCACTTCAAGGGGCTACACACTTTGAAGGGAATGCCAATGCAGCTCATTGATCTAAATGTTTGCCCCAAACTTCCCATACAAAAATACTAACCCGATTTGGAGGCTTATAAGATGTAAATTACATCCCAAAAAAAATGAAGAGCTGTAGATCCCATTTGATAGCCAACTCACCTAACATTTGCCTCACTTTTTCTTTTTTCAAAACCTTATGCGGTAAGCGGTTAGGCTTCAAAGTTTCCAATCAGACCAAAAATGTCCATGTAGGGATTAAGGGCTCTGGGAGTTAACGATCGCAGATAATCATGATGACGCATCTTAACAGCTCAACAGCGTATTCGCATCAGCTCTTGCGCATGAAATAACTTGAGAATAATACAATCACGTCTCATCCAAATACTGCCGCACTCGCTGTAGCAAGGCCAAGTAAAATGGTGCTGTTCATTCTGCACAATACTTATCCAAGAAATTCGGGGAATTACATAACATCTTGGAGATTGCATGAGTTTCTACTGGTATTCCTGCGAAGAAGACACAAGTGAGTGGTAGTCCCCATGTAAAGAAGCACAATCTCTTTCGCTCACTCGCATTTGTAGAGTACACCAGATGTGAGGCAGTCCGTCGTATGAAGAAGCAAGAGCACTAAGAACTTGGGTTAGTTTGCAAGGACAAGCGCAGGCATTCACGCTGCAGGTCGGCAAGCATTTCTCGAATGATTCGCTCCGTGACGCCCCGGACGTAGCCATTGAGTGGCCAAGGAGGAATAATAGCTGGCTCAATCACTTGTTGAAAATTCACCCATGACCCCGCTGCTGCAGCCGCGGTGGCGGCGGCGGCGCTGCTCTCCCGTGACGTTGTCGATGACGACATCTCGCTGGTCAGCATGGGCTCGATCTTCCAAGAGCCTGAAAATTTCTTCATCATCCCTTGTTGCGCCAAATCAAACAGCATCTGCTTGCAATGGAGCGACATCGCACGAGACTATCATAATGTAATCAAGGGAAATATTCCTTGCGTACTGTGTTCTTAAATGCATGCGAACAATTGCATCTTGCGATCGTCATGTCAAAAAGTAGTGGTGAAGTTTGTGATCTTCATGGTCACTTGAATCATACAACTTGATGTTATTCCACAACAAATTAATCACAGATAAATTCTCATAGAAATGAACGGGTTGATTGACAGTTAACCAACACGACACTGCAACAATTGATGATACCATGTATACTATCGTCTGTATGCAAAATAAAGTACGAAGTGATGCACAGGGAAATGTACCAATTTCTCGTCGCGGTTTTGCTCCACAATCACTCGTGACGAGAAAGTTCCTGAAAGCATGAGAAAGCGCCATCGACCAAGCTGCTCCACCTCCACCAGCTGTCGATTGCCATCATCCTCCAGCACTTTCCGGAATACCACCTCCTACAACAACCACACCACCTCATTGATCACTCCTGTCTATACCCCACCACTGCAATCACTCACTCTCATCTTACTCTCTATTCTAGGTTATAAAACTACATATTTATTTCATTTCCTGATATCCACTTCTCATGTGGTGCCGCTCTGCTGCATGCACTTACACTGTCTACTTTAACCTTTACACAAAGTCCGAATAATATGTGACTGAGAGAAACCAATGAGGTGAAGAAAAACTAAAAGCAGTTCCAAAAACAATTGAAACACAATTGAACGATTCTGAGAAACAGGAATTACTCGTTGTGGTTAACATCGCGTAATCAACTTTCAACCCCACCAACTCCTAACTGTGCTACTAAATAGCTATAGAAGCAAATCAAGAATATTTGTGACTACTTACTGTCATACGGCCACCAATTACGACCTATGTAGCAATTCGCATAAGCCACCAACTACCCACTTTCCAATCAATCGCCAAAATATCTCTATTTGTAAAAACAGAAAAAAAGAAAGAATCTGATGAATTCAGAATACCTTAAATTGACATGGTTTCTTTTTGGACTTACAAAATAAGAAGGAAGAGATAAACTTAACAGCAGAATAAGTACTACTGATGAACAGGACTCAAGTAGATTGGAAGGGAGAAGACGACGACCAACGCTGTCAGTATTCCTCTTCTTGATGTGATGACGAAGCAAGCCTATGTACCTTGACGAATGTTCGTCAACTTCCTTCAATGACTCTCTAATCTCCAATATCACCGTTAATCACCATCTAGGAAGACAGATTCTTTCACGTTTCCGCTTTCTGTGTCCGTATCACTTGACATCTTAAGCACTGCTCGATCTAACCATGAATGTGTGCTTACATCTTGAAAACAGGAATAAAACTAAACACCAAAATGGGGAAAGAGAACCAATAAAAACGAGAAACCGCAGTGAGCACAAGGTCAACAACACCGCGGGCAACTGAGAATTAGATGGTAAAAAAGAGAAGCTTTCGAATGCAATACAGTGACGACAGCAGCAGCAGCAGCAGCAGCAGCTAGGGCAATTCATCGTCTTCCAGATTGCAATTGAAGATGGAATGCTAACGGAGAATCTGTAGGAACAACACCTTGATGTTCTTGAAGACACGGCGGTTGTTAGGGTCGGTAATGATGTCGTAGACGCCCTCGGGAGGTAAAGCGACGGAGAAGCGCGCGTCGATCTGGCAGAAGCTGCCCTTGGGCTGCGTCACCTCCAAGACGGGCGGCTCGTGCACAAACTCCGCCGTCGGCTGCCACGCTTCGTCCTCCAGCTCCGCCTGCCCGCCTCCGTCCACTCCATCCAACACCTTCGCCGCTTCTTCACCCCTCTCCATGGCGTGCTCCTGACCTCGCGTACCGCACCGCACCTCACCTCACCTCACCTCATCCCAAATGAAATCCCCTCCCTCCCCTGCCCTGCCCTCAGGCGTGCGAAGCAACGATCGGAAAGAAAAGCTCTGGAGGTGTGAGAGAGTGCTTGCTTGCGTCGGGGGTGCGTGCGAGCGCGACAAGTGGGCGGCGGGAAGATGCTGAGAGCACGATCCATAAGAAAAAGCAGAAGCAGCATGTGAAAGAATCAAAGATTGTTAACGAGAAGTCAAAGCCTCTTAACCTAAATAAAAGCCAGTCACGTGACTGACACAGAAACAAGTGTGGTGATGGTAATGGTGGTGCAACATGCAGGTGGGGGTGACGATTGATCATCGCCATACTCACCCAGGCACACCGTTGCAAACTTGCAAGGCAGTCCATTCCATTCCAACTCATTGCAATCCATGCGCGAATTGCGTCCTCACAGCAGTTGAAAACTTTCTCAAGTGTGAAAGGAGAAGTTGCAGTTGAGTCACACTGTTTCGCTCATTTACACTCGTGGCCTCTACAAGACTACAAGTCTACAACCATGTCCAGGTTGTGGATCGCACACAACCCACAATCCCACGTGACAACACCTAAACGAAGTCCAGACAAGTAAGACCTGACTAATGTAGAATCACAGGTAAGCACGTGCCCCCATGATCTATCTATCATTCTACATTCCTGCGTACTTTCTAGATTCACTATCTGAAATTGCATCTCTTTTTACATAAATTACAATGACTTGGTTCAAAGTTGGGTTACTGCTCGGTTTCTGATTCTGCTTCGAATTTGGTGCAGGTTTACGTACTGGAGACAGAAAGGGAACGGAAAGGTGATTTAGAAGAATTTCAAAATTGAGACCCAGAGGCCAGAAGGAGTAACGTGGTAATTTGAGTTCCTTCCCTTGAAAATACAATGCACGAGTTTATTGTTTTATCTGTGTATAACAGTTGCGATACATTGCAAATTTCCAATTCATTCTGTCAGATCAATGCATTTCTTCAGGATTCAAAATAATAAGATTAGCTCACCTGATACAAAGTTTTAATTGTTCCAATGTAGTCTTGTCGATGAATTCAGCAAGAAATTCCAAGTGTGGAATTTACGAGACTTCAAATCAATACTGTACGTGCTTCTTGTAAAATCAGATCACGTGACGTGGAGATTATTTTGATCTAATGTTGTCTTGTCCATTCATTCTGCACTAATTCTGCACTAAAATTTTAGCTTCCAGTACTGTATGCACTATAGGAACTCGTAATTAGGAATTTTGGAGGGTGGACGGTTCGGCTTTGCCATGACTGCGTTGGACCACAGTCCCTTATTTTTCCCCGTTATCCCCTAAAGGTTTCAAGAGGCCCATTTGAGGTTGATTTGCCTATGGGCAAACGTTGAGTTACTATGTTTGAATTAATGATGATGAAACTTTCTACATAAATGTACAATTTTTCCATATCTTTCCAAGGAGATCGTTTTCAATAAGACCATTTGTGATTCAAAATTGTTCATACTTTAGGATATACTTGCAATCTAAGTACGAAAAAACAATTGGGGCATGTTTAAGCTCTTGTATACTCAAAATCTGCTCTTAATTTATTGAAACGCAGAAACTTCATCAAAAATTACAATGTTACTTTTTTCAAGTTTTGTTTTTTACATGTAAATACGGTTCAAAAAACATGATCTCATTCTCCACATCTTTGATCCACTAATTCTTTGCATGTCTTTTTTGTTGTCAAAATCAACGTTTGTATCAAAATATCAAGATACCTCGATGTAAAAAATCAAGCATCTTCATAGGTTTTATGGGTCCTATGAGGGTAAAAACAAGATAGACATAATCCTAAGACACCTAGGAACAAAAAAAAATTGAAGGATTACAAAACTAAATATTTACTCTTGAATTTAGTTTTGTAATCCTTCAAAAGTGAAAAAGACATTATAACGATCCCACAAATGGTGAGGACTTCAACACTAAGATTTGGTATATGTGAACAAGTACAAGATACTATATTTTTCGGGAATATAATTCAAATTACATTGTGAGATGAAAAGCTTCTCCTTGCATTGCAAGAAGGCAAATTTTGAGGGAAAGCCATGAATTGGGGCCTTGAAACTTTTGGGGTTATGGTAACGTAAGCATGTAGCGCCTCTCCATTGAGGATTATAATGAAGATATTTATGACATGATCAAATGATCAAATTTACAAAATGATCAAACGATCAAATTTACAAAATGATCAAACGATCTAATTCATTACCTTAAACTCATATTGATCAAAAATAAAGCCTGATCAGGCAATTATGTGCTTCCTTTCTAGAAATTGTGCTTCATCAAATTTGAACTCAATTTACATTGTGCAAGGTTTGGAATTTTTAAGTCTCTTCTGAAAATAGCCAAATTCAAACTCTAATGTGCATGTGCATCGCCACTTAACTTTGCAATAAAAAATACATGTGAAGCTTGTTAATGCTGCCTATGAATTTCTCCATTCATTCTCCATTTGATCATTTCAACATGACTTGACTTGTTCCTGCAGCCATTCTTGTGTTGTTGGCTTTGCTTGCTCTTGCGCACACAACAGTTGCAGCAACGACACACTATTACTACTGGACTATTGAACCAAACACTGAATCAACCTCTCATCAGCCCCAACTTGCTGCGGGGCTGCCATCGTTACGAACACAACACAAAAAGGAGCTTCTAAGCTCCACGACTGCCGACCTTGCAACGCCAAGTCTTCAATCATGGCCTACTCCACTTCAGCACTTCCAACAACACTGCCCTCTCTCCTCCGGAGACATTCGTATGTCTGTGCTGCCGAAACCCCCCGATCTGCAGAGCACATTGCGAAACCAGCATCCGCATGACTGCTAAAGCTTAAGCACAGCCTATTGTTCCAACTGGCGGACCATCCCTCCCAAACTGCAACCGAAGCGACTTCGCTCCCTCCAACCGTATGCCACCCACCTTTCCATTTCCTTTGCATTTTCACTCGCACTCGAGTCTAGTACTCTCACTCACTCCACAATCGACACCGCCACACTTGCTCCACTCTACTAATTTCATTTCAGGGTGGGGGGGTCTTGGGGTCAGGGGGTTTTGGCGGCGGGGGGTCTTGAGGTTGGGGGGTCTTAGAGTTGGGGGGTCTTGGTGTCAAGGGGTCTTGGGTCAAGGGGTCTTGAGGTTTGGAGGTCTTGCGGTGGAGAGTCTTGGAACCGGGGGGTCAAGGGGTCCTGGAGCGAGAGGTCTTGGAATCAAGAGGACTTGGGTCGGGAGGTCTTGGAATTGGGGGGGGGGGGTCTTCGGGCGGGGGGTCTTGGCGTCGGAGTCTCGAGATCGGTAGGTCTTAAGGCGAAAGGGTTTTGGGTCGGGGTTCTTGCAGTCGGGGGGTCTTGGGGCAAGGAGTCTTAGAGACAGGGGGTTTCGGAGGTAGGGGGTCTTGGGGCGGGGGGTCTTGTAGAGGTGTCAAGGGGTGTTGGGGTGGAGGGGTCTTGGAGACGGGAAGTCTTGGACGCAGGGGGTCTTGGGGTTGGGGGGTCTTGGAGTCTTGGGATTGGGGGGTCTTGGAGTCTTGGGGTTGGAGGGTCTTAGAGTCTTGGGGTTGGGGGGTATTGGAGTCTTGGGGTCAAGGGGTCTTGGGGCGGGGGGTCTTGAGGTCGGGGCGGTCCAGGTATTAGGGACGGGAAGTCTTGGGGTCGGGGGGTCTTCGGGCCGGGAGGTTAAGGGATCTTGGAGCAAGGGGTCTTGGAATCAAGAGGTCTTGGGGCAGGGGTCGGCGGGTCAAGGAGTGACGAGGTACTTGGGCCGGGGGGTCTTGGGGTTGGAAGGTCTTGAAGCAAGGGTCTTGAAGCTGGAGGTCCCGAAGCGGGGGGTGTTGGGGTGGGAGGTTTTGGGGCGGGGGGTCTCGGAAGCGGGGGGTCTTGGAGTTGAGGGGTCTTGGGCCTAGGGGGCTTGGGGCGGGGGTCTTGAAGTGGAGAGTCTTGGGGTGGGGGGCTCAAGGGGTCTTGGGGCAAAGGGTCTTGGGATCGAGAAGACTTTGGGCGATGGGTCTCAGGGTTGGGAGGTCTTGGGGCGCGGAGTCTTAGTGTCAAGCGGTCTTGAGGTTTGGAGGTCTTGGGGTGAAGGGTTGTGAAACCGGGGGGTCTTGGGGTCGGAAGGTCTTGAAGCAGGGGTCTTAAAGCGGGTGCTCTTGGGGTGGGAGGTCTTGGAGGCGAGGGATCTTGGGGCAGGAGGTCTTGGAGGCGGGGGATCTTGAGGCGGGAGGTCTTGGAGGCGGGGGATCTTGGGGCAAGAAGTCTTAGAGGCAAGGGGTCGAGGGGTCAAGGGGTCTTGGGGTCGGGTGGTCAAGGGGTCTTGGGGTGGGGGGTCTTGGAGGCGGGGGGTCTTGGAGTTGGAGGGTCTTGGGATAGAGGGTCTTGGGATAGAGGGTCTTGGGATTGGGGAGTCTTGGGACGAGGGTCTTGGGATTGGGGAGTCTTAGGGCGGGCTGATTCCTCCCTAAGCAAGTAGAAAAGAGCCAGCCGCAAAGATTAAAATTTTGTAAAATAAAGTGCTCTTGTGGGTCCCCGTGGCAGCTCTCAAGGGGGTCCATGTGGCATGAGAGGACCTTAATTAATCAATGCTGCATAGTAAAGGTCAGTCATTCTTCTTCTTTCTTAAAATTTATTTAAAGAACCTAGAATCGCAATTTATGGCTTTCAAATTTATATTTCTAGATACTTGGAATTTTTTGAATTTCTTTGTCTTGAAATTTAAAAACTCAAGAAGGTATACACTAGCCGTTAACTTTCCCCTAAACCATATCCAATAAATGTGGTGCATGTTTTACCAAATCCTTGATTTATGCCTTTTCCTAGTAAATAAATTGCATGAAAGTTCAAAAAGCAAAATGAGTGTCTAAACTTGTGCATGGGCATACTCAATTTAGTTGTATACATGGAAAAAAATATGAGCTAGATGTTTGAGGTAATAAGCATCACGTTTCCCTTTGCACAAAGTGGACTATGTTAAAAAAAAGATTGCATCAACTTTGAATGTTATGATTTTACAAATGGCAAAGATCCAACGGTTAGAATTTCAGCCACTACCTCTAATGGTAGTTCTCTTCAAGATCATACGGTTGAGAGTTTCAAAAAGTATAAAAAATATTCTTATACTCCAAAGTTTACAAGGTGTTATGAAATTGCAATTCTGGAGTTTGGAGCTCACAAAACACCGTCGTTCAGGGGTTAATATTATTGCATGCCACCAGCAGAATTACTGAAGATGGAAATACATGAGCTCAAGATGGAAATACATGAGCTCAAGATGGAAATACATGAGCTCAAAACTGGAGGAAAATGGACGGAGCTGTAGACAATGAACGCTTTGACGACAAATCACAAAAAACTTAGTATATATACTCAGTGTCGTCATGATCGTGATAACACATCAAGTACTACTGACCCATAACACTAGGCAAGCTCTCTCCTTCGCATGTACACTTTTTCGGTTACGTTGCTGACGTCCACTGACGTTCATAGCTTCAGACGGAACTACACTCAGTACGTGAAGACAACTCTCAAAGGCGACCACTGGTACGTTGCTCTTCGAGGTTGGAACTTGGAAGGCTTCGATCACACTTGATGAAGATTTGCTTAGAACTTCAATCTTTTGGAATGAAATTAAAAATAGAAATAAGAATGGGAAGATGATTCTCCTGAATCATAACAATCTTCAGAGGTGACTGCCAACATTATTACTGCCTGAGTGCTTCCAAAAGTATACTGGTTGCAGAGCTGGCATCGGCATGGAATATGTTGGGACTGTCAGATGGAGTTACATCAGATCGGTCATAATTGCCCGTGGCACGAAGCTTCTTCTCCGAACCTCCCTCCACCACCCCTCGTATAACGATCGTTTTGTGCGTTCCAGACAGAAGTTCCTCATAATCCGTATCACCCGTTTCGCCAACTACCACCACCATGTTGGCCACATCCACGTTCCATCGAGCGAAGAAATACCTGAATTCTCAAGATAAAAAACACGAGTAAGAACACTTCCAATGATGAATAAGTTTCTATCAGTAAACGAGACCACCTCGATTTGATTGACAACACCTACCAGCCCATAATGTCAGGTGCTACACGTAAAGGTCGACATTTAGCAGATGAAAGTAGACTTTTCTTGAGCAGACATGATAAAAGCAGAAATAGTGATACAATATTGAAGATGCAAACAAAGTACCTGAGAGCTTGTGATCGTGATGCCAAAAGGGGCAACACATGTAAACGTGAAGCATTTCGGCAATACATGACGTGGCATCGCAACCCGCGCATCCTTAATCGCTGTCGCAGTTGATCTACGTTTGGGGCCTACAAACAACCAGAAATAACTTATCATAACAAAAACTAATAAATTCGTGTATGTGCAGTAAAAAGAAACGCCTTCCTAGTGATTTCCTAAGGCAATCAAGAGATTAGCAATCTTACAATGTCCGGATTGGTGACAGTGTAGGCGAGGCAGTGAGGGTTACAGCTTCTCGCGTCCTCCACCAATATTTTGGACTCCTTATTGGCACTCTCGGCGTCAGAAGTGTTGAGACGAGCCATGGTCTTGCGAAGACCGTCATATCCCCACCGGTAGTCGATGTGCGAGCTGTAATCTTTATCAGCCTGCAAGTCGTCGCTGCTGTCATCTGCGCCCGAGGGAGGATAATACACTTCGCTGCCACTGCTGCAGATCAGAGCATCGAACTCCATGGGGGACAGCCCAGCCGAGTTCAGCATTTCCACGATCTCCGACTTACTGAGGGCGGAGGAAATAATCAATCCAGGCTTCACGCGGATGTTCAAGTCTGACTGAATTGATTTCACGATGCTCTGAATCTGGCTCACGAGTGCGCTGCTGGGCTTGGTTTTCGGGTCGTACCCATCCAAAGCGATGATCACCAGGCGTCGACGCTTCTTCAGTGGCAGGGCCTTGTAAGCACCTGTCACGGAGCCGAATCCGTCCTCCTGCAAAGATTCCAACCGACCACTTACAGTGCGCTGTTTTGTGTTGAGAGGCTTGGCGTCTTCAAGACCAAAGCTCTTTCCTACGCTGTTCTGGCTTCGCAACAGCCGCTCCAAGTCACCAGCATTGGAGATGGAAGTATTCCCATCCACGCTGAGACGCAGCGAGATGTCTTGGACATCGCGCAGGGAGTCAGTCTGCGATTCGATGTCGTCGTTCTCCGAACTGGATTCCGTCTTCCATTGCGGATGTCGCATCCGGCACAAGGCAACACGAGACAAGTAAATGCGACAATGCTCCGGCCATGAATATAAGTGAATGTTTCTCAATCCGTTCTTGCGACAAGTAGACCACAAATTTCGGTCTGCAACCAACTTTAGCAGTGCGTCTCCGATTTCCTTCTCATTATGAGGGTCCACCAGCAGGCCATTCGAAAGAGCCTGTGAAGCAGCCAAGCACAACCGCTTAAAAAACTACGTCACTCCACATAACAGTTGTCCTGAAGTCAGCTCCACTCCGCAAGTTTGCCAACAGAAGTCACACTAGTTGAATTACGACTTGCAGTAATCGTCATACCTTTTGAATGTCAACAGGCCCACCGTTCTTTGTAGCAACCATAGGCAAGCCATGTGCGGCTGCCTGCAGCAACAACGAGTTAAGTTTCAGTCAAATAAAGGGCGCAGACAGACTAATTTCAAATAATTACATGCACCATTTTCGTTCCTATGTCAATGACTAGAGTAAAGAGTATCGAATGCCATCGATTGCCCGATATATAGCGACTTAGAAACAGAGCATTCCTAAGATTAATACAAAGAATTCACAAGCCAGTAGTCTCCTTTGTGTACCTCAATGAGAGTTAGTCCGAATGGCTCGACTAGTGCTGGATTGACGAATACTCCCTGCAAGTGATGGTTTCCCAGATAAAGTCAGCAACATCCGTTTATACTAGAAGAAAAAACCAACAAAAATGACTACCGTATTGTAACTTACAGGTTCCTTGACCTCAGGGACAACAGCGAGGCTCTATTGTCGTTCTAGTCAACAATGACTCTGAAATTGTGAAATTTATTTCAAGAGCAACAAAACTACCACAAACCTTGGTTTTTGCAGCAAGGCGATAAATTTCAGGAACATCACTCTGCTTGTGATGCTTGGGATAAGCGACTTGACCATACAAATTGTATTTGTCAATTAACTTAAGAACGGTCGTCATCACTTGGGCGTTACCACCTGACATATTGTCAATGTCATCACGATTTCCCATGATTAGGGTCTGCAGCAGCAACACATGGTACGCACGGCTATGTCAAATTCCAGGTCGGAAGAAGATGCAGATTTCAGAACTTTTACATGCAACTTTGATGTCCTTAGTATACACCAGCAGATGAGGAGCGAAAGAGACACATACCAGATTAGCCAACTCTCTCAAAGCTCGGCTTTCACCAAATGCCCTCAACAACGTTGTGAGATTCTTCTTCGGATCGGGACGAGCTAGAGCCAAAATCATAGGCTTGTGCGCATTCGTGAAGAAACGCATGATCTGTTGAATTGTCATTTCGACCCACATAGAGCCGACTCACGTTAATACTCCACTGTGCACAAATTGATTCACAAATGTAGGACAAGAAAAATGAAGGTCACGAAACCTCCTTCAAAAACCTAAGATGCCGAGGATTCCACAGTTTGCACGATAGATGTTCCAGCTTTACCCACATTATTTTCACAAAATCCTCAAAACGTATCCTTATCCACTGCAAGTGTTAATCTACTAGTAGAAGGAATCAAGTCCTCACCTTTTCCCAAATAGGAGGATTAGTTCGAGGAGAGACCGGCACAGCGTTTGAGGCATCACCAGCAGTGATCATGACAGCCTCAGCCTCTCCGTCGAGATCCCCTGTGTCTTGAACTATGACATTACTGAAATCCATTCCAGGAGCAATAACCTGTATTCACAATATAGGCCCAATCAACCATCAGTACACGATGCCGGATTGGTTTAGAATCAACTGCTACATGCACGTGAAAACATCTTCCGAACGTAAATAAATAAGTTATAAATGTATAGGTCTGTCCTTCATTTTTGAACCTCTCGTAATATTCTCTCGAGTAAGATGTTTCCCTCGTTGGTGGATACATGCAAATTCGAAATATACTGCGAACCTAATAATTCTGCAGATCAATTGAAGAAACATACCACCATCCGAGGCATGTATCGGCCATGGCAATTGACACCTCTACGAGCCCGAGCGCGTAGGACGCGCTCCAGCTTGACGTCGAAACCGTCGTACAGGCCCCATTGCTCCTCAATTTCCTGCTTGGTACTAGTGATGACAAGTTCAGCTGCATCCAGCGAAAGCTCCTCTGCCTCTATCCTCCGCATGATCTTATACGTTGTGTTGATATCCTGCTTTGATTCCCTTCCCTGCTTAAGAAGTTGCTCAAGCTTATTCCGGCCAAGGGAATGCCCAGTCAACACCATGGGCACATTCAGAGCTCCCGACAAGAGTGAAGCAGTATCTCCGGCATCGGCATAGTGACCGTGGATGACGTACGGCCAAATTAGGTCACCGTTCCCAATCTGATCACCGAGAACTTTAGACATATTCAGAATGTGAGACAATGCCCCATCCACAAACTCCTGAATGTACGGCCACAAAAGTTCCTTCCTGAGGTACTGATCCCTGCATTACAGAGTAGCATTTTTCCGTAAGCAACGAAATTATTAGCAGCGTGCCAGAAAAGTCGGCGAGCACCACCACAAAATAAGCAGCTTCACTGCAGTTTGTCAGCAAGTATGTCCTTATATGGAAGCAATTGCCACGTCAAGAGCTGTCTCATAAAACATAGAAACGCAATAGTCCAACAGCTGCTTTACGTACTAAAGAACCAAACGTCCTTGGCTCCTCATAACTAACCAAGACGCGCTCTGCTGTACATAATATTAGATGTAAAATTAAAAGTGTGTCCAGAAGCCGAACAATTGCGTAAAAAAAAACTTGTAGAGTGTTGAGGGTAGGCCAAGTACCTCGGGCCACAAGGTATGCGCACAATGTACGCACCGCTACTCTCACCAACATCTTCAGAGTCGTCATAGGTCCCCGAACCCAGCATTTCAGTGGGCTCTCCGTAACTCCAATCCACATCAGGGGAGCAAATTTGGCGAGTGAGTAAGTCTACCCGGTAAACCTCAGGCATCATAGCCAGCGCTCTTGCTAATTCGACCACGTACTTCACCTGTTGCGACGTTCGTTAAATTCACGTCTAAGACCTCACACGTAAAGTAGCAGAAGTAGAATGAAAAATTCAGGAAGAAAACCAATCATTTCACGAATTGATCAAATCGTAAGGCAGAAAACCGTCTGTTAGCTTTGATAATTGAAGCATCCTTTATGATCTGCGTTGTGAAAATTCACAAGGAAAGACGAGTGAGACGAAACACGAACCTGTCCCCCGGTATCCGAATCCCGACCAAGCTCCATATTCTCCCCACGCACAAGACCGTGCAAACTGCTCCAATCCACAGGATTATTGAGACGAAATTCACGGCACGATTCATGTTTGTAATACACTTTGCACGATTCATGTTTATAATACACTAAGTGCGTCGACAAAGTTCATCCACGACTCAGCACTGAGCAAATTAAGTACTTCTATCTCTTGATACAAAGAAAAGTCTCTGCATGCAATATAAGAGGCTAATTGCGATGCCTTAGGAAAGGATCTCATGCTCACACACCTGATGAGCACAATGTACAAACGCTTGGCAGGTTTTTCTCTGTCTGGAGCAGTGACCTCTCCCAGATTGGAACTGCTCAGAGTCAAACTGCTCTCCACACGCGGCATACTATCACCCGGGGTGCTTTCCTTCTCACCCTCGGAAAGATCTGACGACATATCTGCAGTGGCATCTTTTCTTCCCTGCTCACGTTCCAAATGCCGCCGCGCAAGCCGATGAGCGTCCTCCCATTCGATCTGTCAATCCATAATAAAAGTTCCGTCAGTAAAATCCCCCAGTGAAGAGAAGACGCCAGCTTCCCCTACATTGTCCGTCAACAGCCATCACAATCGCTCTCAATTCATATATCAAATCCTACCAATCGTTTTTTCCTCGCAATGTGCCAAATCCTCCAACAAAGATGCTCCATTCGCAGAGTCCGCTCCGCTGAACTCCTCACCGCTGAAGCCTGCCAAACGCAACCACATGCAAATTTTCGATACCATTCCAACAAACACTCCTCATCATCTAAACCTCAACAGAAAACGACACATTGATTGTACTGCACAATCAAATTGATTTCACAACACAAACCTCGACATGTCCTTGAAAACATCGAAGCGTGAGAAAGACAAGCATGCAATGTCGCTACGGAAGATCGTCAGAAAAAATTGCGCAATTCTCAAAACGAAAATAAATTCATCGCACACCTTGATCCAAGTGCGATACAGAGACGAGTCATCGAACCCCGTGACGCTTTGAACAAAATACTTCGCCGCCTTGAAATCGTTCACGCCAATCTGGCCTTGGTCATGGATCCGCTCACCCGTATCCAGAATCGCCTCCAAGTATCCATTAATCCACTCGTTCCCAGCCGCCATCGCCGCGGTCAAAATTTCACCAAGAACGTTCCGGTAACAACGTCAACAACCACGTGCGTTCTTTCGCGGTGTATCACCCCGTGCCGCAAGAACCAACCCCGGCTATGTTCTCATCTGCACACGGGTCACAATTATCAACGTATGGCCAATCAACACGAGCGGGAATCGAGAGGAGGGAGGAGAAAGCCGGAAAGTGCATCGTCAAACTACACCGAAAGCAGAAAAAACAGAGGAGGAGAGAGGGAGGGAGGGAGGCAGAAGCAGTGGAGCGCGTACAGGAATTGGCAAGGAAAACAAGCTGAGGCGACTCCCGCGATCATCCGCTGCGTCTGGGAATGTGGAAATTGAGGAAGCGCAGGGCTTAGAAGAAGAGACTTGTCCTTGTCGCCATGCGTCCGCCTGCCTGCCTGCCTGCCTTGCCTTGTCTACCTGCCTTCCAGCCTGCCCGCGATATGAGAGTGGTGACCACCACACACCACAAGTCCTACAACACACACCGTATAACTGAGCACACTTTGTACCTTGGCATTTGTGATCTACAACCATACCAATGATATGCATGTAGCTTTACTAGCAGTGGATGCACGCTAGCCTTAAAACCAGATTCACCTGTAGATAGAACAACAGTAGTATTATTCTCTCTTTTTTTATATTATTATTATTAAGAATTGTGATTACTCAACTCTCAATGTCTTTCTACTTCTACCAGAAATATACGGAACCCCTTCTCTACGGTCACATTGTGCCTATTATACTGCTCTTTCCGTATGCGCCTTGCATATCTTTGGAAGGCTGCTTCTTATGAAGTGGGAATCTTCAGAGAGTGAAGCAAGGGATATCCCTTTGTTTTCACCAGGCGCTCAGGTCAGGACCCTCTTTGGTTCTTTCTATTCATGCACTTAAGTCTCAGTCGACTTCAACTGTCTTCAAAATTAACCCCTAAAGATCCTTGGGTGTTTTTGGGAGCTTAAAACCTCAAAACTCCAATTCTCTACCTCTATGCACTTCAAGGGGTGCGAAACTATTTTTTTATTCTTTTCTTAACTTCCAACCGTAAGATCTTGTACCTAAGCCAATTTTCAGTATCTGATATAAAAATTGACCGTTGGATGTTTACCATTTGAGAGATTATAACATCCAAAGTTTGTCTACGAAGTTTTTTTGGGCATTGTTGAGATTATTTTTGACACTTTTGGAGGCTGCCCTTGTAAAATTGGTACACTTTTTGACTTGGGGCCCTTTGGAACTTAAGTAGTGATTTGGTCATGAACATATTTCCAAAAAAAAATCTCAAAAAAATACTAAATTTAAACTGCCCCAGTTCGGCTCGCAAACCAAGAATTGTTGTAGAAGACTCAAAAATTGGAATTTGGCTTTGTAAATTTTACCACATACACTTTGCAGTATAGGGAGCACCCATTAAAAAATTTAGGCAAAAATATTACTTTTAACCTATTCATCTAAGCTGCCCAAAATAGCAAAAGCCCGATTTGGTCCTCTTGGATCTTTAGGGGTTAAACTAACATGTAGAATTCTATCACAAAATTTGTCCCTCCAAATTACCATATTTTTACTTTCTCCATCATAAAGCGAATAGCACTAAACTGCACTTTGGAGAGAAAAATATAATGTACTAGACCACTAGCACAATATCTACTGAATTGTAGAAAAAGGAATAGGACTTATTGTAACTTTTTCCTTTTGTCCAAGGTAGTGTGCTCCATGACCATCCAATGTTCAGATTGGCAAGGGCGGCCAATGGAACCAATTTTGGAACATGTGCAAAGTTTGTGGAAATCTTATTAAAGTGAAATCATTAATTTTAAAATTCTTTTGAATTAACTGTGAATTTTGGAAGTGATAGCAGTATGGGTTCCAGAACTTCAATTATATATTTATGTAGCACTTCTATTTGATGGTTTTGAATACGGTAAATTGATGTTAGTTCCCTAATTTGGTAAAAATATTTAACCCCTAAAGTACCAATATAACTCAAAGTAGGTCAAATTGGAGACTCATTTCAAAACTGTTGGCCTCTTAGAAGTTGATCTAGATAGATAGATAATAACTCCGGTCCGTATTACACGGCCGGCGTGAATAAAGTGTTTGTTCGTCTTGCCAATGAGCCGGTGTCCACCAGGAAGTTGATCTACTTAATACTTCGGTTAATTTCATTCAAGTATGAATCATATCAAGGAAGATGGAAAACCTTAGTCTAGGAGATTTTAAAATATTGCCCTATCATTACAAAAATATGGTAATTTGGAGGGACTTTATCATCTAGAAATATAAATTGCGGTCCATTTATTTTTATATATTGATTTTTTTCTATAAAGATAGCTTCAAAATTTCCTAGCAAAGAATCAGTATTCTCAAGCGTATAGGTATGCCCGTTAGATCAATTTGGTTGTTCCTAATAGCTAAAAATTTGAAAATGGAGATGTCAAATTCAAATATTTTACACGTTGTCATTATGATTCAAAGTTGTTGGAAAATAAGTTACTTAATTAATTTTTAAACCATTATTTGAGACACAATTTTTGTGATTGGTAATGTGTAGCTTTGTTATTTGTAACGGTTAGACGCAATATTCAAACTATAACCTTGAAAATTGTAAATATAATTGATATCCTGTAGAAGGTAACTTCTAGAAGTTTTACTGAATAAAAGCACTTCTATTGGCCCATTATCTTGAATTGTTCATTTCAAGTATAGGCTATCATAATTAAATATTTTGAATTTGGCATGTGCTTTGTTTTTGTAGTGATGAGATTCCAATACATGTCAATGGGATCAAGGTACAGAGGTGATTTCGGAAGGAGTTTTTCTCTTCTGTTTTACAATTGAAATATCGTAATATGAGGGCAAAAATAACCCATCATCATTAGTAGATATGAATTGAGGCTCTTCATATTCTTAATCTTATGTGAGTTGGGTGTTATGTATACATCATCAATATCCTTATAGGAGATATAAAAACTAGGAAGAAACTTGACTTTCTCACATAGAAGTACGTTGAAACTCATATACAAAGGCCAACTTTTGACAATCATTTTCAACATAAAAGTTCAACATAACCAACCGCCTAATAAATAATGGAGAAACCCACACGTTTTGGAGCAATAGTCACTATGTACAGACAATTGTTTTTTGTTGGTATCGGAAACCCTAAAGGTGTAGGTGATTTCATCATGATAGCACTTTTACTTTACTTGGTTTTCAAAATTGAAAACTTCACTCCTAGTTAGCTTTTAAAAAGTTCAATTCCTAAGTAGTCACTTAGTTTGGGGAAATTATGTATAACTTCTTTGATTACTAGTTAAGATTCAAATTCTTGCTTGTGTCTGGTGGCCATAGTATATAGATTAAGGGGTGAACTTGGTGCTTTATTTACATTGGTCTTTTTGGACCTTTGTTCTTTTATTCTTGTTTTTTTTTTTCACATCCAAAAAAGTATACATTTAAATATTTTCTTACATCAAGCTCTACTATTGATAAGTTGGTGCCAAAATATTTAACATCTTAGGGCTTCAACTTTTGAAAATCCTGTGTAAGTCATGCGAAAATCCCAAAAAAATTCCTCGACATGATACATTCACTTTTCTATTTTTGACTTTGCAAGTGTTATAATGGATTACTTAAATTTAGGATCTTATAATTGAATCGTCTAAATTATACAATACTTTTACCCTTATGAAAAACCCAAGCTCTTTTAAGTCACTCATAAGCCTCTTAAAACCTCATTGTACGAATTGAATCAATTTATAAGAATATTTCAAGATTCTAACTTGCAACCTTAAGATCTTGAAGTCCATTTATTAGAAGAATTTGATACCCTTTACAACTAATTTACTACAACTCTGAAGTTGTATTAGTCGTGATTGAGTTATATAGGACAATCTTAGGACATCTTAGTTGTAGTGAACAAGTGTGAAAGTCATCATTTCTTACTAGTGATTCACCTATTCATTAAATTGGATTTTTGAACTTAAAGAAGTGTATGTTTTAAAGAAGATCATAAGTCTCAATCACCCAATTTAGGACGTCGACTAGAATGGCAAGGAAAATTTCAAAATTCTAAGGTCCAAAATGAATACCTCGAAGTTGTTAGAAAAACTTGGGTTCAATTATTGCAAGGTAGAAGTTGATGGCAGATAAAAATTGATTGCTTTTCCCACATTTCAATTGCCATTGACCAATTGTTGATAAACTTGCAAGTGGAGTTTTTCTAAAAACTATAATGCATGGTGGAATACTAAGCAACCAAAAACAAAACCATGGAGCTAAGTGCTACGGAAAGCAGATAGTAGAATCTTGATGAAGCAAGAGCCAAGTCAACAGTTGAGAGTCCCCGGTCTCTCAAAAGAGAGAGTTTTCTTAGCCCCTAAATTTCCTTGTTGCAAAACCGTCTAAGTCACAAAATTTGACCTTCCTTTAGATTAACCCCTAAAGATCCAAGAGGACCAAATCGGGCTTTTGCTATTTTGGGCAGCCTACATGAATAGGTTAGAAGTAATATTTTGGCCTAAATTTTTTACTAGGTGCTCCCCATACTGCAGAGTGTATGTGGTAAAATTTGCAAAGTCAAATTCCAATTTCTGAGTCTTCTACGATAATTCTTGGTTTGTGAGCCGAACTGGGGCAGTTTAAATTTAGTATTTTTTGAGATTTTTTGTTGGAAATATGTTCATGACCAAATCATTACTTAAGTTCCAAAGGGCCCCTTGAAGTGCATAGAGGTAGAGAATTGAACCTCAATTCCGTTAAAATGACACTATGCCATGTGCCATTTTGTCACACCAAATCTTACATATGTGCTCACATGGAATGGTGTATTCTATAATATCACAATTATTTTGATAATATCACTCCTTTATATAAATTGTCACTCATTTTCCATAATATCACCTTTAAATTCTGTTATATCATATGGTTTTTGAATCGCAGTTCAGAAAGTTTAGGTGTGCCATTTTAGCGGCATAATGCCATTTTAACGGAATTGGGGATATTGGAGTTTTAAGGTTTCAAGCTCTCAAAAACACACAAGGATCTTTAGGAGTTAAGCTCAAAAGTCTCAATTTAAGCATTATTTAAACAATTCAACCGTAAGATCTCAAAGTTCACTTGACATTCTTCTCACATACCAAACTTGAACTGTTCATTTTTCCTCATTTGTAAAATTATAATGGTCAAAGTTGGCTGAGTTTTTCTCCTGCGCCAACTTCCAAAACCCGTTTCGGGTTTTAAGGAAAGTTAGGGGTTAAACATTCAACTAACTAAGTTGCAAGAGCAGTTCTTTACTAACATCACAAACTGAAATCTAAGTTGTAAGAAATGCATTAACTTGTACATATTATTTTTGGTCAACGAAAAATAGGCAAAGGAGGAAGAAATAACGGTTCCACGCAGTTTTGTAATGTAATGTTTGTAAGAAAATGTAATAGAGACACCGAAGTATGCGTTAAGCCCGACTCGCCTTTCTCGTGTAGGAAATAAGAGGTTTAATGAAGCAGTAACGACAGGGGCCACCGCGGGGAAATTTAATCGTGCAAATGCACGATTAAAAGTTTAATGGCCCGTTAACGAGTAGTAAGCAGGGCTTAACGCCGGCTTACGCCCCGGCACTCGCGCGCTTCACGGAATTACATGCACTCGAGCTGACACCCTCGTGCATGTAATTCCGTAAAATGCACTCTTGCTAGGGCGCAACCCTATACAATATGGTAGAGCAGCCAAAAATGGCGCAGTGCCGAAAATGGAGCCCTAGTAATCTTCACTGTCACGTACATAATAGCTTCTCCTTACAATAGTACCATGTACACTCTGCAAAGATTGTAGGGCGTCACTTTAGGGCACCATTTTAGGAACACCTATATTTCCATCTTTAAAAATTCATTACTCATCAGAAGAGTCGAAAAATGATGATTCCACTTGCTCTAGTTTTCTACTAATTTTCCCCATGCACCAAAATTGCGTGCACTCGCAACATTCCAGTAGATTTTCTGTGCTGAAAATTGCGCCATTATAGGACACCTTACCATACAACCTGTTACATTCATGCCGCAAAAGGTTATGGTAAGGTGTCCTATAATGGTGCAATTTTCAGCACAGAAAATCTACAAGAATGTTGTCAGTGCAAGCAATTTTTGTGCATGGGGAAAATTAGTAGAAAACTAGAGGAAGTGGAATCATCATTTTTCGACTCTTCTACAATAAGTAATGAATTTTTAAAGATGGAAATATAGGTGTTCTTAAAATGGTGCCCTAAAGTGACGCCCTATAATCTCTACAGTGTGTACATGGTTCTGTTGTATGAAGAAGCTATTATGTACATGACAGTGAAGATTACTAGATTACTAGGGCTCCATTTTCGGCACTGCGCCATTTTTGGCTGCTCCACCATATATCAGTTGGGGAAGAGTTTGTCAGATGTGAGCAAGAGCAGAGATGAAAAGGTGAGGTGAGGGGTGGGTCGGGTCGGGTGATGGCGGGTGAGGTGAGGGGGGAGTTGGGACTGAGGAGTGATCCAATGCAAACTACTGGTGGGCAGAGCGCGACCGGGTGAATGGTGCTGCTGCGCGAGCCACTTGGCAGGCAGGGGGTGGTACAGCTCTTTGTCCTGTGCCACTTGGCAAAAAGACGCGATCTGGCACCTTGCAAGAGATGCTTGCCTGCCAGCGTGGGTCCCAACGCCCGGTGTTGCCCTGCCCCTCGTGTCCAGTACTCCATTACCACTGTACTCCAAGTTCGGTATCCATTCCATCGCATGGACCCATGATTGCAATTTTGGAACTATAGCACCTCTCCCCCTCTCTCTACTGTAAGGTAGAATGACCTTAAACCGCGCGGCCCCCAGAAGCGCAGGGTAGACCGCTCCTGTAGCCGCCCATGGCGTGACCTTATTGCGTGCACAGCAATTTCATAAATAGTGACTCGATATGGACAAGTGTAGGGAGGTGGTTGGTTCATGGTTCATGGTTCATCAATCTCTATTTTGCACGGTTTTAGCTACATGCGTGAGCGCCACAAAGTACTCATCTGCCGGATAAAAAGGAGAGTCTACTGATCACTTTAACCCCTGAGCGCCCCCTCCAAAAAGCCCGAAAATCAAGGTGTGCAGACCGTGCCCAAGCTTATTGGGTGCCAATTCTGCAGAAGTTGATTAATTTCAATTTCACCGTTGAGAAACATGAAGAACAGGGATGCGAAGGTGTGGGAAAAATTGGGATGGATTTCACCGCACGGATCTGGTTTCTATAATGGTCAAACAATGGTTGACTTCTGACTGGCGGAATTTCTGGCGGACACATTTAGTCCGCAGGGGCGCTCAGGGGTTAAGGTCATGTACACTTTTGACTTCAAAAATTTGTAGTAAATTCAATTTTTGCTATTTTATTTTCGAAATTTTTGCATTCACTCTCCCTCGTGTTTTCCCATCCAAGAAAAATTACAAAAAGTACACACGAGGTCCACAACCATGCTGAATCTCTTATTTGAGCGGTTTAAGGTCATTCTACCTTACTTTACCTTTGATGCCTGCCCTACCCCCCTGCCCCCTCACTTCCCACTGCTCACTCCGGTCACGCCTGCGCTCCACTTTCACCTGCAGTCCACAGACTAAATTTCAACAGCTCGTTCTAGACTAGAAACCTAAAATTTCTAACTGCAGGTTTTAAAGTGGTTTTGCAGATTTTACCACATACATTTTGCAGTGTAGGGAGTACCGTGTAAAAATCTTAGGCAAAAATATTACTCTTTCCATCATCTACAATGCCAAATATATCAAAATGGTGTTGTGGTGGTCGTGGATCTTTAGGGGTTAGAAACTAATCCCGCTTACCATTTGCTCCCAATTATGGTTGGCAAATGGTATGAACAACGTCTACTCTGTGGATTTGTGAAAGTATCTAGATTAAGTATAAGGTAGACTCTCCTAAAAGCGCCACCTTAAGAGATCTGACCCATTTTTAGCACTACTAAATTCAAAATAAAATTATGACCACATTCGAAATAGGTTTTCGGGAGGATTGCAAAAATTTGCAACATGTAATTCGCATTTGTGAATTCCAAAGTGCTACATAAGATTTGACCCAATTGCGTTATATACAAATGAGGTACATCTGTATTTTCACAATCTACAAATGAGGTACAGCGCGCTTTTGGGTTCCCTGTCGCTTTTAGGACTGCCTACCATAACAACCATGCATGCACGTGGGAGCCAAATGAAATCCGACCATGTAACACAATTGGTTGTGCGATCTCCTCACAGACCTCTTTTCTTTACTCTTTTCTTTATTCTTTTCTTCCTTGCTCCTTTCTGCCAGCTACCAAGGTATAGTACATGCACTAGTACCATCAAAATCTGTACATAGGTCTCACCAAGTGTACCACCATAAGCGATGATATCAACTTTCACTTAACCCGTAATTAACCGGCCTCAAAATTCTGCTGACGTGGCAAAATTTTATTCGTTCTGGGCTTACACATTATAGCCCATAATTAATGAGTTTATGGATGAAAGCTATCTGTAATGAAAGCTAATAAGAATGTGAACCTGTGTTTCTCAAGAACACGATTGAAGCATTCCTTGTACGAGCTGGAGTAGTTCAAAGTGAAATTCATACAGGCGAGAATCATAACCATTTCTTCTAATCCCATCCAACGATCCAGATCCCTCCAACAAAAGCATGGAAGAACGACCATAAGTCCAAAATTTTCATCCAAAATTTTCATCCAAAACATTTTCATCCGTTTTTCGGCCGGTAAATTACGCCCGGTAATGGGAGCCTGTCGCAGTGCCGGGGCCCAAAGTCGCAGCGCTAACGCGCTGCTCCATTATGCCCCGTAGCGCTGCTCCAGGCCCCCATTACCTAATCCTTAAACGCCCAAGGCCTCCACGGTGGACAACCCGTAGGAAATTTCTGAAAAATTTAAAAGAATCGGTCAGCAGTTGATGTGGGGTCAAACACGCTTCGAACTGTGCGGTAAACGATGGGTGCGACCGGGGACGGACTTGTGGCTGCAAGCCGTGAACATGGGGACCTGCGACATTCGGCTACCACAGCCGTTATTGGGATCGTAGAGGGGGAACTGTGGAGAGTGTGGGGAACGAGTGGGAACTTATCAGGACGAAGGTTGTAAATGGACCTGTAAGAAAATGGTCTTGCAAGCCTCACTGGGATCACCGTATTTTAGTGCTACGAGCATTTTTCGGAGCCCATGGACGGGGATGGGTTATGAGCCCCCTCATTTATTGATGTGTAGGCAATAAATGTCAAGGAGTAGGCCTCCACGGATACTTTGGGGTCGCCGACCTCAAATTTGAATTCAAAATCAACAAAAATGGCCGTCGGGGTGTCCAAATGGAGAATTCCACAAAATTTGAAGAAAAAATCCTTTTGTCTGGTGGGTGCTCCTAGAAACGCTCATAGCACTGAAATACAGGGGCCCGCCTCACTGCCGGCGACCCAATTACCTCTTCCTAATAGATCAAACAATAAATGGGAGGGCCTTTGTAACCATTCTCTTTTCTTTTCATTTTTTCTATCAACTGGTCAAGTGCAATTTCTTACGAATTAGGGTTTCCTATGTGAGACTTAGTATGTGTTTGCCTGACAAGCAATGTCTGTATTAGTTTTTACCCTACAATGGTCCATATCATAAACTTGGAAGTACCTACAATGGTCCATGTTCTAAACTTGTAAGTACCCTACAATGTTCCATGTTCTAAAGTTGTAAGTACTTTTACTAAGGTAGACAATCTAAACCGTGCATTTAAGTACTACACAATAGTTGAAAACTTGGAATATGTGAATATTTTTCAATTATAGATATGAAGAAATGAAGAAGTTTCCATTTTTTTCTAAAATATTTTTTAAGCACTTATAAAAATATAGAAGTGACACCTAAGACCGTTCACAAGCTAGAGTGGGCGCTTTAAGGAGATGCATGGATCTAGTATTGTCTACGGAAGGCATTGGTCAATTATCGATAACCCAATTTCAAACTACCTGACAAGCTATCCTTGTACTAGTTTTACCCTACAACCTGCCCTCACAATAATAAACTCAAACTTTGCTTCAAGATACTTTTGATTTTCTTATCCTAGTTATTACTTCACGCTTTGGAAATGACAACATTGTGACCCGGAAAGTAACTCGTACTTACTTACAAAGCAATCACCAAATTCAAGCTTTGATGATACGTTTATTCCATCACAACATGCTTGACTTAAAAAAAAAAGAACAACAATTTCAAGCCTTGAAGGTCTTGTATTTCTCAACATGCTTCTTGTCAATCAGGTTTGAAATCAGTTTATGATCCAAGTGTAGCTCTCCTATGAATTGGCTCTTCGCTCCATTGCAAAATACACAAATATGTTTCTCGATTGTATTCATATGTTTTTCGATTGTATATATATGCAAAATACACAAATATGTGTCTCGAATATTGGCATTTAGCAATCCCTAACCTACACATTGACATGAAATTACTGAAATCAATTCACGAGGTCTTGGTGTTATCTAATGATGGACGCCATTCCTATGTGCAATGAAGTGACAATACTAAGGATTGCGACTGCAAAAGCAAGGATACAATCAGATTCCAACACTTATTTGACAAACAACATCAAAGTAATAGTTTGAATTCAACAGCTTCGCATAACAATTTGAACCCGCCTGGCCAATTTGACACCCTCAAAATAACATTGCATGTGAGAGGCGCACAACAGTCGACACGGCCACTCCATCTAGGCTTGAAAACGACAATCGATTCCAGGAGCGAGGAGCTCGGGCAGCCTTGAACTTCAACAACAACCCTCCCTATTTGTGCACTTTTTTGATTTTCAAGCTCGTCGATCGCTTCCTGCACTTGCCGATCGTTGCAGTCGATGGGCTCTCCAAATTCCGACCAGTTTGACACCCCTCTCTCGAGATTTGACGCCATGATAACAGAGATATGAGGCCCTAGATTTTTGGAACAAGCCCCTGGGGTTTGCTTAGGCATTTAAGGGTTAAAGCATGTGGGCCAAATGATAGATTGTAATTTTAATATCTTGTATATTCTTTGATGAGTCATTCAAATGAAAAGTAAATCAAACAAGATACAGCTACCGTCACAAACTCTAAAAAGCATTGCGCTTTTGAAATTTCAGATACCCAAAGTGCTATTGGTGAGTGTAAAACATTACGTAGATAATGCACCTGGTGAAGGACAAATTTGAGGGTAGAACATAGAACATGAGCCAGTCTCCTTCGAGGGTGAACATTTTACAAGGAAGTGAATAACACGAACGAGGATAGAATGGGAGATAGTTGGGCAGGGTGAAGGAGTGGCATCACACAGCAGCAAGAGTCCACAAGAAAGGAGAGAGCATATACTGAGTGTACGCTGGGCACAACTTGTGGACTGATGGGGAATGATGCCCTTATCCATTGTTGAAAAGCTGGGACTTTTCACCATTCAATTGTGATATGCAGCATGTGGCAAGGTCCGGTACTACAAGTGCTGGTGGGGTCGCAACTCCGAGGGTCGAATCGTCCTCTTTTCGATGGAAAGTGCCCTGCAAACACACGCACAGACCTATCGTTCTATCATGCTCCAAGATACTTTCACAGCATCAAGTATCTCAACTTGAGTGCCCGGGCTGGAACTTCACCCCTAAAGCTACGAGGCCTGTGCTTTCAACACTTTATACTCAAAACTGCCCACTTTTAATGCAAGCCACGCTTTTTCCACTTTGCAATCCATTTTGGGGATTGTAACCATTGATAGGATCTAGTACCCAACTTGTACACCGAATCTCAAACTAAATTTATTTGTTGTTTATGAGATCGTAATGTTCAAAGTTGAAAAAAGGGTTTTTTTACCTTGTTGTCAAAAGGGAAATCAATGCTTTGGGACCCTAAAAAAACCATTTCACAAGTAAATTTCATTTGTGGCTCTTTGGATTCTTGTTCCTAAGTACGTTAGCTTTATATTGAGATAACTTTTCCCCTCATACGACGCATATACCCTAGAACAATACTTGATTTTTCACATGGGGGTATGTTGAAATCCAAATACAAAGACCTATTTTTGATGGTTGAAATGGCATATGAAAAATTATCATACAAAATCTAAACGGTCAAAATATGCCTTGATACCTTCTTAACACATACTAAAAACAACATTAAAATATTGGTGAGCTTTTTAAGTTATTATGATCTAGTTGTATTTGGGGACGATTTTGAGAACATATGGGAATACACTGCAGTTTTGGGCACATTTCAACATGCCTCATTACTGATTTCAAACTTTGAGAATGAATATCTTCTAACGTATGAGGAATGTTGAAGCATGAATGGACTTGTGCAAAGATGTAAGAAAACTCTATGATATGCGAAAGGTTTGAATTTCTCATGAACTAAAATTAGCAAGTCAATGGTTGACCTAAAAGTCCAAGGTGTTTTAGGACCTCCAAAACCAAAAACTACGATTTTTGACCATCTTGTAGAAGTTTATGTATGTTTGAAAGGCTTTTACATTTTTTGTGTATTCAACGGTAAGATCTTCAACATGACTACCTGCGCTAACACCATGTCAAAATTCAACCGTTGGATCTTTACCATTTGTGAGATTATAACGTTTAAAGCTGACTAAAAAGTTTTTTTGGCGTCTGCCCGAACGGCATAGTCAAAATGGTGCAAAGGAGGAGTTGATGATTTTTACCCCAAACATTTTGCTCATATTTTTTTCCATGTAGGTGACTAAGTTGGGCACCTGCCCAAAAAAATTTCAACCTTGATTCAACTTTTACAACCTTCATGCAAATATCTTTGTAGGAGGTGGTCTAGAAGCTTCTTCTTTGTCAAAATGAGGGGGGTGTTGAAGATGTACCATTAAAAAAACTCTTTTTACAAATCGCAACGGTGAAAATATAGGTTTATATGAACGAAAGTTTTGGGTGATTTTTTAAAAAAAAAAACTAAAATCTCGAATCGTGATTTTTTTTGAAAGAAAACACACATATATGTATTATGAAAATATGGAGGGCAACAAGCAATACTGCAAAATCTTTTTCACCCGACCGGGTCCAGTGTAAAGAAGCTGTCTAAATCAGAAATATTCTGCTAGCACCATAAATTCTAAGCAAATTTAGCTAAAGCTAGACCCGTTTTGGTGATATGCAATCACATTTGTAATGGATGGTGGCTAGATTCTGGCAGCATTCACTTCATTGCAATGCTGGGTTTTGCTAAGCCATTCTAAACCCACTGCCCATGTCAAAATCTGCTGCTATGCCCAAGATGTTGCCCCTTCTGGAGCCCTCTTCATTCATTGGAAAGGCAACCAGCCCCACCTGCCCTAAGTTGAATTTAAAACTAAAATGTGGTGTAAAAAATTCTCAATTGTGAATTTGACTTTGCAATTTTTGCCACTCAAAGATTGTATGTTTGTCCACATCTCCTCCAAACTACAGGCAACCCAAAATATTGAGATATGAACCTTCATCTAAGCTGCCCAAAACAACAAAAAGCAATTTTTGCTTTCCTGGACCTTTAGGGGTTAACCCCTAAAGTCGATTGAAGCATGATTCCTGTCCATGTGGATTTAGTAAGCCTATGATTTTCTACATTTAGACCCCATGAAGTTCGAACCTTTCGCTAGTTGTAGAGAATTTCCATACATTTTAAAGAACTTCCATGCTTCAAATTTCTTTATTCTTCAACCCTTAATGGGCACGGCGGACCAAAATGGTCCGCTGCCTTCACATAAGCGGCTTTGGGGGGCGGAGCAGCCATAGGGCCCCTTTCTCGCGGGAACAGACCCCCTGTCAATTCTGCATGCGGAGCAGCTGCGCTTCTCCGATGAAGCTCGCGATGCTTGACTCGTTCAGGCGCAATTCGCGAGGCAGGCTCCTCGGGTGCTGTGAGTGCCTTCATGGTTTGGGGGAAGGCTTGCTCGGGCAACGAGCTACAGTAGGCCTTGCTAGAATATTGCTAACTCAATTACGGGTTGACTTATGGGTGCCTGGAAAGAGCCGTTGCCTTCACGCTACTCTAAACAGGGGTGAGTACCGTTGAGGTCTCTCTCCAACGTCTCGTAGTTTTTGCTGCAGTTTAGAGGTTCATGAAAATGGGTGTGGATAGAAGCAATTCACGCTTGAAGATAGAGAGAGAGATAAGAAGGTGGTTACAGGAGGATTTAGGTTGCTTCCAAGACATTGTCGCCAATGAGCTTTGTTTGATGCTTGATGAGAGTCACCTTGCTTCTAAGGCAAGACCTAAGAGCGTTGTGTGGCCGGCAAATCCTCTTGGTAGGAATTGGCAATTTTTGTACCGACATTTGGTTGCGAGGCAATTAGGGTGGATTGAAAGAAAGGCTTTCCCCGATTTGTTGAATTCTTTGCTGAAAGAGGAGTGGTGGCCTGATCAAGAGCCTGTTGAGACTTACGAAGTCCAAGATTTGGGTGCAATGTCTGGGTCTCGTTCCGTGAGGGTGGAGGTGGATGTTGCTCCAGGGCACGAGTTGGTGAGAGTCCAAACAGTTGTCGAAGTTCAAAGTGTACGCCGGGTCCGTCAGTGCTTGAACAATTCGTGGGAGGAGAGCGACGCCTCACAGAGCCTTCCGGCAGGTAGAGGCGGCAGGCGCGGTACTGCTGGTGGGCGACGGGGAGGTCGGACCCGGGCTGTTCCTGCGAGGGGAGGTCAGGCCGGGGCCTCTCCTGCGAGGGAAGCTCGGGGCGGTGGAGGTCTTGCCCTCGGGGGTCACGGCCTGTCGGCACGCCAGCCATCGGGCAGGCGCCGATCGGGAGGCCCTCGGGGGGCGCACAGCCGCGGGACTACGGGGCGCGATGCGCCGTTGGTGGGGGGCGGGGCCTGGCAGGAGGCCGATGCCAGCCTCTCTCCAGGAGGTGGAAGCGATTCGGTCCAGGGAGGTGGCGAGGGCGATCCGCCCCAGACTGGTGCGATTCCCCACACTGAGGCTGTCGGCGAGGGTGGGAGGTTCGCAATTCCAGGTGAGTTTCTCTCAACCTTGACTTTTCCTCCATCTTCAACTCACTTTGAGACATTGGAAAATTCTCATGTACTCGAATTGTTTGATCAAGAGGAACTACAAGCGACGTCGCTTGAATTGGATGATTGGTTTCTTGGATTTGGTGAACAGCGGTGTGGGGGGGGGATTTAGATTCACGAGGTCTGACTGATTTTCAGAATGTCTTGAAAATGAGTAGTAGAAATGTTAGATTGAGGTCTGATGGGGTATTGATTGCGCCATCATCACATTTTAATCTTGGATTTCGTGGGAAGACCGTGATTGTTCCTGTAAATGAGATACCTTTGCTTTGTATTGATCCTACTTCTCCGTGTTCTAGTTTGAGTGAATTCTGGGGAATTGTGGTACATGATTGTTTTGATTTGGTTCATGGTATTCATATGCTTAGTGTGAATTTCTATGGGCCTTGGGACACATTTGTGGTGCCAGAACCTATATGTGTTTTTGTTGATGATGGTGGACCTAGTAGTGTGCCACTTCTTCAAATTTGGAGTGACATTGTGCCCGAATCTTTAGATGATGTAGGAAGTAATAGCAATGTTAGTACAAGTGATGAGGAATATTTGCCAAATAATAGTGAAAGTGATGATGACATGGCGGAGAAGTTAGATTCCATGATATTGACTCCAAATACTAAGAAATGGTTGCTTAGTGGGCGTGAGATGCAAAATGAAATCGGTTTAGGCTATGATGATTATGATCAAATTTGTGCCATGTCTGATAATGAGAGGTTTAGTGAGTCTATGTGGAATTCTGCTTTGACACAATTGCCTAACATAGAGTTTCTTGGTGAACATGAGGGATTTAGCCAAGCCACCTTGGGTTGCATGGAACCTCTTGATTTCTTCTCCTTGTTTTGGCCTCATGACACTTTGACAAAAATTTGTATGCAAACTAATTTGTATGCAACAAGTGTGGATGAAAATGGAAGAAGCAAGGGTGGCCCCCGGTGGACTCCTTTGGTAGTTAGTGAGTTACGAGCGTGGTTTGGAGTTCTCATGGTGATGGCATTGAAGAAGATACCACGAATTCGTTTGCATTGGTCTAAAGACAATGAGGTATGGAGAACTCCCGCTATAGTGAAATGTATGAGCCGAAACCGATTTGAAGCTATCTTGAGATGTGTGCACTTGGTTGATAATGAAACCATAGAGCAAGATAAATCCAACCCGGCTTATAGTAAAATCTCTAAGACACAATGGCTAGTAGATGATTTCAATGTTTTATGTGGTCAAATGTAGGATGCAGAAAAAAAATTGACAGTTGATGAGATGATGGTGCCATATACCGGGAAGTATTCGCCTATTAGGCAATACATGAAGGCTAAGCCTACCCAATATGGCATCAAGATTTGGTGCTTGGCTAATAGTAACTCTAAGTATGTACAACGTATGGAAGTGTATTGTGGTGCATCCACCTCGGAGGATGATAATCACGCCACGGGGGTTCAAGATTGTGAACCAATTGATGTGTGGGCATGAAGGTAAGGGTCACATAGTGACTTGTGACAACTTTTTTACATCCCCTAAGTTGTTTTGGTGCTTGTTACAGAAAGGCATATATGCCACGGGGACATGTAGATCTAACCGAGTGGGTTGGCCTCAGGCACTCACTATAAATCCCCGAACTGGGAGTAGGGGTCAATTATGGTTTAGGATGCACGCTAGTGGTAGAATGGCGGCTATTTGTTGGTTTGATAACAAACCAGTGACCTTACTATCTACTGCTTTCTCTCCTCTTGATTCTAATGGCCAAGTGTATGTTTCTAGATGGCATAGTGGTGAATTTGTTTCTGTGCCTTGTAGTCCTATACTAATCCACTATCAGGAGACAATGAGGGGAGTAGATGTCCAAGATCAACTCCGGGGATACTATAGTGTGCAACGGAAAGACCACAAATGGTGGCATCGTATCCTTTTCCATATTTTAGACACTTCATTTGTGAATTCTTATATAATTTATAAGAGTCATATGGTGAGTTTTGGTAAGAAGTTTCTAACACATGTCAAGTACAACTTGGTTGTTGCTAATGCATTGATGGCAGGTTATACATTGCGTGAGCTCCCCCGCACCACGGTTGTTGAAGCAGCCGTTCGTCGTCCAACCAAGCTCCATTACACTGATAAGTGGGTTGCAGACAAGCGGAAGAGGCGGGTTTGTATTGTATGTGGCAAGAAGATGAATCTCTATTGTCCAACATGCAACAAATCCATGTGTATGGGGAAGTGCTTTGTGGAATATCATTCTAAAAAAATTTGATGTGATTCTCTAATGTCATGGTGGCAAGCTTATTTTTCAATCTTAGATTTATTGTGCATACATTTTGGAATTAGAATGGGGGGAGTAGGGGTCCAACGCCACATTTCATGGGTGGCATCTCAAGTTCAACTCCTGGGGTTGGAATTTCTTTGAAAAAAATAGAAAAAAATTAAAAAATCAAATTCGGCCATAAACCAGCCCAGCAGCTGGCCCTGGCCCCTGCCCAGGCCTGGCTCTGGCCTGCTCGTCCCCCGTTACAGGGCGGGCTGCCGAGCCGGGTCGGGGCGCCGGTGGGCAGGCTGCCTCCGGCTGCCGGGCGGCCAAGCCGGCGTTGGCGGGCCGGTGCCTCGGGCCGGTGGCCAGCTCGGGCCGGTGGCCGTTACCTCCGACAGGGGCCGCGGCTGGAGGCCGGGCTCAACCGGGATCCTCCTCAAAAATCGCTGACGGGGCAGGGGCCAAACAACTTGCCGCCCTTCGCAAAGCAGGGGGCAGCTCTCCTCAATCCTCCTCAAAAACTCACCCAAATCACCATTTTCTCAACGGTGCCAATTTGCGAGATATCATCCGATGTGGTTGATCGTTTTTTCAATGGGTACATAATCAAGTTACCTATACATTCACCGTTTCCGATTTCAAAATTTTAATATTTTTCTATACGAAAATATGGAAAAAAGCCAATGAGGTTACATTTTTCTCCACTTTTTGAAAAACAAGGATGTCCATCAAGGGTTAACAAAATACTCCCTCCGTCCTATAGTGTTGAATCAATAGGTATACCTTCAGGGAGTTTTTAACAATAAAAAGGTATACTTTCAGGGAGTTTTTGAATTTTATTTCAACTATTGGATGCAAACATGAATTTGCTTATCTTTATTATTCATTTCTATGTTATGGTATCTATCCACTAAAATTTGCATGTAAGCCCCAATTCTATGAATTTTAATTTTTTAATTTTTTTTAATTTTTTTTTTTTGTCATAGATTTCTGGGTGAAAGCATGCCACAAATTTTTCGGCCATTGTACACTTTGTAATAGGAGCACTAGTGGAAAATAAAATTTACCTCTAAATTGAATGCTATGATCTTGCAAATAGAGTGACACAATCACCTAAAATTTGGCATGCTACACCAATGATTGGGAAGAAGTGATGACTAATTCATTATGAGCCAATGGATTTAGCACATTGGCCGGACCATTCATAAAACCACCTGCTTAAAATCAATGAAAATTACAAATAAATTTCTATCCTCAGTATAAAATAAGGGAACTGCCAGAAGAAATATCTGTAAACCTGATTGGGTGTGGGAAATGCCGGTCATTAGCCAGTAAAAGTCAAAAACTACCCGAACCTTGTGCTACACCTAATAGTAGCCAAATATAAAATCTTACACTTGAAAGTACAAAGAAATAAACACTAAATAATTTGTAACTCAATTAGTTCAAGGTTGTATCTTGGACTTTGGAAGCCCAAAAGTAACACAAAAAAATACAACCCAACCTATTTATAGCTAAAATAAATATTTTTAAAAAATCATAGATAAAAAATAGACGTAAGTTATTTAGATCTTGACAATACGAGCTTGAAGTAGACTTATTGTAGGTCATGTGTAACAAATTTGAGTTATGAAGCCTCAAAGATTACGAGATCATAATGTGATAGTCCTCAAAAGAAACTACAATGCTTATGAAGAGGAAATTCTACCAACAAAGCTACTACAATGAGAAAATCTCCCACTAGAAAGGTATTTCCTTTCACCTTAATTACACCTTCGAATAAAGAAAAATTCATCAAAAGAATTCTTGGCTCAATAGTGGAAATTGCAAAATATTTTACAAAGGAAAAATAATCCAAAACTAGACCCTTTGCACTCAAATCCATGGCATGTTTTCAAAACACCTTTGAATAGGTCAAGGTTTCTACCTCTAAAACTAAATTCCCATCGTAATCCATTAGAAGAAGTTAAATTGAAATTCAACGGTGGATGAAGGAGATATAGCTCATCAAAATTCATCCCTTGATTCACGTTTTTCATCGTAAAAACATCATTGCAAATCCAATACCAAAAGCATTTGGATAAAAAATCTTCTAACTAGAAAGTTTTTGGAATTCATCATAATATCATACATTCATACTTATGCTAAAAAGTTAAATTATAAAACTATTGTTGATTTCACAGAATTGGCTTCCAATAGTAAAACACTCCTTTTATTTGAATATCCAAAAGAAGAAGGTGCCTTCACTAAACCGATTTGGCAGGATATCCCCCACGCTGGGACTTACCAGGCCTAGGGTCTTGGATGAATGTTGTCCGGGCCCGCAAGAGTGAGGGGTAAAAGCCCCCTATTTTTTTTGTTGTTGATTGGAAAAATGAGACTCCTTGAACTAATGTGGGGTCTCTGATTCCAAATATAAACTCAGAAAAAATAAAATAGGGCCGCAGGCCCTTTTTTTAAAAGTAGGGAAAGAAGGCTCGAGGCATGGTAAGGTCCCAGCTTGGGGGATGTCCTGTCCACGCCTCACTAAACTGCATGCCATTAATACATAATTCATTGAATGGGTGTGCAATTGTTCCTACAAGTATTTAACTTGGGGCCCAACCCAAGTATTTTTGTCAAAAACAAAATTTGAATGTAGAAGTTACAGGCCTTCAAAGTTTCAGCCCTTCATCCAAATGGTCAATTTTTGATCACAAGGACATACATGGGTTAAAGAAAAGAAGCCCAAAAGAATGTCCTTAACTGTATTATACCCAATAACCGTTGGCAACTTCTCGTAATTACCTTACATGCCCTAACAAAAATCTAGACCTTAGTTGGATTGGGCAAGTAATGTGATCATGATCATTATCTTTAAAGAACAACGACATTATAATTATCATTGCAAGCATTTGTATAATGTGTAAAGAGTTATTTTTTGCATGCAATGCAAAGAAGATTGTTTCATCCATGCAATATCTCTAAGCTATGACAAGATTAAGCAACTTCCTTTAAACAAAAGTTTTAGATTACATTATAATATAATTATCAATATAATTTGAGATATGCTTTAACCCTTTAACGTTCCTACGATCGTTTTGATTCATTTTGCATGAAGGGTAGAAACTTTGAAGAACCATAACTTATTCATCCGAAGTTTGTTTTTGACAAAATCACTTGAGTTGGGTCCCAAATCAAGTCTAGTTTGTGTGATAATACTTTTAGACTCATACAATATATCAAGAATTATTGGCATGGAATTAACCCCTAACTCTCCTTGAAGCCCGAAATGGCTATTGGTTTTGAGATTTCAAACAATGAGCATGTTTTAGCATTAGAAGCCGATCATGAGAAAAATAAAAATAAAAATAAAATCATGAAGTTTTTTACATAAGTATGATCTTAAGATGAGTCCTAAAAACTATCTATTCGGAAGCTTTTTGATCCAATTAAGTTTACTATTGGATTGGCCATGATGTTTCTGCAATAAAAAAAGCGAAAAAATGAATGAAGTTTTAGAATCTATACCCCCTTCATCTACTGTTAGATTTCAACTTTGTTTGGGATGGATTCCAATTAGAATCTAGTTTTAGTAATAGAAATCTTGAACTAATTAATCCAAGATGTATTGTAGGTAGGGCGTCTTTTTTTAGTGCAAGAGGTGTAGTTTTGGACTACTTTTCATTTGTAATTTTTGGAAGCTTTCACCATTGCAAGGCTAGCAGAGGAGCCTATGAACTTTTTTGATGCCAACATCTCATTTGATAATTCATCCGCGGTTTTTGTGTAATAAAAACTACCATCATCATCATTTGGACATTTTGTTGAAAAATTGCAAGTTTTTGCAATGCCAAAATGCCCACAATGACATACTTCATGACCATGAAAATTGAAAGTAACACAAGAATGCGTTCCCTACTAGAATCCATGATAAGAGAAGGTAAGTGGAAAATTTCAGAAATTGGATGAATTGATAAAGAGATAAGTAGAATGAAGCCAAACGAATGGTATGGGTTTGGACTTTGGGCTTGGCCTTTGGAGGCTTCATATTACGGCCGTCCAAGTTGAGAGGCCATGGGAGTTCATGGCCAAAGCTTTGGACTTTGGGCTTGGCCTTTGGAGGCTTCATGCCCGGCCAAAGGCTCCAATTACAATATTTTATTGGTTATTTTCAGTAAATTCCTTTGGACTCTCAACAAAGTTTGGACTCTCAATTCCACGGCCTCTCGACTTGGACGGCCATAGTGTGAAGCGCCCCTTAGAACGTTCTCGTTGACAACCCTAAGCTCATGATGCCTCTCACATTTTCGTGAACAGAAAGCACGACCACGTGTTGAAGCCTATTCCGGTGGCACTCTTGAACGTCGTGTTCTCGCGTCCGTCCGGCATTCATACAAAGTATGAACGCCCGCGCGTTTGCGAAGTTTGCCAAGTACAAGAGCGTCTGCAAATCTGCCGCGGGCTGTATGGCATCAAGCAAACATGGACATCATTGCACAGACCCGGCGCCAAGACGAAAGCTCCGACTGGTATTTCCCACTCAGGTAGAAGGGCACACGACATGGTCAGGATCCGGCATGTAGATGCACGCCGCTCCTCAGGAATGCAGCTCTTCGCTCTTCCGAGCCTGGGTTAGGTACCTCCAATGCATAATTACGCGGGCTGGAATCGCACCTCGAACACGAGAATCCTTGCCACTGGAGGTGGTCTCCCGGGCCTCCTTCTCACTACCAGCCGGCGGAGTCTATGGAGGGACGTGCCGCTCGAGCGTGCGGAGGCGGCAAAGAGGCCCCTGGTGTCGTTTCCTTTGACGCAGAAAGTCTGGATTCTTCCATAGTTCGTTATGTTGAGCCCACTTTGGGATGGGTGCCCTATGTACATGCACATGCTGGTGGATGATAAAGCGAACACATACAAGGTTACTGTCACTGTTACTCCTGGGATCGTCCAGGTCCAGCAATTCAGGTTTATGAATCGACATCTATGGAATGGGAGCTTGTTTTGGGCAAGCATCCATGGATGGAGTCTATGCTTGGGTGGGCATATGATGCCGACCTCGACACGATGTACTGCACAAGTGCATGCATGCAAGGACGAATCTACTTCGCTGATATTCGAGCCGCTACTCATATGGAGTTGCTAAACGATCCACTGCTGCACGGTGTTCTCCGCCTCGAAGCCGACATTCGGGATGGACAGTGCAAGTTCACTGCTGAGTTTTCACTGCTAAGGTCGCAAGATACTAGCTAGAGTGAAGACAATCGGGTTCGAGGTCATTGACAACGCAATGAGCACCATGCACAACATGGAGCTAGTGGTGGAGTGCGAGGGGCGCATCTTTACGGCAAGGCTTGACGAGGTGATGCACCCATGGAGTCCTGTGCGACCCGGTTTTGCCAGTACATTGGGCTCCAAGTACATGCATGTGCAATTTTATGTCTTTCGTTGGACGGCTCCGTTGGGAATGATGGGTATGATCATTGTCTTGCACATGGATTAGTGCTTATTGAGATCCCAAATGTCACAAAGGGTTTGCCTCAGAGTCAATAGTTGTACTTGTACAGTAGCAAATTGTCTAAATGCTTGCTATGATACATACTTGTACTTTAGGTGCTCTACGATATTTATCAATTATAAGACTTCATGTAATGCCTAATTGAGTATTAAGTTTATAATATCACTTGTTCAAACATGACAACTTTGCAGTTTATTATGCTTATTGATAATCTATTCTCTCTTATTGTCTTCTCAATTGTACTTACCAAGGTCATTTTATATAAATTCACCAAGCATAACTCTAATTGGTCTTTAGTGGAGGTGGTTAAAATTTGTGCCTCCATATAAGGTGTCACTTATGGTACCTTCTACATTATGCTATAAAGCTCTTGGTTTGGGTATAATTTCACATTTATTTCTAGTGTAACAATCAGTGCACTTCTCATTATTTCTATATATATTTCATACCTTATATAATAACATGTAGTATATGCAATTTCTTCTCAAAGTATATTCAAAGATCTTCTCCACAAAAAATTTACAAATAATAAACAGTCAAGGTTTCAAGGAGAAGGACACAACAACACAAATTGCACATAATCTAAAAAATAAATATCAAAATTTCTAGCGAAAACTTTGAACTAGCAAGTGAGGGACAAAGGGTGGTAAGGGGACCGATGGAAAGCCTCCAAAAGTTCAAAATTAGTTCCAACAAAGTGAGAAAGATCTCCGATAACAACAAATAAGCAATGAAATTTGTCTCCCATGTACAATGAGAGCATTCTATAGCAGGTGTTGTAAGAGTGCGAGTACCTGCACTAAGTTTTCAAATGAAAGCTCGGCCTATACACAAAGTTCCATTGCTTCACACGCAAGCTACGTTCACGTGGAATAATGTGCGTTTTGAACTTGCGAGATATGATGTTGTATTGGAGTAGATAATCCTCCTCGCACAAAATCCAAATCTCGCTACCCTTAGCTGTGCACGAGAACCAATTCTTGCGCATTGAATGCGCGTCTGGGAACCCATCACCCATCACGCAACCATGCTTGCAAATACACGTCTTTTGAATCAACGACCGTCTTCGAGTCAAGTACTTGCAGCCCTTCTTGGCGTTTGGAACCTTAATGCGCACTACACCGTGTGCAAGATATCCATTCTCGGCAACTGCGCCTTCCAGCTGTAGGATATAGAATTGCACAGGCATGTACTTGTAGCCCCATGTACTCACTCCAGGTGCACAACCTGCATCATCCGGTCGGGCTGGGCCCCATGGGTGCAGCACCTCGTTAAGCAATGTTGGGAGCACAGCAAAGATACGCCCCATGCACTCCACCAGCTCCCAATTATGCATGGTGCTCATCCTGGTGCTTGTGTGGGGAGCGTCCAATCCAATCATCTCCACTCTGATGTCATGCACTCTCCGCAATGGAAAGTCAGCCTTGTTGATCCAATGCCCATCCCCGATGTCGGCTTCAAAGAGGCAGAGAACACCGTGAAGCAGTGGATCGTTCTGAGCCTCCGTATCACTAATGGCTCGAATACTAGCGAAGAATAAACGCCCAATCATGCATGATGTACCGTGATATGCCATGGTATGTCGATAGTCACCAAGTGTAGGCTGGATCCATAAATGTTTGCCCAACACAAGCCTCCACGACTCTGATGTCGAGTCATACACCAGAATTGATGGGCCACGACGGAGGAAAGCATAACTATACACAATTACCTTATACGTGTTTGACTGATCGTCCACGAGCATGTGGTAGTCCACAGGGACTGCATCCCATATTGGATTTTGCCACTGGAAGAGTGGAAGAGCCTGAGCATGTCTTGTGAGTGGATTCGACACCACCAGACTGAGGGGTCTTACTTCCGGTTCCATAAGCTCGTCAATCTCATACATCCTCCGGCTAGTTGTGAGAAGGAGGCCACCTGCTATGGCAAGGATCTCGTGATGAAGGTGCAACCCCAGTCTGCACATGAATTGGAGGTAGTCCAGGCTCGGAAGAGCGGAGAGCTGCTTTCCAGAGGAATGGCGTGCATCCGCATGCCAGATTCCTGACCAGGTCATCTGCTTCTGCCATTCAAGCTTCCCGAAGAGGGGGAAGTACCAGTCGGTGCTGTCGGGTTGGCGACGGGCGTGTGCGATGATTTCGGTGTTGCTGGAGTACCAAGCAGCCCACGATTTGGAGACGCTCTTGTTATTGAGAATCGCCCTAGCGCTCAGGCTTTGCAGAAATGCCAGATTCGAAAACACCACATCAACAATGCCGGCTTGTTCTGCCCTGCTCCAAGGTCCTGTATCGGATGCTGAGCGCTTACGATCGTGCGATTCATTTGACGCTTGTGCTGGAGTGATGCGAATGTGCGACGAACCTTGCGGCTGTGTATTCACCATGGTGGTGTCGGTGGTTGACATGGGCGCACACCTGGGCAATAGAAACGGCAAGTTAGTCCTCATAAACCAAGAAAAGCATCAAAAGGAAGAGGTTGACACTTCTTTTTTTAAAGAGGAGTTCTTTTCAAATGAGGGGAACAGTATTAGCACAAATTCTAAGCAATTGTACAAGCATTCAACATAAAGGGGATCACCACCTAATTATGCATTGTTGTACAAAAGGCGTCGAACAAATTGCAAAAAGAGAGAAAAGAAAAGAAACCCTCAACAAAGCAACAAAGATGGAGTTAGGATATGAAAAGCAAGAAGGATTAGGTCACAGACGATGGCCACTTTTGGAAGTGTTGAGCAAGAAGGATTAGGTTACAAACAATAGCCACTTCTCAAGAAGAGGAATCAATTCCTTGCATATCGAGGAGTCGAGGACAAATTTTTGTGTGCCTTATTGTCCCGATGCACTTACAATCCTGTGTAACTAATTCGAGCAAAGGGCAATAAGAAGGAGCGTGTGGAAATAGCTGATGAAGGAATTGAGGAATAAGTTCACAAATTAATCGAAATCCATACTAAACTATATAACATTGAAATGAATGCGCAAAGCAAAGTGGAAAATATAGTGAAAATATCTGCAACCTTTCAATACAAATGGAGGTGGGAAACAAAGGGCAAAAAAGTACGTTCATAGACAAGCGCCAAGTCTCACATTTGAAGAGGTAGGAAATCTTTTCAACTAAATCCCTTACCCACCGTATTGATGTTTTGTGCTTGCAGTTTGTTTGATTTGTTGAAACAAGGAGTCACAAAGTTCAGAAGAGCTTTTCGTCAAGCTTTTAAGTCCAAGACGACTTAGCTAGTCACGACATGACAGTTGTTGCTCATGCTGATAAAGAAAGTAATAGTTTAAGTTTATAAATTATTTTGAGGCTAGGATCCTTCTTTCGTGAGAAGCCATATGTATGAAACTTTATATGATGTTTATTTGTATTTGAAATTAAGTATATAGGATTGAAGCAAGAAAGTGCCACTTGTGTGCGTGAATTTATCATTTTCATAATTACTAGTATGCCCTTGTGGCGTTGCCACTTGCCACACACACACTCAATACATTTACCATGTTCCTCTTGCTCTTTTGCTAAATCTAAAATTAGGTAATTTTTGTGATTTTTGTCAATTTATGATGATTTAGGGGCCCAAAAAACTTCAAAATTCGATATCTTGAGACCCGTCAACCGGTTTTAAGATCCAATTATTTTCTACAACTTTACAAAAAGACTTGCTAACTACACCTCATGAAGCTTGATCTGGCCGGCGGTCCTCCAATCTTTTAAGCATATTCCTTAAGAAGTCTTATGGTCAATTGAAATAAGTGGATTAATTTGAATCTATGGTAAATTTGGTCTACTAGAAATTTTGTGAGCCCCAAGTCAATCAAACCCTTCATTTTCATAGGACATCTCCACAAAACATTCTATAATGGGATAAAAATGTGTAAGGGAGCGAGGCGAGTGAAATATGGTAGCATCGACTTTCAAATGCAAAACGAAAGAACTAGATTAATTTTTCAAAAGTGCCAAAAGGTAATTCTAAAGTGCAAGATAGTTGTTAGGAACCAAAGTTTGTTTCTTACAACATCCTACCATGCCACAATTGAGAAGCTCATCTAGCTTGTGCAATTGAGGTTCTTATGTTTAGGAGAATCAAGTTTTAACCCCTAATGACCTTAGGGACTAAGAAACTAAGTTGAGCTTCCACGCAAATTATAGAAGCCAATAATCAAATTAATAGGTGTTTTAAAAGATGATTAAATACTTTTCAATCATAGGGTTTTAGGAGGTACTACTATAGTAAGCTTAACTAAAATTCTCATATTTTATCACCGTACATATTGGAAGTTTTAATGATTTAATTGGACACAGTCGCTTGAAATGTTTTTTGGGCAGTTGACTTTGAGGAAGGACTACAATTTCATAGAAAAAGCTAATCTTAAAAGACAAATCTTCTATAGTATCACCTACCAATCTCCAAAGTCTTACATTCATTTAGGGTTTTAAGATACTTGTGTAGCTTAGAATGGGCACACGTACACAAACTTGTAATAAATATGAAAATCATAAATTCAATAACTAAAGGCACTTTTATTACAAAAAGAGAGGTTTAAGTGAGCACTTCATTATACTTTCTAATATCAAGGTTGATCATACTTTGTTGGCTTCATAAGGGAGATGATCATCTTCACATTTAACCCCTAAATGGTTTGACTCATTTGTAGTAAAATGAACACATCCTCAAAAGCATTGTCATAGGTGGAGGTAAAAGTGTGTTATCCAAATCTCAACCGTACAATCTTGTCGTAGACATATTGAACATCATGTGGGTCAAATTTTGAGTCATGAGGCTTCATAGATTGCGAGATCATAATGTATTAATACTCAAAAATGATCACATAATTTCATCATTTTCACTTTAAAGTGAAAATGCTACCATTAGACTTATTGCAATGAAAAAGTCACCAATTAGAATGTTGTTCACCTTCATCTCAGTAGCATCCTTGAACAAAAATAACCATGAGAAAAATTTCTTTGTGCAAATTATGGCCCTGCAATGGTGAAAACTGCCCTAAATTTTATAAAGGAAAAAATGTCTAAAACTAGGCTGCTGTCACTGAAATGCATGCCATTAATTCACACTTCATTGTATGGGTCTGAGATTTTTATGACATGAACTAGACTTGATTTGGGACCCAACCCAAGTGATTTCGTCCAAAACGGAGTCCGGATGAAGAAGTTATGGCTCTCCAAAGTTTCTGTCATCCAAAATGTCGTTTTTCGACATTCGGCCCGCTTAAGGGTTAAGGTTATAATTTCAATCCAAAAGTACCTTCTTTTTTCTTGATAAAGAATCAAGAAAAACTATAAATCATGAACTAAATTAAGATTGTTAGAGCCCCAATATGATGAATATGGACTTATTTGTAGAGAAAATAATAGATGAATACAGACGATATAAATAGAATGATCTTTAATTTTTTTGTTAAGACCAAAAATAAAAGAATGAAAACTAACAACACATATATATACTACATTAAATAGTTTAAAGTATGAAGAGTGCTTAATTGCCAATTGATGATAGATAACATATTGATCATATAATCTAGATTTTACGAATAAGATAATATCATGTACAAAAGAAAATTGTAATGGTCCACTCTTATGAAGTGAAAATGCTCGTAATCTTGTTTCAAGGATTTCTTAAGAAGTCATGGAGTGTCAAGAAGTTATAGAGAAGTGATTATTATGTAAAGAATTAAGTAGGTTCAAGTGATTTTATTGTGGAAAGATCTTCCATCAAATAGAGAAAAACTAATCAAACACAATTATCTCATCATTTCATTACCTCAAGTCCTACCCGCTCTTTGACTAATGTACTTGATATTCTTATTTTCTCCATATTAATATACTTCACGTTGAGAGGATTTTTGCTGTCTTTTGGCCCCATGCTCGGCTTAACTCCTCATGTAAAGCATCCCTAAGACTCCCTCGGGTTCCTTTAGGCCGTGACTCTCCCATTGTAATGAGCTTCTAGTCAGGGATATCTTCCATTGGGGGGGGGTTTGGAATGGAGAGAGAGGAGTAGAGAGCGGATAGGACCAGATCTGGTGTCGTAGCAATGCAGCAATCGTAAACCGTGTGTGCGATTTGTGTTAGGAGTGATCTAACCGCACCACGAATGCACACAAAGCGTAGGTAGTGAAAGTGGTGGAATGAGGGTTTGAGCTGTTGGAGTTGTTATTGTAGATCTGAAAGCGGGCTGGGAAATAGAGCTTAGATTCAACATTGAAAGGCTTGAAACTACCAGGAGCTTAGGATTTCGAGTACTGAAATCGCTGCAGACCAGATCTGGAACCTAGACGCATTTTAGACGCAGATCTGATTTCAGAAATTTTGCTGTCGCCGCCGGCGACATTGGTGATTCGTTTGCAAGAGAGAAGAGCCACGACGTGCGCACAAGAGACGGCCGTAGAAACACTCGATCTACAGCATTCAGGTAAGACCCTAACCCTAATCTGGTTTTTGCTCATTGAATTGAAAACGAAAGTAGTAGCAAAGATTGTATGTGCTGAAATTAGGTCAAGAGCTTACGATCTGTATACAGCCCCTATGCACGCACAGAAGGGAACAGATTGGAAGCATAATAGCTTTATTAGTATACAGACCAAATCGTTGAAAGAAAATACAGAAAAAACAAAGAAAAAATTGGATTTGCAGATGGCGCACAGGGGGAAAGCTGTACACGCTGCCATCATGACAGAAATCACACCGGGGAAAATGCTGGACACAAACATGGCGTAAGCGGATGATGATTGCAGAGTTACACAAATCGAAACTCAACATACGAAAAGAAACCAGGAAGGATCCGGAGGAAGCGGTAGCAAGAGGAAGAAGAATGTAGCAGCAATTGAGGAAACGCCGAAGACATTCTGGCTGGGCTATGTAGCTATGGAGCAATTGGCGCTGAAAGAAGGAACTGGTGAAGCAGAAGGATTAAGAAGCAAAAGTGTGATCGAGAAAGTGAAACAGGGTTTCACGAAGGCTGAAGCTGAAGAATTCCACAACGCAGGAAGACTGGCGTTTCCACATGTACAGCAGAAGTTGTACCCGATGGAGAGACCCGACGGCAAAGGTGGGCAACATTACAACATTACTCAACTCCCAATCGAGACGGAAGTGGATACGTCTAGTGGGCTGTCGCTAGACTATCAGGTGGCTGTCTTTTTTGAAAGACCAGCAACCGACTTCACACACGGAGAAATTCTTACGAGATGCAAAGAAAGACTGAAAAGGTTGGAAATTGAAGTCGGGGAGAATATGGCTGAACCGATCTACATTCCGTGCATGGAAAAGGTGAAGGGGACGAAACAGAAGTTTTGGACAGGGACCATCAAAATCCACCTGAAGCATCCGAAGATTGACGGAATCGCCCTGCTTAAAGGGAATAGAGCATTCATTTTGGAGCTGGACCACGATTTGGCAATTGTTGGGAAGGTATGCAAAAGCTGGGATTCTATTGCACGGAACACATTGCTGTCGGCGAAGATTGATAGCGCAAAGTTGGAAGGGGTTACCGCTGCAGAACTCCAAAGGGACGTGCTCAGAGAGAGTTTCAGAAGAGGACATGATTACGAGATTTCCAGCGTACAGAAGAGTGAAGGGGAGACCTGGGGCTGGCTGGTTGCTACAAGCCCGACTCAGGTTGACAAAATCATTCAATACCAGGTACCATACGAAAACGAACTGCTTCACGTGATCACACCGCAGACTGCAAAGGCGGAACGTGGCGCTAGAGGAGAAGGACTGACGGAGGAGGAGTTGAAGAAGAAGAATGCTACGATGCTATGTTTATACGGATTGCACAAAATGAAGAAAATCGAGGAGACAAAGATGTCAATCGAAGCTGCAATGGGGGAGAAGAACATACTGACATTCTTCTTCCCGGGGCAGGTTGGAAACCTGCACAAAGGGGCAGCCAACGTCCAGTGCCTGAACCCCATTGTATATCGACAATGGGTAGGGAAGACGAAGGAGATCATGGGGAAACACGTAAGTTTTACTCCACACCCTCGCAGTTTAGAAGGCAGTCTACCTCCTAGTAAAGAGGATCAGGAGAGATTTGGGTTTTGTGACATTTCTACTGCCATTGTGAGTACAATGGAGGCAGCACAGAACGCACCGAAGGAGAAACGGAACAACATTACTCACGGAGAAATCGCGGAGTTGGTGGAGAAAGCCGTTAGCAAGGGGAACGAGAAACTGAAGGAGGAAATGCACAAGGAACTAGGAGTATTCAAGGAAGAGATCGCGAAGGAGGCCAATCTTCATGCCCAGAAGTTGACGGAAGAGCTACATAGTTCAATGCAGATGCAAATGGAAGAAGTGAAGAAACAACTCAGGGCTACTATCCAAGCAGTTGACATTTTCTGTGCCATTCCAAAACCACAATTGGAAAACTGATATGGAAAGACAACCTGCAGCAATGTTTAGAGGATGGCTTGAGTTATTGCAGGGAACGAAGGCTACCAGAGAGAAGAAGAAGCGCGAATAGGGACAACGATAGCAACGTAGTACAAAGTATAAGCAGACAGAAAAGCTATAGGATAGAGAAGGGTTTCAGCAGATATTGTATATGGCTGAAGAGGAAAATAGTAGATAGGGTATATAGGAGGAGGATATTATATAGGAAAAAAACAAAAAAGATATGCAATAAAAAGGTAATACAGATTACCAAAGATTAATACAGATTACCAAAAATAGAATTACTAAAAATAGAAAATACCGACACGGTAAATGTAGAAAATACCGACACAGTAAATCTAAAAATACCGACATGTTAAATCTAGAAAATACCGACATAATAAATCAAAAAAATACCGACATAGTAAAACAAGATAATACCGACATAGATAAACAAGAAAATGCCGACATAATAAAACAAAAAATAAATACCGACATAGTAAAACAAAAAAATACCGACATAGTAAATGAAAAAAATACCAATATAATAAATCTAAAAAATACCGACATAGTAAAACAAAAAAATACTGACATAGTAAATCAAAAAAATACCAAAATAATAAATCTAAAAAATACCGACATAGTAAAACAAGAAAATACCGACATAGTAAAACAAGAAAATACCGACATAGAAAAACAAGAAAATGCCGACATATCAAAACAAGAAAATACCGACTTAGTAAAACAAAAAAATACCGACATAGTAAATCTAGACAATACCGACATAAAAGAAGAAAATAGAAGACAAAAAGTAAAAGTAATAGGAGAGAAAGAAAAAACAAAGATAGTGAATAGAAATTATAGTAATAATGAATATCCCTTTACCTACAAGACAAAATATATAACATATTACTCCACACAACCGACCCTCAACATTACTATAAAAAAATACTTTACATATAAAAATAAACGTAAAAATCCAAAATTCTACTACCTTTTATATGATAATAAAACAATCCTATTAACATGCAAAGATATAGAATCAAATCGGGACCCTATGCAAAATATGCTTGACACTCGTTCAACCATGCATAAATATGGATATGAAACATTTTCGGAATATAAACCAAAAACAAACATACTAGAAATAGAAATATTCATGATAGTAACAAGAGACGCCTATTATGGGGAATCAAATACCAACCTATTTTTAGAAAACCTATTCTTTAAAGTTATATATTTTCCGACCAAAACAAAGCTTTTTAAAATATTTATTGTTAACACCGTCTCCACATATGTGCCCACAAAGACTCTCAACACATACTATTATAAATACAATGATACGCAACATTTATTAAAATGTGGGGATATTGAAACAAACCCTGGTCCTATGCCAAACGTGCTAGAAACTCACCCACCGGCTCACAAACGAAGATACAAAACATACTTTATTACATGTACAATCAAACTCCAACCCGAATACCAAAATCTTGCAACAAGTTTCTCTCCCATTCTAAAACAAGATCACCAAAACCATCAAATCACTATTAGAAACTTCACACATTTAAACACATATCTAAACCAAATAAGAAATTACCCTTTAGCACACATACTATTTGCGCTAATAACAACCATAAGCCCTAATATTAATTCATGTGAACATCTACTAATAAATGCCCCCGAACCAGATTGGACTGCTAGATTACTAGACAAGATATCTACACTACCAAACCCACCCGAAAGACACATCCACATAAAACACCCCTATCTACAATTTACCACGGAGAACCAAAAATTAATAAACCCCTCCCCTAGTATACACAAAGAATTATACGATTTTATACACCAGTCACAAAACGCACCATCAATACATACGTTAAAACTTAAATTCCCTTTTCTACCAAATAATCTTCTTGAGGAAACATTAAAAATCTATGATCCTCTAAATGAATACACACACCCTCCTCCATTGACTCATATCCTACCACTATCTCAACCCAATATACACAATGATAATCAACAAACTAGTATTATCACATGGAATGCAGCAACACTAAATACTGCACTACCTAGCTTAGAAGAGCTTGCCTTGCAAACCCCGGGCATTATCACCATTCAAGAGACTAAACTAACCGCCACCAAGTCTATAAAGTACATACAAAACTTATTCCCAAATTACAAACTAATATTTAATAATACTCACGCACTGACCAGATGCATTCAACAACGAATTCCTTATACACCTGCTAGAGGAGGACTACTAACACTAATAAACCACAAATATGCATACCCAGGGAATATCACCAAAATACCAACCCCGCTAAAAATATCACCTTATTTACAAATTATACACATAAAAAACCACCCACTACAACCATGGCTATTAATACACATATATAGGCCATCACACCATGAAGACATCGAACTAATCTCAACTATACAACAAACCATTACAACACAAATCAACACACATCCTACCCACACTCTTATTCCATGTGGAGACTTCAACAGAGACATAGCTTTAATAGGACGACAAAATGAGCATAATACCACACCACCACAAGAGGACGATTTTACTTGGACAACATATATTGATAGCTTATCATTAACATATGTCCCAACAAATAGAAAATACTCTAAACAAGGTGGTTACAACTACACACATACAAGTCTAATAAATGGTTTTTATATCAAAACACAAAATCACAGTTTATATACATGTACTACAATTACAGAAGCCAATCTTAACTCCGACCACGCACCCATTTCACTACACATTGCCCAAAACAAACTCGTTGCACGCCATCCAATACCACCAACCTCCAAACCGATTAAAATACTTAACCCTATACCGCAAGATAATTTAGATAAATTTAATACAAACATTCATGAAAACAATGCTTTACAACTAAATGACTTAAAAGCCATACTATCACACGAACACCTAAATCCTGATCAATGGAAAATAGCATGCTCTTATATAGATGAAATCACCCAAAAAATATCAGAAGCTGTAGAAAATATGTGTAGCGCACCACTCATACCCACACTCAATGAAAAAATCTCAAAACAAGGTGGTTACTTACCACAAAATACCAAAAAACATGGAAAAAACATGTAGCAACATATCATTTAATTAGAAAAGCAATATATATCACAAAAAACACAAAACAATGGAGATCACACCCAATTACCAATGAATTAAATAATCACACCCATGTCAAGATCCCACCACCGCCATATGACGACCTACTTATTGAATCATGGATAAATGATTTAGCAATATTAGCCAAGACTGCAAACAAAAAAGCAAGAAAAATCACATCAAAATACACAAAAGAATGCATAAAAAAGGCTATATCCAAATACAGACTCATATATGAAATAAGTCCTAAAAAGATAAACAATAAAGTATTTAAAAACCACGAAACACCACCATTAGACTGCATCACAGATCGCAATAACAACATACTAACGAGCCCACAAGACATTGCTAATGAAATTTATATACAAGAATCATCTATTAACAAACCCACTGTTCCAACATGTTATTACCTACCAGACCACCCCCCAGAATGCACATGCGGAGTTAGACAATATCCATAGCATGAACTAGAAGGCTTTGTAATAGATAAAAGAGGACACCCGCAAACTCCGCTACATACATATTTTGACCAAGAAACTTTCGACTTATGCTTAAAAAACCTCGCAAAAAACAAAACCCCAAGACCAGATAGAATACCTAACTCTATCTTGAAGAACATGCCTACAAACTTTCACCGCATCTTATTCCTATTCTTCAAACATTGTTATAAACAAAAACAAATTCCGACATCCTGGAAAATAAGCCTCACAATACTATTATACAAAAAAGGCGACCCATCTCAATTATCAAATCACAGGCCTATAGCTCTAGCCAACACTATATACAAATTTTTTACAAGTACACTAACATCGATACTCTCAGCATATGGAGAAAAACACCAAATTATACATGACAACCAAGAAGGGTTTCGTGCCAAAAGATGCACATCTAGACAAATACAGTTACTAATAGCAGCTTTAGAAGATGCACAATTAACAACACAAGACATATATTTACTCTATATAGATTTTAAAAATGCATTTGGCTCAATTGACTACGCCCGACTACTAGCCATCATGAAAGATTTAGGATACCCTGAAGATGCGGTAATATTAGTAGGAGATATCTACTCACAATCTAACACTATCTTTACTCGTGACTACTTTGGTGAGACACAAAAAATACCCATACAACGAGGTACAATACAATGGCACATGCTGAGCCCATATCTATTTCTTATCTTTTTAGAACCACTTTTAAGATGGTTACAACGAGGAAAATATGGTTACACCTTGGAAAACTCAAAAACCACAATAAATATAGCAGCATACGCAGATGATCTTGCAATCATAACAAGCAAACTCTCCTCACTAAAAAGACAACTCAACAAAATGGACAAATTTTGCGAATGGGCTTGAATGGACCTAGGAATTCCAAAATGCGCAATTACTGGATGCCCAAACAAATCTAAATCAAACCAAATAGTTTTCAAAGCACTAATACAAGCCGCAAATATATCATACAGAAATCAACCAATCCCCGTTTTACATCAAAATGAGCCATATGTATATTTGGGCATACAACTTGTTCCATCACTAAATTGGAAAATACAAACGCATACAACGACCACCAAACTGATTGAACAATGCAACCAACTAGCAAATTGTCCAGCTACTATAAAACAAAAAGTTAGTATGGTAGACACGGTTATAAGAGCAGGTATTGCATATAGTTTTTATGCGGTACCTTACTCATTACCCACTATTAAAAAATTAGACAAAAAAATTATAGCAATACAAAAGAAAATTTGTGGGCTACCAAATTGCACTCCCAACGTAATCACCCAACTCCCACACGATATGTTTGGTATAGAAGCATTCTCATTAAAAAACGCCTATCTAAGATGCATAGGTGAACAACTACGCAATGCTCTCAAAGACACAGGAAAATTGGGAATAATCTATAAAGGTCTTACACATTTTATACTTGTTAAATACGGTGGAGCAAAAGAGATCCCCAGAATTAAACAACATGACTGCTTAAGATCACCCACAACAAGAACACTCTATCTTATCAAACGATGTGGAGGTGCCCACCTGAGAAGTACAATAGAAGACTTTCCACTTGAAGCCACACCCCTTGAACAAATGTAGCTAAACTTGTCTTCAGAATTATTACCACATTTCACCCCTAAACAAAATCATAAACTTCTCAACAAATTATTACTTCAAAACATATATGAGATAAAACACTTAATACTGCCAAATGGTCTAAATCTAATGTCACATGATGAATTCAAAATATATTATCAAACACCAACAAAAGTAATCAAACAAGCCCTACATACAGCCCAACAACTCTTTTGCTATCCTACATGCAACAAACAATGCCTAAATCCATGCAGTGAACACACTGCACCAAGAACTCTAAAAAATGAATATAGAACACATAACCATTATATTGTGCCTAACCATAGTACAAACCCTACACACCCACCAACACCACTGCACCCCTCTTATCCGAAACCACCAATTAAAATCATCAATAACCCAACCACATTCCCCATACATACAATATTAGACCATAAACAAATCAAAATAATAGACAAATACAAAATTTCAAAAACATACAACACTTACCTATGCCAATGGAAATTACCAAATGATATCACATATATCAAATGGATACCACAATGAGACCTCTTCCCAATAAATATACCACTAACCATACAACACAACACCTCATTGCTTACTCAATATTACACCATAAAATAACATACATACTATAATAACATAATAGATACCCATTTTGCAGAAGAACAATTCCGCGACACAAGACACATACTTCCAACAATGCCCCTCCCCCTTATAAATATTAGTGTAAACGAATGTAACCTTTCAAAAGATATTAACACCAACCAAAACACCATACAAACAAAAGATGATGTAGCACATCTTTATGATATAACAGGAAAACACATCATAACCATACCTATAACGAGACTAAATTGGCTATGGAATCAATACTTTAGAGCAAAAGATCTACCACATGGATTGACACCTCCCACACAATCGTTTGAAACAGAAATTGTATGGCTATACCAAAGATACAAATATAGAATCCCAAAAACCGACCCACTTAAACTTGCACACTACTCCTTGCCAAAAATACTACTCGACCACATCATAACATCGTTTAACATAACACACTCATATTTCTCCTCACCAATAACATGCTCAACTCAAATAAATAAATTTTACTCACCATTTAAAAGGGACAAAAATTTTGGAGCTATAGGGCAAGCATTTTCTTACAAATGGAAAGGAATTGGCTATGCCCACCCACATAACAAAATAGATACCCAAAAAGCTATACATTGGGCTAGACTTGCCGTACAAAACAATCCAAACAACATCACCATAATAATCACCCCCGACCACAATTGGTACCATAACCTAACACCACATAAAGGCCCCTATCCAGACACACATGTTGTTACATACATACCTGCAGATACAATAATATATGAAGAACCAACAAAACCACCAGAATTTACCAAACCACGGATAGAACCTTCCGCTCTCCACATATTTTGTGTACATCACAAAACCACTACCGTAGGAAATAATACACAAATCACCACCTTAACCACAATCTTTAATAAACTCCAAATCCCCCAACCATACATACAAATTGCCCCTTTAACTCAACCAAATATACAAGTCAACAAAAGCAAAGAATGGAACAAACTCATATACCCAACTGACAACTCAGTTACATACCATAATATACCATCAATTCCTAGTTTCAGAAACGACACACAACCCAAATTCCTACCACAATACTGCTATTATACTGACGGCTCATTTCTCCCACCACAAAATATGGGCACCCACTGACCCACTGGACCCGTGAAATTGCAGGATATGGAATATACAATGAATCCAAAAATATCGAACTAGCTGTAAGACTCCCAGGTTTACAAAACATATTTAGGGCTGAAATAATGGCAATATACACGACCCTTCAAATAATTTCCTCCAAATACCCTGATGAACCTGGACACATTTTCACAGATTGTTTGAATGGTCTATATAATATCCAAACACAACTCAAACACCCTACCCAACACAATAACCACCCAGACAAAACCATTTTACAAGATATAGTTACACTTCTTCAACAAAGAACACAACCTACATCACTATACAAAGTACGAGCTCATGCAAATATTGATGGTAACGAAAAAGCCGACAAACTAGCCAAAGAAGGTAGAGACAAAGATTACCACAATGCAACTTTACCACATGAATTTGCACATTCTACACCATATTACTTTCAAAGAGACTGGTGGCACTCTATGGATGAAACGCCAGATAAAGGTCGCATAAGATTCCTTGAAAAACACGTTATTAAACACGACAAGGAAAACAACTTAACAGACATTGCAAGAAACTTCCCCAATATAAATAAATGGATAAGTAACACTGACATAAATGATAAACTATCAAATGAATTCTGGACTAATAAACAAGTAACAGACTTCCAAAAAACATGCCTGCTTAAACTAAGACACGGTCAATACATGGGCAACGCTAGAAAACAATTATTTTTTGGCAGACAACTATATCCATCAATCACATGTTCGGTATGTGACTCCCAAGATCCAGACACATGGCTACATGTACTGTTAAAATGCAAGCAACACCATATACATGCGCTTAGAACTAAAAGACACAATAAAGCAGTATGGGAAATTAAAAAACTAATAGTCTCATCAAAACACTCGAGATGTTATACCCTCATGAATGCGGGCACATGTAATGATAAACCCTGAGAAAATACAGCCCCACCATGGCTATTACCATGTACATGTGTACAACAAAGATGCCAATGTAATGCACGACTAAAACCGGACCTACTATGCATACAAGGATTACCCTACCAATCAAACCCCCCTACATCTCCCAACATTAATTTAAAGGTCCAATTTATAGAATTTACATCTTTGTAATGATGATTCTCACGGAGACACCATTGAGAGAAAGATGCAAAAATACCAACCTCTCATCAACGATATTATTAAAAAAGGATGGATAGTTGAACCACTAATAGTAATAACAACAGGTGCCAGAGCATCCACATACATCCCATCTATGAAAATCCTCAAAACCAAACTCAAAATACCAAAGGCACTCATAAAAAATACATTCAGAGAAATAAACACAATTGCTATACACCATGCCATGTCTATAATACTACAGAAGAGAAAACTAGAAAATGGAGAAACATTACCAACAGACATACAACCACCATAGATCTAAAAAAAAAAAAAAAAAAAAAAATGAAAAAAAAAGAAAAAAAAAAAAAGGAAGAAGTGATATATTAGAATAACAACCTTGTCACAATACAGGGGCCCCAAGCCGTTGGAATTTCGTGCCCACTACACTAAATTTGATAATTAGTGTTAGATACACTAATTTACATAAACATGTTATAAGTTTTTACTGTTGTTCAATAATTTTACCCACTATATTGGCCAAGATGGGGGTCCTTATATAGTATCAAAATCAATGCTCTTGGTAAATTTTTTTAAACAAAAGTAAAAACTTATAGCATTTTCAAATCTTATAATAATCTAACACTAATTATCAAATTTAGTGTAGCTCCATAGCGCCAGATGATTGTAAACGATGCTCAAACGAGTTAAACGGGATTCGAACCCGAACCACCGCTACTACACATCCATGTCTCTTCCAAACAACGTGGTATGTCAACAATGTGACGATCAACAAAACCAAACCTTTACTTTTATACAAACATAACAGCTTTGGGTTTTTTTTTTTTTTTTTCTCTCTCATGTAGTGTTCATCCTGAGAGGGGTTAGTAGTCCTATACCACTGTTGTTAGGTCCTGTGGACATATCATCAAGGGTAGGTCGAATGGACACTTTATTCACGCGTTACGGGGTCTGGTCTTCTTCTTCTTCTTCTTCTTCTTCTTCTTCTTCTATCTTCTTCTATCTTCTATCTTCTATCTTCTTCTATCTTCTTCTATCTTCTTCTATCTTCTATCTTCTTCTATCTTCTTCTATCTTCTGTCTTCTTCTCTCTTCTTCTATCTTCTATCTTCTTCTATCTTCTTCTATCTTCTTCTTCTTCTATCTTCTTCTATCTTCTATCTTCTATCTTCTTCTATCTTCTTCTATCTTCTTCTATCTTCTATCTTCTTCTATCTTCTTCTATCTTCTGTCTTCTTCTCTCTTCTTCTATCTTCTATCTTCTTCTATCTTCTTCTATCTTCTTCTATCTTCTTCTTCTTCTATCTTCTATCTTCTTCTATCTTCTATCTTCTTCTATCTTCTTCTATCTTCAGTCTTGTATCTTCTTCTATCTTCTTCTATCTTCTATCTTCTTCTATCTTCTTCTATCTTCTTCTATCTTCTACTATCTTCTTCTATCTTCTTCTTTCTTCTTCTATCTTCTTCTATCTTCTACTTCTTCTTCTTCTATCTTCTTCTTCTTCTATCTTCTTCTTCTTCTTCTTCTATCTTCTTCTTCTTCTTCTTCTTCTTCTTCTATCTTCTTCTTCTATCTTCTTCTTCTTCTATCTTCTTCTTCTTCTTCTTCTATCTTCTTCTTCTTCTTCTTCTATCTTCTTCTTCTTCTTCTTCTTCTTCTTCTTCTTCTTCTTCTTCTTCTTCTTCTTCTTCTTCTTCTTCTTCTTCTTCTTCTTCTTCTTCTTCTTCTTCTTCTTCTTCTTCTTCTTCTTCTTCTTCTTCTTCTTCTTCTTCTTCTTCTTCTTCTTCTTCTTCTTCTTCTTCTTCTTCTTCTTCTTCTTCTTCTTCTTCTTCTTCTTCTTCTTCTTCTTCTTCTTCTTCTTCTTCTTCTTCTTCTTCTTTCTTCTTCTTCTTCTTCTTCTTCTTCTTCTTCTTCTTCTTCTTCTTCTTCTTCTTCTTCTTCTTCTTCTTCTTCTTCTTCTTCTTCTTCTTCTTCTTCTTCTTCTTCTTCTTCTTCTTCTTCTTCTTCTTCTTCTTCTTCTTCTTCTTCTTCTTCTTCTTCTTCTTCTTCTTCTTCTTCTTCTTCTTCTTCTTCTTCTTCTTCTTCTTCTTCTTCTTCTTCTTCTTCTTCTTCTTCTTCTTCTTCTTCTTCTTCTTCTTCTTCTTCTTCTTCTTCTTCTTCTTCTTCTTCTTCTTCTTCTTCTTCTTCTTCTTCTTCTTCTTCTTCTTCTTCTTCTTCTTCTTCTTCTTCTTCTTCTTCTTCTTCTTCTTCTTCTTCTTCTTCTTCTTCTTCTTCTTCTTCTTCTTCTTCTTCTTCTTCTTCTTCTTCTTCTTCTTCTTCTTCTTCTTCTTCTTCTTCTTCTTCTTCTTCTTCTTCTTCTTCTTCTTCTTCTTCTTCTTCTTCTTCTTCTTCTTCTTCTTCTTCTTCTTCTTCTTCTTCTTCTTCTTCTTCTTCTTCTTCTTCTTCTTCTTCTTCTTCTTCTTCTTCTTCTTCTTCTTCTTCTTCTTCTTCTTCTTCTTCTTCTTCTTCTTCTTCTTCTTCTTCTTCTTCTTCTTCTTCTTCTTCTTCTTCTTCTTCTTCTTCTTCTTCTTCTTCTTCTTCTTCTTCTTCTTCTTCTTCTTCTTCTTCTTCTTCTTCTTCTTCTTCTTCTTCTTCTTCTTCTTCTTCTTCTTCTTCTTCTTCTTCTTCTTCTTCTTCTTCTTCTTCTTCTTCTTCTTCTTCTTCTTCTTCTTCTTCTTCTTCTTCTTCTTCTTCTTCTTCTTCTTCTTCTTCTTCTTCTTCTTCTTCTTCTTCTTCTTCTTCTTCTTCTTCTTCTTCTTCTTCTTCTTCTTCTTCTTCTTCTTCTTCTTCTTCTTCTTCTTCTTCTTCTTCTTCTTCTTCTTCTTCTTCTTCTTCTTCTTCTTCTTCTTCTTCTTCTTCTTCTTCTTCTTCTTCTTCTTCTTCTTCTCTTCTTCTCCTCCTTCTTCTTCTTCTTCTTCTTCTTCTCTTCTTCTCTCCTTCTGCTTCTTCTTCTTCCGCTTCTGCTTCTTCTTCTTCTCCTCGTTGGCATACTCATATGCCTGGTTTGCATGTTCATAGTTCTGGCTGGCGCGATCATATGCTTGGCAAGCACGATCGTATACCTGTTTGGCGCGCTCATATTTCTCGTGCACTCTTTCCTTCTCAAGAATGCGAGCGAACATTCTGCGGTAAGTTGGATCCATCAGAGGAGAAAGTTCTAGTCAAGCCGAGCACATAAAAATTTACTAAGCCGCTATGTCTATCCCTTGCTGTGGATCACCTTCACCAACTGGATAAGCCCAAGAAGACGTGTGTTCTGAGTTCAAGACATGGGTTCACGCATTTTATACTAATGGCATACCTCGGTTCAAAGCCTCGGGGGTGGTTCCCTGTCTCGGTAGTCGCATGCTTTTTGTACATGCTTTGGGTTCGATTGATTATGGGCAATTCCGCTAAAATGGCACCATTCCAAGTGTCATTCTATCATCAAAAGAAATTTTAATTTGGATTTATTTAGGATGGTCAACTTCGTGTGTTGATTCGACAAACTCCACTATAATTGTCAACAAATAAGCATTCGAGTTTTCCACACTTTACCACAATAATTTATTTATTAAAAGAAAGAAAATGTCGCAATTGGCTTTTAGTGTTGCTAAAATACATTGTTGTTCACATATAGTGTTGTCAATTGTAACTAATGTACCACAATCAATGATACTGAAGTTTTTAATTGGCTCAATTCTTAACTTGCAAAAATATGTTACAAAAATATGATGTGCATTTTTACTCCTCCTCTAGAGAGGTGACCTACTCTAGATCGTTAGCTCATGACACTTTCACAAAGAACATATATCTAAATAGTTAGCTACCACAGAATCTATGCTCTTTGATGAAACTCGTTCACCTTGCAATCAAATTCTATTCTAGCTTTCTTCCAAGCTGGCAGCCTGCGAGATACTCTAACTCTCTTGGGAGCTGGCTTGCAAGAGTGGCGGCGATGTGCCAATTGTTGTTCCAACTCCAACTCCACTTGCATTTGTTGGGCAAGCTCTTCTTGCAAAGCCAAGGACTGTAGCTGCACATCCCTCACCTCTTGCCAAATGCTCTCTTCCTCCTCTGACATGTGCTCCCGCGTGGTCAATTTGTGTTGGAGCACTTCTACAAGCCATAGCAGCTCAGCACCACCCGGAGAAATGAACAACACGCACTTGAATTTCTCCAGGCTAGGCGTGGTCATTTTCTCTTCAAACGATTGTAGCAGTTGTGACACCTTGTCAGCACCGGACACATCACCTGCCCAACTAAATTCCACGGCTTCCGGGGCAGGAATGAACGTCAGTGGGATTGAGGGGCGGCCCGGAATGACGACGTTGTGAGATGCTGTGGTACCAGTTGGCCATTCGTCAGAGGCATTGGCATAGAGAGTAAGGAAGCCAGTGTCCAAGTTCAGGATGGTTCCGCACGCTGGGCATGGGGTTCGATTTGGGTCGTCCCGGAGGTAGTGGTGAATGCAAGGCCAGCAGAAAACATGACCGCACGAGCTGGCCACTGGATCTGTTGGAGCTTTGAGGCACAAGTGACACTCCAGCTCACTTGCTTGCCGGGCCTCGGTTGCTGTCGAAATACTTAAGGCTCTTTCCAAAGGTTGGACTTGCTGGGATGGCAGCTCCACCTCCATCTCAAACTTTCGGAATTGGTGTGTACAACAATTCAAATTAAGCCTCCTGATAAGTACCTTAGAACACGGAACCAAGGAGAAGGCAAGGTCTTATCGAGACCGTAGTAGATGCTTAGACAAAAGCTATGACTTGAAGTTGTGGCAACGACAAAGGGGCTGGCTTATATACTGGTGGTGCATCCTCGGTGATGCTCTGCGAACGTGAGTTGAGCCTCGCCTGGGACTATAATGTGAAGAGTACCTACCGAGGGACGATTGAGGACACATCTTCGTATGAGCCACGTCCTTGGCCAACGAGTTGCATAACCAAGTAAGGCTCTTCATGGATTCCTCCTCTCCAAAGGCTCGATCGGCCGTGAAAACTGCATCACGTGATGGTGAGTACTAGAACCATATGGTCTCTAGTCATGCATATAGTTTCTCGTCCTTGTTCACCATCCACAATTTATTTTTATTTTTATTACAACCTCACATTCAAGGCTGCACTTCACGTACCGACTACCGAGGCTCCTACAGTCAAGTTTATCAACCGAGCATTGATGAATTTTGGTGCAGGGAATGACGGTTACTGTTTAGATCGACAGAGAGTGACGGTATTACCACCGATCGAGGATTGAGTCCAAGCCCTACTTTCGAGACTTGATGCACATCGCATGGCAGCCATAAATATGAGACCAGTTCACTCCATTCTCGCACAAGCCCACATTGTTCTGGACTTCTCGGATACACGAGAGAGAAATTGTCATGACCTGAGAGGTTCAGATGAAAGGGCGATGTCAAAACGTCCAAAACATGGAGAGGTGAGAGCCTTGGATCGGAGGAAGTCGTGTAATTATCTAGTGCTCAGGAGCTTGTTGACAGCTTGTTGCTTTTGTGAATCACTTGTACCAAAAGCAATGAATGTTTCTCACACATAGCTTGAGGAGCCCACAACCACCAAACATATGAGAGTTTTCACAATCTCCTTCAACATTGATTCTTTTGGAAACTAGCGAAAGTCCAAAATCTCTTCTTTGTTTCATATAGTTCAAAATCAAAAACCCATATTTCCAATAGATCTCAAGAAAATAAATATCCTACTCTTTTTCTATATTCACATCATACAGCAAGAAATAATTTCATACAAATCATTTAAAATACTCTATCAATTTTATGAATTGGATGTAATTATGTTGTCCAACTCTTTGCCAGTGCTATGTTATCCAACTGTTTCATATACTAAATTTATTAGAAGTATGACACTCCGGACATGGACTGCCATATCAATTAAGTTCCCAAGAGGGACCTGGTTCGGTCGACGCACTATGCTATAACCTCGTCCATGCTCATCACGGATGAGTGGTAGACCTTGATTGGCCTGAAACATTTCCTCAGTCGTTGTTGCCACATGACCAGCACAAGTTTCCTTGGATGCTTCTACTGGTCGGTCATCTTCTCCAGAATCTTTCCAACTCAGAAATGCGATGATTTGCATCATTCAGAAGTTGTGCGGTGAGTGTGATCCATTAGAAGAGAATGAACAAGACAAGCATAAAGCAGTACAGACTGGGTGTGCCAACGAAATTCTGAACTGTTGAATCTATCCCTTGCTATCGATCTATCAATCAATAAGTACTCGAAAAGCAAACTATTATGTTGGAGAGCACAGTGATCATATAAAATATTGCATTGATACTACAAGAAAATCCGCTTGAAATCAATTCAAAATCAAGAGAAAACTTTTAGAGCCAACATGGACATGATTTTTAGTTGATTCCGAACGTCGACCAAGTGAACAGAATGAGGTTGTTTTCAAATCAAAGAAATGTGTTCTGAATCAAGAGATATGTGTTCTCGTTTCGTAATTCCTCTGCTCCTCATGACGTGGCATAGTTGTATCATCCGGATGTCATCCGCTTCATCCATCCATGGCCATCTTTTTAGAGGCCACCATGCTCGGAGAGAAGAAGAGGATAGTATAACTTAGAGCAAGAGCGAGGCCAAGGTAGTCGTCGTGGTGGGAGATGGAGATATGGCGGTGGAGATATGTCACCGCCATATCTCCATCGCCTTCAAAGGTTTGCGGTGGAAAGGTAAGAAAGCTCGTTTTGTTTTCTCGAGGCCGTGAATGACCCCTCATGTATTGAAGATTCGTTTTAGTTGCAGCTATTAGAGTCAGTCTCGATGAGTAGGTACCAATAGAGGCGAATGTAGTAGCAGTGGTGATCGGACAGATGGTGATCGAAAGCAGGAGGCGTACGGCGCTGATAAATGAAGGCAAGAGGCAATTTAACGACGACGGCAAACCTTGAAGACGATGACAGCAAACTCTACCGCGAAATGTAAACCCTAGAAGACGATGACGTGGAAAATCATGTAGATCAGAGGCCACGTTGTCCTATACACGTGGCACCTCTGAAGGGCATTTTTGAAAATTAACTAATCTCTCTTCATGGGGTCCGAATCAACTCGTCCAAATCAACACACAATATCAACTAAATTCTCTTCCCTACCAGTTGATTCGGAGGTGAATTTTCTTGTAGTGTGAAAATATCTAGCATGCAGTAAGCTTGAGCAGCTCATTGGTTGAAATTTGCAAAAAGATGTGTAAAGTGGCAATATTTGCTATCTTAAGTACTCTTTCCATGGAGAATTTAGCAATCAAGAAGCCTATGGAGGGCAGAAATCCTCTTTTTGTGTAGAGCGTATCTTAACCCTTTTAGGTCTCAACATGCCGTGGCGACCAATAGAATACAATGTATTTGGTATGAATGCACACCTTTAATGGGTTTGAGTTCAAAGGAGAAGTTGACATTTTAAGTCAATGCGGTTCTAATGAGTTATAATTAAAATCCCAATTCAAAGCTTCTTGTTGGTAACAAATCTCAATTATATGACAAGAATACTATCCCCATGGGTAGTTTAAACACTAGTAGAAAATAGTATCCAAAATGGTGTCAGTAATGACGTTTCCGGAATGACATAGAACCGCTTATCTTTTTCTATAACTTTGTGTCCTTCAATTAATTATTACTATTGTCAATTTTCATCAACATTTTACCAATTCAACAATAGTGTAGGTTGAACTTCTACACTAATAAAAATTTGAGAAATATTGATAGCCATGATCATTGATTAAAGAACACAAAAAATAAGCGGTTTAATGTCATTCGGAACACGTCATTACGGACACCATTTTGGACACTATTTCTACTAGTGAAAGTGAAGTTTAATCAAAAGTTATCCAACTCCAAATAGTATCCCTATTATACAGACTAAAAAGGTGGGACTCGATATATTTAACCCCTAAAGCTCCAAGGTGTTTTGGGACCTCCAAAACCAAAAACTACGATTTTTGACCACCTTGTGGAAGTTGATGTATGTTTCAGATTATTTTTTATTTTTTAGTATATCCAACCGTAAGATCTTGTCTGAACCTAACTACTTGCATTAATACCATGTCGAATTTCAACCGTTGGATATTTTCCATTCGTGAGATTTTAATATTTGAAGTTGACTGAAAAGTTATTTTTGGCTTTGCCCGAAAGGCATAGTCTAAATGGTGCAAAGGGGGAGTTAATGATTATTTACCCAAACATTTTGCTCATATTTTTTTCCATGTAGGTAACTAAGTTGGGCACCTCCATGAAAAATTTTAGAGACTCATTACGTTTTTTTGGCCTTCATGCAAATTATTTTCCAACAGAAGTTACAAAAACCACAAAATGGTAAAACGCTAGTAACGTTAAAGTTTTTTGAATTTGTAAAAAAGTGAACGGTGAAAAGTTATATCTATGGGTTTGTGAATTTTAGGAAAAAAAAATTTGAAAAATTCCTAGATCTCAAATTTTGACAATTTTTGAAAGAAAAAAATGAAAAATTACCCAAAATGTTGAAGCTTGCTCTTGTAAATTTTGAAGGCTGCCCTTGTAAAATTGGAAAAACTTTTGATTTTGATTTTTTGAAAATGTGAGTACTAGTCTAATCATAAATTTAATTCCAAAAAAATTTTCAAAAAAACACTAAAAAGAAAGTTTTTTTTGCTGCCCTATTTGGGTCTAAAAACACGATTTTGCATAATAAAATTCTAAAATTATAATTTGGCTGCCCTAATTGTACCACACATATTATGTATGTATTGCCACACCCACACCAAATTACAATTAAAAATACCAAAGTTAAACCCTTCATCTAGGCTGCCCGAAACAACAAAAAGCCATTTTGGCTTTCCTGGAGCTTTAGGGGTTAATGGGAGAAATGTCATTTTCCTTTCACACTAGACTTGCAACGAGACTCGATAAATGTAGCCAAGGAAAGAGGTTGTTAAAATTTATCACCCCTTTGAATCAACACCCTTCCAATTCAGTTGTAATTTTATCAAACTATGAAAAAAATTCAAAAGTGCTTAAAGCTCAAAAGTTCAAAAGTTTTGAAGTTTTTCCAAAAAACAGCCTCTAATATTTCAAAAGTCAATTTAACTTTAAAAAAATGACGGGTTTGGTGAATTGGGAAGATGGCTAGGCAAGAGCTTAGAGAAGTGCTACCTTTGTTGGGTCGAGGCTTGTTCTTGGCTAGCTGCCAAATGTAGGTCGAATAGCTAGTATACTAAGAAAGGAAAATGACTCTTTTCCCCTTGAATGTAGCTGTCCTACGTCTTTAGCCAATTTGTTGGGGATGCTCAAAGGAGATTGCAATCTTCAATCTTCTCGTAAATTAAATTAGCTAGTCAATGGATTTTTTTGTTCGTTTAATATATAGATTTTTAAAAAGATTATTTGCAAAACTTCAACCATGGGATTTTGCAAAGCACTAATATGAGAAGCTCTATATTTTTTTTCAAATTTTTTCACCGTATAATGAGGATCCAATAATTTTATGGATATTGTGGACTTCAAAATATTTTGGGCATTGGACTTCAACCAAGTGGTACAACATCATATTAACCCCTAAACTACCATAGTGTTTTGTGAGCTCCAAACTCCAAAATTACAATTCTATACCACCTTGTAAACTTTGGAGTGTGAGAATATTTTTTACACTTTTTTGAAACTTTCAACCGTATGATCTTGAAGAAAACTATTATTAGAGGTAGTGACTGAAATTTCAACCGTTGGATCGTAGCCATTTGTAAGATCATAACATTCAAAGTTGATGCAGTTTTTTTTCCAACAAACATTGTCGACTTTGTGCAAAGGAAAACGTGATGCTTATTACCTTAAACATCTAGCTCATATTTTTTCCATGTATATAACTAAGTTGGGCATGCCCGTGCAAAACTTTAGACACTCATTTTGCTTTTTGAACCTTCATGCAATTTATTTACTATAAGAAGGTAGAAATCAAGGATTTGGTAAACATGTACCACGTTTATTGTATATGGTTTATGGGAAAAATGAACGGTGAGTATATACCTTCTTGAGTTTGTGAATTTCAAGAAGAAAGAAATTCAAAAAATTCCAAAATCTCAAATTTTGGCAAATTTTGAAAGAAAAATGGAAATATCAAAGAAAACTTTGAATCTAGCTCTTGTAATTTTTGAAGGGTGCCCTTGTAGGATTGGTAAAAGTTTCAACTTGGGTCACTTGAAAACCTTAGTACAAAATCAATCAAGAAAAGATTTTAAAAAAAAAATTCAAAAAAGGTAAAAATAAAAAGTTTTTTTCTGCCCACCCCAAGGCCGAAAACTAAAATTTGCGTTTGAGAACTCCATAGGTGGAGTTTGACTTTGCAAATTTTCCCACATACACCTTGTAGTATAGGGAACATCCAAAGAAAATTTCAGCAAAAATATTACTTTTAACATCTTAACTTAGGCTGCCCGAAATCGCAAATCTCCTAATCGGAGGCCTTGGTAGTTTAGGGGTTAAGACAAAAAGAAATACCTCTCTAAAAAATATGTTATAGAATTGAGATACCTACCATTTTTTATTCATTTAACAAGGATTAGAGGTCTACAAAATGATTGAGGAGGCTTATAATGAGCTGAGGTATATAAAAACTTAACACACTATAAAAATAATAGAAAATATGATGAAGATGTGGGCAAGTATATATCAAAGAGTTGCTAGGAGGGACCGTACCCTTTATTTTACTTCCACTTTAACACATAGAGAACTAAAAAGTGACCAAAAGAGAACATAAGGTATAGATAGGACCAACTCTATTGACTAAAAAAATCGGGGTTAACAAAGAGATCAATGTGGTGATATATCACCTTTGTTGCCCATGTTACAAATATTAATGGTGGGCATTTAAGGGGGCTCATGGAATGCTATACCTGAAGGCGATAGGTCCATACAATCGCCTCAAAACTACCCATGAAAAAAATCTCGCTCGGTTTGTGGATGGAGGCTTCTAAAAATGAACTATAGACCCAAGTAAGTATTTATAAATTGAATTTGATAGCTATCTTACAAAAAATTTGCTCTTTATAATTTTTTACCAAAACTTGTTGGTAGTTTGGCAACACTTTAAAGTTTCTAATCGACCAAAAAATGGTTGTTTGGGCTATTAGGGGTTAAAACCAAAATTCATCACAGCATCTCCACCCATTTAGTGTAAAACAACAGTTGAAGATGGAATAAAATAGGCCCTTGTAAGCAGATGGGGATTGTGAAAAGATGCAAGATCCACTCTTTAATAAGAAGATACCAGGGCTACCCCCGGCTCTAACGGCGCCTGTGAATGGCGCCCGCACGAAATCCCAAAAATCCATGCCCGACAAATAAAATGTGGGGTATATTTGCCCCCTAATTTTTAATTGTTGATGTCACCTACGGTAGTGGAGGGCTCATCCCAGGGTCAAATGGGGTCATAGACCCCATTTTAAACTCAAAACTTAAAAAATATGGAAGTGGGCATCCAAAAATGCAAAAAACAACAATTGTGAAGTTTGGGTCGGGCAGTACATATAGCCTGGCAGCGAGGCGCAGGCGCGGTTAGAGCCGAACAAGGTTACGTGAGCAATTGGATAAACAAAGTCACTCCAACCTTTCACCCTGCCAAGGTCAAAGGTTAAGCATAAAAACTTTGCAAGTTCTTAAGCCCAATATCAAACGGAGAAGAAATTCTTTATGTTGTTCTTTTTGTAAAGAAACCCTTCAAGCATGAAAGGTATTTCCTTGTTGGTGATGTTTGGAGAGCGTATAAGAGCCTTCAAGTTTACTCCTGTTGCTGTTTTTTTTCGTTGAGACCCTAAGAACATCAAAGGTAATTCCTTCCGCTCCTCGTGTGAGAACGACGTGAGAGCTTCGAAATTTGTTGTTCAGATATGAACTGTGAAGTATGCTGTTTGATTTGCTTCATTTCTATTTATTTAGTTATTCTTTTCTTCTTGTAAAAGTCAAGATTGAGAAGGTTGAGGAGATTGAGGAGTATGTCGACAAGGATAAATATTTGTACAAGCCCTGGTCATTACCTTGCCCACTTCATTTGTCCATTGATCCTGCTGGAAGACATTGCGTTTCCAAGTCATGGAGTTTGCCTTTCCCAAACCCATTATCAGATGCAGAGTCAGATAGCCATGCTTCAAAAGCCTCGGAATCCGGGTGGGAACAACTCAAAAAGAAGTGGACAATGGAAATTGAGAGCACGAGGAAGAAGGAAGAACATCACATCCTTGTTGGGGTTGGCATGAATAGAGTGTCTGTTCGACGACATGCCCACAAGACATACCATCAGTGGTGTAGGACACATGAGTGGTGTAAGTGGTGAAAGACAGATTGAGAGTACAATAAGTGACTCTAGAGATTGCTCTGTAGGAAAGAAGAATGCAGAGTCAGATGGCCATGCTTCGAAAGCCTTGGAATCCAGGTGGGAGCAACTCAAGAAGAAGTGGACGATGGAAATCGAGAGTACAATTCGTGGCTCTAGAGATTCCTCTGCAGGGGAGAAAACATGGTTTAGGGAGTGTAAAAAGCCTCACCATTACAGCCAAGATCAGTGCCAAGAGTTTATGGCACAAGGCGAGTGTACACAGCGTCATCATCACCGCCTAGATGGGTACCAAGAATTTATGCCACTAGGCAACAATAAGGTGAAATTTTGTGAAGCTTGCGGTTGCCACCGTGCTTTTCATCGTCCTGAGGTAGATGACCTAAAGCTTACGAGGTACCCAAAGACCAAAACCAACTATCTTAGATTCTTGCCTAATTTTAGATTTTGAAAAGGACGATGTGCCTCATTTGTACATTAGAGTATATGATCGACTTATATGTGAAGTGCAGTAAATTAAATTTTAATATGGGGATTAAGCCTTTTTGATAAAAGAAAAGCTATCCGGTACAAGTTAAGTATCCATAATGACTAAAATAGTCATAAGCTTGTCATAAGCTAGGGTGCGGATCAATCAAGTTGATAGCCTGCTATAGGTTCATATTCGTGGAACCTCAATAAGGACACTGGAGTCTTGAGAGTGAGTTTTAATGTAATTATCTCCTTCATACACCATGTAGAGGACTAGGGAGACGTACTTTAACAAAGTGACCAGGAATGTTTTGTTGTCGCATTGATATGTTTCCAATGCAAGGAATCTAGATGTTTGCTTGGCCAATGAAGTGGGGCTTGAAATATGAGCAAATTTCGTTGAAATGGCATGTTTTCCAAGTACTATTTTTCCATTCAAAATTCTATCACTTGTGATATCGGACAACTACACTCTTTATTATCACCTCTCTTTCAGATTAAGTTGAATGCATGCACAAAGTCTTGAAGAAAAGTTGAGAATTCTGGAGAATAAGTGAGATAGGAAAGAAGAATGATCCAAACTGGTAAATATGTAGCTTATGAAAAGGGTGAGCAGATCATTGGTGCACATAAGCCCAACCACATTGTGACCCTCCTCCTATTCTGACCCTTTCCTCACATTGTGACCCTCCTCCTATTCTGTGTCTATATATATATTTATTTTTAATTTTTTTTTTCTCTTCTGTCTTAGAATCTTGCAGCCACTGTGGCGGACCTCTTGCTTCCTTAGTCTCGCGCCCTATCTCCCTTGAATGTCTTGTGTGATTGTGCCAAACACGGCCGTGGGATGTTGTCAGGGTCTCGAGGGTTACCAAGCCAAGGTTTCCGAAGCTAAGTCCTGAGGACTACCCGGGCTAGATTCCTTTTAAGCCCGGGTTAGATTCCTGTCAAGCCCGGGCTTTATTCTCAAAACCCTTATGTGCGGAGGCCAATAGTTGTAGTTTGCAGCGCATTCTGGTGCGTATCCCCAGTTCTCTCGCTGAGGAGTTATTGGAACAATTCCCTTGCTTGCAAACGATAACCCGGACAGGGACTTCGCTTCTGCTTTTGCTCGGTTTGCTCCGCTTTGCCTTGCTGTCACTTCACAGCTTGCGCGCTGCCTCTGGAGCTGTTATCCTTGTCTTGCAGAGCATCCGGCCAGCTTAGCTTCAACAGCCGTCTGCGACGTCTTCATCGCGGCGTTGCTCATCCCACCATGTTACACTGAATACCAACATACCTGGTAAGCGTCCCATATCAATTCTGAACGTTCCTTGGTTGATGGAATGCTACGATGGTTGTTCGCATCGTTGATTGAGGTTATTTCAAATCGGATTTTCTCTCTTTTTTGAACTTGTCTGGGACTTGTATTCAATGATCTGGAAATTGACCACATTCGAATCAAGGTGGCAGAGCTCTGATACCCCTTCTAAGGTTTCTGAGTTTATGAGTATTCTGTAGTGATCAGTTTCAGCTGAGTATGTACCGTACACCTATCAACTGCTCGCATCGATGTCAATTGACTTTCTGTCTCGCTCTTTCTGCCGATCAAAGTGTCATACCCCCTCCTCTTCTGAATGGTTTCAAGAGGATTCGAGACTAGTTATCGTTATGTGGTTATTTAAATTTATTTACGCCAGAATTTTAGAGATGGTTTTTGATTTGGAGGAATTGTGCGCTTTAAGGAAATGCTCTGTTCTCGGGAATGCTCAAATCATCTTAACAATGAACCTTATACTCAACGTACTTCAACGGTTTCTTGAGCGTACTCTGTCACTTTCTCTTCCGTCTGGTCGTGAAGGGTTCTTTGATCTATTTGTGCGCTATTTTTTATGTACATGTCAGGAAAAGATGACGAGGTCTTCTAGTTCGACCAATAATGATCATCAACAGGGTTCGTTCACTCTCCCTATTCTCTTTCGGATTTTCGTTCCTTTGGTCTTTTCTGTTTCCAATTCAACTCTATACGAATTTCTAAACTCAAATACTGTGCCAGGCTCTTGTTGGCCTCGCCGGACCTGGTGGGGTATAGTTCTGTATTTTTATTCTCTTCTTGCAGTAAAGGTGTCCTTGGCTTGTCAAAAAATTATTTGAAAGTATATCTTAACTGAAACCGAGGCATTTGTGATTATTTTAAGTTGCGTAAGTACGATGTAGAAGATAGATCATCGAGAAACTACTTTCGGTGCACCTGACGAATGATTTTGTCGACATGATCCACTTTGCAGAAATACCCCCTGATTGGCCCAAAGACGGTTCCCTTGACTTGGTGAACATTTATATCCTTCAGAGACCTCTTTCTTCCCTCAGACCGTATATTCCTAACGGAATGGAGGAAATTGTATGGTTTTTGGATCATGATTTAGTGGTCTTGGAAGTTCGTACCACCTCTTCAGCAACGGGATTTTACATCTTTGAGAAACTGGGCAAACCGGTAGATTCTCCAGTTCTCAATTGCAAGTATGTGAAGGTGTCGAAGGCAGCATCTATGAAACAACTTATGAAAGGCCACCGTCTTCGGATCTCAAGGGGGTGAATGTGCAAATCCAAGTCCTGGATTTGAACAGTATTTTGGAGGGAGAGGGCCAAACCTATACATTAGGGTCAGAAAACTGCTGGAGTTACGCCCATATCACGACTCAGAGGATGCTAGAGCTCTGTAAGGATAGGCTTGGTGGTACCGATCCTAGCGGCGATGACAGGCGGTCTGTAATGGATGCCCTTGAGAAACTCAGGAGTGTGCAACGCGTATCGCCCGAAGATGCTTATCGCCTTCTTTTCAAACCTCATGATATGAGAAATCGGGAAACGTTGCAGATATTAAGGGCAAGGATCCGTGGCAAACTCAAGAACAGAATTGTGTCTGATGCGTGGCAGTATTGGATATATAAACATAGACAGAACCTCCCAGATTTCTCACACTTATTTAAATGACTCGGCTTTTATTTACCCCTGGTGCAAGAATGAAGTGTAGCAGTCTTTCCTAGAATGATCACGGTTGATTGAGAATAGGTGTGGGAGATTTCAGTAGGAGTTATAGAAGAGATGGTGGATGGAAGAGGAGGTTTTCGAAGTTGTGGCAACTGTTAAGCGGATCAGCTGGTATTGTTGGATGGGAAGTGGACCATAGTATGACATGTATGATTTCTTTACCATTTTTCTTGGATATCATCACGAAGGGATTTTTACATATCAGAACCCGGCCATGGTACCTACACAGCAGCAGCAACAACAACAACCAAGACCAGCAGTTCCTTCTGTACCGACCAACTTGATGCAACAACCTCATTTGCCACCACAGCCTAGACCTCTTCAACCTTTAGGAGTTCCTCGCCAATTACAGCAACCAATGAACTATCAGACACAGCAAATTCAGTAGCCACTTCCTCAAGTACCCTTTCAGGTTAAAATCCTCTCTGGATTGTCGATGTGGTTTTGAATGTTCTATATCAGTACTCATTCGTCGGTAACGCTGCACATCATTTACCTTAGGTGCTTACAGGAGCTGTTATACCTTGGTCTTTTCATTGGATCACGGTGTGGTATTCATTTGCAAATTTCAATTGTATGGCATGTTTGCAGCATCCGGGAGGCATGATAAAACAGAGTACTGGGATGTCTTATCTTCCACAAGGCGTGCCACCTCCACCAAATCAGCCTCCTCCTCAATCGCAATATCAGGTATTGTTTCTCTTGATACATAATTACTTCCCATGGCAACTTCTTGATATTGACCTGGAGTACCAATGAATCAGCCAGCGCCGCCTCCGAGCGTACCAACTGGTATGCATGGACTTGTAATGGGTGTGGGCCAACCCGCTCAGGCTCCAGTGACGGCTTCCAGTGGACTCCCCTTGGGAGTTTCCGTAGGATCTGACAATCAGCCTCGGCCAAATTACGGGAACCAGGAACCTTCCGCTCCTGCCATGCAACCTCACCCTTATGGCCAGATGCCGATGCAAGGGCAAGTGGCCCAGCAGCAACCTCCTCCTGTAAGCATTTCAAACCATCGCATTCTTTGAGGATTGGGGACTCCACCATTATTTTACTGATGTTGCATTGGGCGTGGTTTGTTTCAGCAGATGGGTGGTGAACTAGAGCAGCAGAAGGCTTTACTGCAGCAAGTCTTAAGCCTCACCCCAGAGCAGATCAATTCACTTCCGCCCGACCAACGGCAGCAAGTTTTTCAGCTGCAGCAAGCTTTGAGGACGTAGTGCACTTTAGTTAGGGTAGGGCATTTACACTTGTGGCCGTGTAGGCGAGAGGCTTTCTGTACATGTAGAGGCGTACCAAACTCTGAGAGCTGTGTGCTCGAGGTGTGTAATTTACAAACCGCGTGTGCTGGACAGATAAGGATTCGTTTGTATGAGCTGGTCATCGATCTCTTATTCGAGAATATGATTCGTTTGGATGCACTCTGCCAACTGCACATGAATCTACCTCCAAGTTTGTTCAGTGTTCAATCATATCGCTCGCAAAACTCACACATACTTACAGGGAGATGAAAATCTCACACTTGCTTAATGATGAGAATGTTATTTCTTAGTGCTTTTAAACAGTAACATTCTGTTGGGTTATCGAGTCGCAGATCGTTTTGTGTCGGCCATTGTATGTCACGAAGAAGACACGTATGTGTAGGAAGAAATGCAGAGGCAGTGCAGGTAACGTGGACAGAATCAGAAACGCCACAGTGGAAATGAAAGAGTGCAACATGCAGGAAATCGGAACGAAGCACCGGTCGACCATCGAAATAATTTTACTCGAAGGTTCCACGGATCATACAAAGGAATCCGAGGATCAGTGGACCTTGAGATGGAAAATTGCTAAAAGTGGCACAACCCAAAATGTCAATCAGCTTGCGCTTGACGGCTTGAGCTCCATTGCGGCAGAACCAGCTAAATAATTCGCAAAATCAAGTCGATTTACACAACGGGAGCACTGGAAAAGTTAGGCGCAATTTCTGAAATTGAAGCAGGCAGTCAAACTTACCGACAGTAGGTTGAGTATCATGCACTTGTAGAGTAGATTTGGCAACACATAGTCGAATTTTTCTAAAACGTGCACAACTTTGGTAAGAATTCTCAACTCTAGAACGCACCGCAGCTTGAAATTGAACAGCCAGTCAGCCACGAATAGGAGTTGAAATGGAATTGAAGCTGCCCGCGCTCGCTTTCTTGTTACTTGCAATCTTCGCGTCGATTGTCGGAGTTGGCGAGCGACAGCTGAGGTCCTTTAGGAAAAGCGAGAGGAAGATCGACAAAAGTTTTGACTACTTTGTCTTTGCACAACAGGTGAGACACTCGCTTGAAAACCCTAACTCGATGGTGGAAGTGTGTACTGTGAAAATTGAATCGTTGTGGTAGTGGCCAGGATCATTCTGCGACACCAAGAAAGGCTGTTGCTTCCCTATGACCGGCGAGCCCGGCCCTTCCTTCGGAATCCACGGCCTTTGGCCAAACCGCAACGATGGCACACATCCAAGCAAATCCTCAAACGCACGCTTCGATCCAAATGAGGTGCAATCACAGAACTTGATTGTGGATTCCGCAATTGGGGTTTAGGGTATTGAATGTACTGTGGCTTGCAGTTGGTGGAGGTGATGGATCATTTGCACAAGAGCTGGGGCACTTTGGCGTGTGCATCGAGAAGCAATGAGGATTTCTGGAAGCACGAGTGGTCCAAGCACGGCACCTGCTCCGGTCTCACGCAGCGTCGTTACTTCCAGGCATCTCTGGAGCTTTACAACAAGTACGACATCGCCGGTGCGCTTCGGGACGCAGGCATTCTTCCGGACGATCGTCACTACCCGATTGCTCACATCACGAGCGCACTCACGGCCGTTCTAGGGTTTCCTCCTCAAATCGCCTGCAACAAGGACCCCGATGGTAACCAGCAGCTCCATGAAGTCCGCATTTGCGTTGCGGCTGATGCGACCACGTTGATTGAGTGTCCTCCCTCCCGACGACCTTTCTGCGCTGGTTCCGCCCAATTTCCGGTTTACCGCGGTCCCTCGTCGTCCAGACACGCTGTGTCTAGCGCGCTGACAGATTCTACCGAGCTCTAGGCTGATGTGCATATGGAGGCCGGCTCCAATTATGCGATTCTTGGCATTCTGATTCACTACTCTTCATGTATGGGTTTTCATAATCAAGTTTCATGGGTTGAACCCTGGCTTGCTGCAGATCAGGATGAGTGTTCATTTCGATGAGCTCAAAGCTCACCGTGCTCGTGAGCATGGTATTAAAGGCGCCTGTTCGTGATTCTTATCATTCTAGCTTTGCATCAGAGCAGGGTGCTCCAATCGTGGATTCTGCGACTGCAACAAAACCTTCACTAGCAGGAGCTTCACGGATTGTAGCAAGCTGGGTTTACTGGGTGCCTCTCTTGCCTGGACGTTTCAACCAATCATTCACAGGTATGTTTGTAGAAATATCACCATTAACTCGTCTCACACGCCCTCGTTATTTCTCACTTGCCTTACTATATACTGTTCATTAGAAATTTGAGAGACCATTAAAGACGGACTTTCAAGAAATTGAAACCTTTTGGTGGCGCCAGTCCAGAACGGCTGATATTCTAGTCGGAATTTTCACAGCTTTGTGCAACAGACATGCTCATGATGTGTAACTAAACCATCTTCGATTTACACCAAGCTACACAAGCCCTTGAATTGATTCAGTGGCAATTGCAATTGACTAGTTTGGTGTGATTTGCAGGCACATGGGGTCACCAGCGGGATATCTTTTGGTATGGTAATGCCGCTGAGAGTGATGATCCGTAGGTGTGATCCTTCGTGGTTCCATCGGCACAGAGCGTGCGAGACGACAGCTTATGTGCTGATTGTGGTAGCACTTGCCTTTGGCTTGGGGCACGGCTTCGCCACTACATTCCAGGCTCTCACCTCAAATCTTCCACAAGTGGCGCAAGGATTGGAATATGTACCATCAATTGATCGGCTGCACAACCACCTTCCCCATCGTCGTCATAGGGTGGTTCCAAAACCGCAGGAGAATCAACGAAACATTCAACCTCAACAGAAAGATGACGCCGTGCCACTATAGTCTTTTATACATTACTAGCAGCAGATAAAGAAGGCGATCATATCTTGGATTATCTGAAATCTGAAGGAACGTAGGAGATGGAGTTTGTGATCCTCCGCATGTTGTAAGTAGAATCGCAAATCCTGTTGCGATGAAGGAATAAGAAGATTATGCAACTATGATTTCAGTTTAACTTAGTAGCTTCCATATGTCAGAACCATCTCGGGAACATGATCGGACGGTTTCTGCAGCATTTTGTTGTTATTTGTATCCTCAGACCGCTCTTCTATGGAAGGTAGTCTACTTTAAGGTCTGCGAGCATGAAGCTTTGTCGGCAGCTTCAGTAGCATCAACTGAAGGCATGCTGTGAACCTGAAACTCTATCAATGCCGAAAAAAATTTAGGAACTTGGTCTCTGCCTGACGCAGACGGCCGCAGACGCGCGCTTGGAAATGGCTTAGACGCTTAAGTTGTTGCTTACTGCAATTTGTGCTTCCCCAAACTCAGTGCACTCTTCATTCCACTGAGTATGATATATAGATAGAAACTCCGGTCCCTTTGTAAGGGCCGGCGTGAATGAAGTGTCCGTTCGTGTTATATACACTAAATAAGTGCTCTAACATGCACTAGTGGGAAAGGGATCGAGACATTGAGTTCCTTGCGAAAAGTTGCCCAATTCCTTCCCAAATTTTTTTATTTTTTATTTTTTATTTAATTTAAAAATTTAAAAATAAAATAAAATAATGTGAAGGAATTGGGCAAATTTTCTCGAGGAACTTGATCCCTTACCCACTAGTGATGAAATGATATTGTTTTGTCAAATGTGGTTTCCTTAATTTAAGAAAGGCACACTGATGTGTGGTGTAACTTTCACTTATACAAAAATTGTGAATTCTAACTAAATGGTCTGGTTTATGATAAATCTCTATAAGTGAAACTACATGTGATTCTTAACAATGATTGAAGTGGTAATATATCTTTGCAAATTTTTTAGTTATATTGGCGATGATTTTTTTTAGTTTGATCTCATGTTTCAAAGAGCAACATTGTTTGAGGAGTCACATTAATTTAGTATAATAAAGAGTGTAGTATTCAAACAAATTGTACAAATTACACTTTATTATTGAATGGAAATTCTTCGAAAACATACATATAAATCAAATGCATCTCTCGTATGATTGAAAATATTTGAATGGATATGAGGCCTTTGAATGGCACAAGTCTTGTATTATTTTGAATGATGATGAGGTTGGTGAGGACTATCTGTGGGCCGTGGGTTTGACGCTCAATTTGATGGTTGAAAGCTGAATCGAAGAGGTAAACTACACATGTGGCATGCTTACAACACGTTCGTACTAAGTAGCCGTCAAGGGCTCATAATTGATTTGATTTCGGCAATCTCTGTATCATTATTGGACAATATTTCAGTGGCAGGTTGGTGTTGCGTAATCGTCAAGGGCTCATAATTGGTTTGATTTCAACAATCTTCTCTTGGTGTTGCGTAGTCGTGAAGGGCTGATAATTGGTTTGATTTCAACAATCTTTAATGGCAGGTTGGTCTTGCGTAGTCGTCAAGGGCTCATAATTGGTTTCATTTCAACAATCGTCAGTGGCACGTACGATAGGTTGGTGTTGCGTAGTTGCCAAAGGCTCATAATTGGTTTCACGAGCCTGTGTATTATTATTGGACAAAGTTCAATAGGCAGAAGTACCATTTATGATTTTAAGTGATGTGAGCCGTCAAACATTAATAGTAAATTATGACTTTTAAGGATTCTCAAGCCGTTTTGATTGATACCACAATTACTCTAAAAAATTTACCATATCTTTCAACATCATTGGACTCTTGTCTCAAAGATATGGAAGGTATTTGGGTTTTGTATTTCAAATAAAAAATTTACGTATTTTTAATTGCTCAAGTAGCTCATATTCTTCCCCAAAATGCTTCTCAAAAGAGGTGGTGGTATGTGAAACCATATTTTCTTCATATTTACGTGAAAGGGGGACTTGAAGGTGGTGTCTATATGGTTATAAATTCTCATAAGCATCAATTTTTGAGTGCACACTCAAACTTGTTGGGCATTATTACTGTGGCCAAGTTGTTGGATTGTCCTTCAAAGTCAAAAAATGTATTGTTATGGTTTATGATTGACGCTTGAAATTTTTTTGGTCAAACCTTGATATCTTTTAAAATTTGTTTTTTATTTTTGAACCAAGAGTATAATTGTATTTATATTTTAGCTATATTAAAAAACTTATGGTTGATCAACTTGTGATAAGTGTTGAAGTGCCTTTGATTGAAACCCATGGATATGGGTATTTAGGGGTTGTGGAAGCAAGTATATCACTAATTCTAAACATGCAACAAAAATATTGTTATTTTCAATTTACAATGCTAAAATGTCAACAAACACTTTGTAAGAATTAATTTCATAGAAGGTTGTGCAACAATCAAACATATTTATTAAGGATTCTTAAACATACAAGTGTGAAAATCCAAGTACTAAATATCGTTCAAAACAAGAAAATAGTTTATACTACCAACTTGACTTTGAAAGTGTGTAAATACCCAATATAATTGTGTATATAGTTTATTGCTTTTTATGCAATATCTCAATACAAAATGGTTCATCTATGAATGTAATTTTTTTATTTATGATTTTATTTAAAATTGAAAAATAATATTCTTTACAGATGTAGAGGGTTACAAACTACTAGAACTTTGGAGCAGAGGGGTTTGCAACTTTTTATTTTGTCAAATGTTGTTCAAGTGAAGCAATGTCATGGTGCTTGCTATGATATTTTCATGAATTTAAGCAACATTCACTGGATTGATAAACAATGGTATTCATAATTTCATAGATTTGAGGTCATAAACGTTGCTAGAGGGCCTTGCTACCATGACATTGCTTCGCTTGAGCAACATTTTTAATACAAGTTGCAAAAAAATGTTGCAAACCCCCCTCTCTTCTAGTAGAGAAATGCACACTAAAAACTTATAAAAAGTTAGCCTATAGAAACCTTTTAAGAAATGCCTATAAGTTACTTACTGCATATAAAAGACATGCATGAAAGAACTAACGTAGCAAAAACGCAAAAGGAGATCCAAGCGTACTTAAACCCCTTTTTGTCACACTCAACAATTTCACATTTGAGTGTAATAATGCTAAGTTAAGCATGTGCGATTGGCAATTGTATAATGTCATCCTCTAAAGGTGTGATAATTATAAAGAGCATGCCACCCAAAGTGTGATATATATATATATATATATATATATATATATATATATATATATATAAAAATCTCTTTCCTGTTGATATATATAGAGATGGAGGTTGAGGGCAACTTTATTAAAGAACTTACCCTCATCGCTTATGTATGTTAGTTGTGGCAATATTTCCTAATGGGTCATTTAGATTAGTTCTTGCAATTTTTCTAATGGCTATTTTGGTTTGTTATTATAGTTCTTTTTAATTGCTCACTCTGGTTGGCTATCGCAGTCTTCTCTACTTGTTCATTCTGGTTGTTTTTGCCATATTTTATTATTATTCCCTCCAACCTCCGAGTCCCGACCTCCAACCTCCGACTCCCGACCCCCAACCTCCAGCCTCCGACTCCCGACCCCCGACCTTCTACCTCCGACCCTCGACCCCCGACCTCGTGCTCCCTCCTCCACCCCCGACACCCCGACCTCGACCTCGACACCCCGACCTCCGCCCCCCGACCTTCGACCCCGTCCCCCCCGACCTCCGATCCCCGACCTCCGACCCCGAACTCCAACCCCCCACCCTGTAAATGCGACCGCAGTGATCGGTCGCCTATTTACCATATGTAACTTGGAAAAAACTCGCTATGTCAAGGACCACGGTCGTCCGGACAATTGGTCCGACAACCCTGAGTGATTCCGATTGGTATTTGAGTCGACTTGGGGATTTTAGTAAACAAGTTCTTAAACGTTACTCCTCGTATATAGAACCTTCACATTGATAAATGTAGACATGAACAAATCTTTCCTCGTTCCCTGCAAATCAATTCTTCAAATATATTGTGAGTTTTTTCTAAAATATATGTTATTCAAAAAATAAAATAAAATTATTAATTTTTAATTTGGTCTTCACCTATTTTAGACAGCATTTGAAGGCTTATAACCTTGTCAAAACTAATCCAAATTGTGCATTTAAGGTGTTTTTGGGCATCTACATGTTCTGTAGATGTCAAAAACATCTTAGATGTCCGATTTGGATAATTTTTAACAAAGTTATGGGCATTCGAAGATCGAAGAGCCACTGCAGGCAGCTAGATCGGGCCCTAACCGCAGACCCCCGACCCCGCACCTCCAACCTCCGACCTCCGACCTCCAACCTCCGACTCCCGACCTCCTACCTTCGACCCCCGACCCCCGATCTCCGGCCCCCGACCTCCAGTCCCCCGATCGGAGACCAAAGTGACGAATGAGGAAGCGAATTGAGGATGACGTCACCTTCCAACGCTTCCCTATCTTTGATTATGGAGGCGAGAAGCAGCAGCAGGCGATGTTCAACTTTTTCGAGGATGCGTGCTCGCTTATCGAGCGCAGCATGGCGTCAGGTCGAGGCGTGTTAGTACATTGCGTGGAGGGCAAGCAACGGTCGTGTGCGAAAGACATTTTGAGAAAGACATCCTTTAAGTTGTTGTAATGCCGATGACCTCTGTATATGATACAAGGGTTGCATACCCGGGAGTAGACAAAGATACAGTTGGTTGGAATTTACTTGACCAGGAAATGCATGAGCCGCCAAGTTTGTGCAATATACTCGATGTTGATGTTTATGTATTAGTTTTTGTGTCCCAATGTTCATCAACATAAGTACACTAATATTGTTCTAAGTTGCTTGTAGATAAGAAAAATCCATGAAACATTGTCCCCTTGAGATATTTGAATACAAATTTTGCACCTTGAAGATGCATATGCTTGAGATGATCCATGTACCTAGCTACACACCCCACCATGTAACTGACATCAAGACGAGTATTTGTCAAGTAGATTAGACTTCCAACGAGTCATCGGCATAGTTCAAGATTGTCTTTAGCTATTCCTATGGATTTTTGGAGCTAAAGTCGTGGGTTCATAGGAAGTAAACTAGAATTACAAGCTTCTATTTAAAAAAATTGCAACGGTTTCTTGATATACTGAGCTTGCCATCAAGATAGCGAGCTATCTCTGCACTAAAGTACATTTGAGCTTGGCCAAGATTCGTCGTCTCAAACTCAATTTTAAGAGCAGCTTCGAGAAGAACCTGTCATTCCTTGTCATTTAAAGGAATCAAAAGATCATCTAGATAGAGTATTATTTTACCTTCTTGCTTAGCATGGTACAAATTTGGATTGTATTGGTTTCTCGATTGGCTATTTGTTTATCTGTAGGAAATAAGCCTGGTATGAGTGGTATCAATGCAAACATACCATGCTTGCGGGGCTTGCTTTTGTCCATACAAGGGCACTTGACACTACATACTTTTGTTGGATTGTTTTCTTCCGGGAATCCGTCAAGGATTTTCATGAGCACGTTGTTATTTAACATGTCGTTGAGAAATGTCGTCACAACATCCATCTAATGAAAATTCCATTTCTTTTTGGGAGCCATCACAAGAATAGTTATGATTGTTGACCGTCTTACAATTGATGCAAATTTGTCACCAAAATCAACTCCTTCTCTTTGTTGAAATCTTCTAGCTACTATTCTAGCTTTTAATTTTATAGTATCTCTAGCCTATTTGGTTTTAATTTTTAATTTTTCTGTGATTGGCGTACGATTAGATGGTCTATCAATGACCGTCCAAGTGCAACTTTTCATGACAAAATTCACTTTACTTTCAATTGCCTTTTGCCATCGTAGATCTTCGACAACTTTGCTATATGTCTCGGACTCATATGATGAATATGCATTTAAAGGAGTCGTTAAGAAGAGTCAAAGGTTGTTTGATTCTGTGTGTATATGGCCTAGTTTGACCGTGGTCAAATGTTGATGTCTACGAGACAAATGGCAACTCGTGAGTCTCTTCTTGCTGCAACAAACTTGCAACGAGCGATATCCTTTCGACATCAGATAGAGCTGTAGACGGTGCGTGAACTTTTGACTCATCCTCTACATGTGAAGATAAAGATAGAGGCAAAAAGTCTGTTTCACAATCTTCGTGTCCATTGTTGTTGCCTCTTGTATAAATAATCTTGTACAGGTCATGGGACGGTGATAACGGATTGTTCGGAGTTTAGATCTCGACTATATTTGGTGCTCCACTGCTTGATAATTTTCTAGTTGGTAGGGGTGTAGCTGAGCTAAAACTAAGCTTATCATAAATGTCTGGCTCTTGCAAATGGCGGAAATCTACGCAACTTTCATCATTTATCACATCCCTACCGATGATAATTTTCTTTCTAATATGATTGTCTCAACCACCATATAATAACATAAGGTCGAGAGAATTTCCATTGCGTTTTAACCAATCATAATGCTCGAAGACCCCTTAAAGTCGAAATTTATCAAAAAAGCCGAAAAAAAAGTTGTCGAAAAAGTAAACGGGCCGAGGGTCGAGGCCCCAGACTTCGCCTGGTCGTGTCGCTGCTCGCTCCCATACATTTTTTTCTACAATTTTGAATGCTTGAATGCCGGCCCAGTCAGATTTTTTTTTGCTGCATTCCCTCGACATTGATGCGGTCGTGATTGTATCAGGAAAATGAACTGTTGATGCTTCGATTGACAACTTGAAAAACTGCCACAATAGTGTCGATCCCTGCAATTAATTGAGAGAGAAGCAAGGTATCTGGGTGCCTTGGGTCTCGCCCGCTTTGCGATTAGTATAGGCATAATGCAATCCAGATTAGCCGTTAATACCATCAGATTAGGTGATGCATTGCAAGAACAAGCTCAGACAAAGCTCTTGCAACTTGCTCAATTGAACAACATCGCAGTTTGATCTAATTTCTGTCATTGCTAGCATCATTCCTTGCATTGAATCTTTGCGCTAGATGAGAGACTTTTATCGATCGCTATGGCTGCAAGACCGGATTTACATGGGCAAGAGGATGTTCCAGCATTGCATGTCTGCCGAAGCGAAGGTGCAATGCATCCTGCAATCTTGCAAGGGTTCCTCTTGATTTGATGTTGGGCTACACCATCATTTCCGCCTCGATTATGGTCTTGCTTTTCTTCTCGGAATTATCTAAGAGTACCCAACTCCAGTATCTGATCATTTCCCATTCACCCCAATTAGGGTTAAGCTTTAGATTAAATCAATTCTCGAGCATTCTTTCCCATGGCAACATTTAGGGTTTGGGAGACTGGAAAGCCATTTTCATGCATCAAATTCGATGTTGTGATTACTATGCTGATTTCGTGGGTTTCTTGGGGAATGGGAAGGACATGATGATCACAGGGATTAGTTTAATATTAAGACTTCCTATTGTCAGTAAATTAACATTTATAGTTATGCCAACATTTTTGGTAACATGGTAGAACTTTTGTATGAGTTGCAGATTTTGATGCGAAAGTGGGGAGTGCGAGCAGTGCCCAACTTCAGGTTCAAGAATGTCGAGAATGTGCACTCACACACAGGAGCCAAGCTAGAAGAGCTCAAGACTCGATTTGCTGAACATTATGGATCACCCATCAAAGTTTAATTGTTTCCATTTCCTCAACTCTATCGCAAAGGATTTGATTCGATGTACAGGGCAAGCAAATATGGAGTGGAGTGGAGGTGGGAGAATATTTTTGTATCAATTTGTCAAACTGACATTGTTTTGTAATACTGTATTTTATCATGCTATGAGGAAGCTATCATTTGTGCATTTAACAGCTTTTGTTTCAACACAACATACAAAGTACAAACTATCTTAGACTATCTTAAAACTCACAAGAAAAGCTCCCCTTTTGAAGCACTATGGCACCCAATTCCATCACTAAATATGGGCGGCTTCACCAATCGTATTGCATTCATTAAAAGAAAAAACTCACTAAATTGGGTCTTGCTTGCAACTATGCTTGGCAGCTTGGGTGAGTCTTTTACTTCTTTCAGGGGGCTATCTCGGTTTAAGGTGCTCCTACTATACTCTTCTACTTCCTCTGTCCGGAAAAAAGAGTCCCTGCGCACATTTTGGCGTGTCTGGTGAAAAGAGTCTTAGTCTTATAAAAAAAACTTTTTTTATATATTTTTTTAAAATTTTTATAAAAAATCAGTATTTTTATTTTTTTTAAATATGTTCATTACTAAAATGTGCGCAGGGACTCTTTTTTATGTCCCGTGAAAGTTTATAAAAAAACTTTCACGGGACTCTTTTTTCCGGACAGAGGGAGTACAATTTACTATAAAGTTTTGAAGTTGGATTTATAAGTTTCTAAAATGGTGCCTGAAAATGGCACCCCGTAATGAGTACATGAATTGTTGGATTTATAAGTTAATGTACATGTGGGTGAAGTAGGCTTGAAGTCCATTATTGGTCCTCCTCCATTTTAGAGCACTTCAACTTGATCGAGTGGTGTATTCGAGAATTTATTATTTTTTTTTTTTTTATTTTTTATTTTTTATTTTTTTTCCCCTTAATATTTTTTTGGTTGATTGTCCGGAGGACACGGGTACATACTAGTATCATATTATATGTGATTTTAGCCAATCATACCAATTTCCAAATACTAATAATAGAAAATATATTTTACATTGGTTTTCAATGTATAAGTCTCTTTAATTCATTTTTATATAAAAATTTACTATTTTAGAAAATTTGACCGTATTGATCTAATTTAAGCATTAAGGAGTTTGTATTATCTTTGAAGCAAAACTTCATAAGAAGTACAAAATGCATATTTTATAACACATCTAAGTTTTTCTTCAAACCCCTTGGGCCTTTAGGGGTTAATGTATTGAAGAAAATTATAAGACTCATCAAAGATTTAAGATTCATAGAGAATGCAATGAAGGCACCACATACCCGGATTATACCATGGCGGGTAATTCTGTGTCGGGTTGGGATGGAGATTGATGCCCGGTGGGATATAGATTGATGCTAGCAACGACTTTCATTCATACGATGATTTTCATCGATCAGCAGAGCCGGCTGAAAGTGAAGGCGAGAGGCGGTGCTCGATGAGAGACACCACACTTTTCTGCAGGCTCTCATAACGCGAGGTCCCTTGTCTGAACAACAATCCAACAACAATCCAAGGCCATGTTCCAGGAGCTTTTCGGCGCTGCTCAAGGTGCGTTAGACGATCAGAGACTTTATTTCATTTAGAGCGCAGAGTTGCACTAAGGTGGAAATTTCAAGAGGAGGTGTGAATTCGAAAATGGGTGAAGTCATCGATTTTTTTATGTAGACCCTGGGGTTTCCCATTGCAATGTGTAGGTATGCGATGAAGAAATGTATTAAAATGTAGTTATGTTGAATTGCAATAGTGAACAGAGAGCTCGATATCTATCTACGGAAGTTAGAGGAAGTACGAATCAACCAGAAACTGTTTTATGGACTTGGTAACAAATTGGCGAATGAGGAAGCGAATTGACGCATCCGCAGCTCGCCTTCCTTAAAGCCATCGCAAGTCGTTTTTCTCTTTTGCTGAAGGTTATGGTAGCAGTGCCAAAAATGGCGCAGTGCCGAAAATGGAGCCCTAGTAATCTTGAGTCAGAGGTACATAATAGATTCCCCACGCAATAGTATCATGTACTCACCGCAGACATTATAGGGTATCTTTTTAGGGCACCATTTTAGGAACACCTATACTTTCAACTTCAAAAATTCATAACTCATTGTAGAAGAGTCCAAAAATGATGATTCCACTTGCTCTATTCTTCTACTAGTTTTCCCCATGCACGAAAATTGCTTGTACTAGTGACATCCCTGTAGATTTCTCGTGCTGAAAATTGAGCCATTATAGAGCACCATACCATAGGTTAGGTAAATGGAGGCAAGAAAACGTAAAAGAGGCAAGTGAAACGGAAAAGGACCTGTACTATAAAGCTGTGGACGCTGACGGCTCGTCCAAGGTGAAGTTTGTCGATCACAAAGTTTAAGCTGGTGCGGCCGCTGTAGCTTGGATCACAGAAGTGCTCATCGATCCTCAATTGTTGAGGTTGCCGCGATGCCGTCGTCGCAGATTTTGCCGATGTTGTGGATCGGGGACGAGTATGCAGCCCGCCCGCCCGAAGTGCACGATTTCAGTTACGTCTTGAATATTACCATCGAGGTGGACAAGTGCAACGAACTTGCAGACAACGTCACCTTCCAGCGCTTCCCTATCTTCGACTATGGAGGCGAGAAGCAACAGCAAGCCATGTTCAACTTCTTTGAGGATGCGTGCTTGCTCATTGAGCGCGGCGTGGCTTCGGGTCGGGGCGTGCTAGTGCATTGCGTGGAGGGCAAGCAGCGGTCGTGTGCTGTGGTCGCCGCATACTTGATACGTGCCATGGGGTTGACGGTTGCGCAGGCCAAAGACTGCATCGTGAAGAAGCGTCCTGAGGCGTTTGATTGTGGCACTCACGTGAACTTTGCAACGGCTTTGGAGCGTTGGGAGAAGACCTCGAGGGGCAGTACTACTGTGAGCACGTTTGCAACGGACCAGAAGGAGAATATGTATGGTTTCCATGCCGCCGATAACTCTTTCAAGAGCTCGAAGGTGCCCAAACCGAAAAATAAAACTGTACCAAGTAAGAGTGGAGCACGCAAGCGGTAATTGGAGTGCCTGTAAGGGTTTCTACAGCTGGAGAAAATTGTGAATCATATTATGGCTGTAGGATGTGAAATGCAGTCCGGTGATCCTGATTGGTATTCCGGAAGCCGGCCCCTTGTTGGGGATTTAGGTCAGCAAATTCTTAGACGTTTCTCCTCGTACAGATGACCTCCACATTGATCAATGTAGACATGAACGAGACAGTCTTTCCTCGTTCCATTTATAGTACTAATTTATATGTAGTTGATTTTAAGTGTGTTCGTGTGGCATTAGTTTTCTTCAAGTGCACGTTAGGAGGCTAGGTGATGGAGGAGTTTTAGAGATTTGCATTTGAATCCTGAGATTTTTGCGAAGAGGAGCAGTGGTATGAGTTTATTCTGTTATTGAAGAAAATGACGTCTTCATCTTGAGTATGTTTTTTCTGACATTGATTGCAAGATTCTTCGTTTAGGCTCATCGAGAAGTATCAGCTTTACTCGTGTCAGCTTTTTGGTGAGAGAATAGTCTGCTTTACTCGTGTAGGTCAATCGGGTCATGTGTCGGCGTTCAGCGAGGGATATTACAATGACATGTTTATGTTAGGTTCGTATTTCTTTACTGTATCTGTTTCTCCTCAGGCTTGGTAGTTGATGTTGCATTATTTAAGTGAGATTTTTTCATGATTTTATCAAGGTCCTACGTATTTGGTGACATGTTACTGATGATCGGGACGATATCTGCTTATGTGCTTCGGAAATTGATCACAAGATGTGCCAAGGGAGGTAGTGACGACAGCCAGGGTGGAGATCCACAAGTGCAGCAGATGCTGGTCGAGATGCTGCAGATCCAAATTGGCAAGTCTCGGATGTCTGATTTAGTCGATGAGAGGTCACAGCAGATGCGGAACATTGCTCAGGACACATTTGATCAATAAGACCGCATTGCCTACCGGACCACGAAGGGGCTAGACGCCAGTGGGAGCAGAGACAGTGTATCAGTTCTTTTCTTGCCTCCGGTTCGCTCCATCTTGTGTTCATGTAACGAACGAACTGGGATCATGCTTCACCTTTGGGAGCTTAGTTCTATGTGGTTTAATACCATCGAACAATCTTGTCGTGGATGACTCGTGCATCTGGAACTTAGGGTTCATTGGGCGTGGCATGCAGGTGCTTAGGCGGCTTGATGCAGACCTCAGGCGATTGAACGGGAATTGAGGCTGGCAAGGGCTGAATTTGAGGCATGTTCTTCTCACACCAGTGTGTCAGTGAGCGAGATTGAGTACATTCTTCCCGACATTCTTTTGATATTAGGCAGTGAGTGGTTGAACTACCATGGATGAAAAGCTCGTAGAACGACTTCCCTGAAACGAACCGTTGTTCGAGTGTGCACGCTCCGGAGCTTCATTTTAAAATATCAGCAGATTGTTGCATATTCCAGGAACGAAGGTTTCTTCTTCAAGAATCTGTACCCTGCACCCAAACCCCTTCATCTGCGGTCATCTGCTCTGTCCAAGTCAACGGTGAAGGAGGTGCGTTGTTCTTCGTGGCTGATTTCGTTTCTACATGGCTTGAGAATTGTTTTGGAGGTTCTGAACCGGGTTCTGTCTCGCAGAATATATGTGGCCATTGCAGCACCAGTGAGGGATTATAGTAGCAGCTACAGACGGGTGTTGTACGGGGGCTTGTCGCTAGTCATAGCTTCCTTCTTTTGGAGCTCCAGTTCAGGTGAGTACGCTGAGTGGTTGGAGCTTCTAGCAATTGTAAACAGCCAATGACTTTGGAATAGAAGAGTACGCCTTGGAGATGCTTATGTTGGTGCAAATGCAGCTGTGTTGGCAGGTACATGGATGCGAGCGTCGAAGCTAGCAAGCTATGGCTTGATCTTTTCAGCTCTTCTGACGCAGTTAGCCTACGTGAAAGTGCTCGTGGGGGAGGACGATGATGACGCAGAAGAGGAAGGTCCCATTAACGTCACCAACAACGAAGACCAACGCAAGACTGCAACTTCTATAGAATCCATCTGCCCCTTGCAGTTTCCATCCACGTCTCATCCATAGAGATGATTTACATCTAGTGAAGATTGTTCATCCATGTAGTTATTTACATCCGAAAAGTTTCATCCATCCCAAAATTTCATCCAGATATACTATGTCATCCAGTTTGCATAATGTGGGAGGGGTCCATCCCCAAGACCCACTGTCTCCAAAAGTGCCCTTCAAAATTACAGTATACCATGTCGACTTCAAAAAATTCTAGATATTCGAGTTTTACTCTGATTAGATTGAATTTTTTTTGGCTTCTTTCCGTCATTGACATGAACATATCTACCGTTCGGATTTCCAATTGGACATGTTTAGATTACCCTTTTGATAGTTATAATTTTGGAGAGTGTAAGGCATTTTTAGTACACCCCTTTGTACAAAATCAAGGGTTTTTTCCCTTTCCCAAGCCCGTATTGGGATCAAATTTCATGAGCGTATACCTACCTTCCAAACCTACAGGACTTGACGACCCTCTATAAATCAAACGTGTTTGCAATGTATACTCTTCTCCGCTGAATTCCGCACTCAGAACACATTCTGAGAGTCGGTGATGGCATCCGCCCAATCACTGAATTCATCATCAGCATCGGTGTAAGCGAGGATGTCAGGCGAGTACGAGCCCGGCGTGCGAGATGCACTGCATTGCACCAAGCCCGTCAACTTTTCACTGGAAGGAAACTTGTCGTTCTTAACTCCCACTAGGTCGCTTTTGGTTCCTGTTAATAGTAAAAGGCGACATAATTTTGACCGAGGAGCTCAATTTCTGCGAAATAGTGAGCATTGTTGGTTACGTTCGTCACTACAAACAAACTGTGAGACCGGCCACGAAGACAAAAAAGGGGTCAAGAACGACAGATTTCCTTCCGGTGTTTATCCATCAACAGCCCTGGTACAGTACTCACAAAATCTTAACACCAGTGCATATGATCACAAGTCTCACGCTTCATTGCACTGTGAACATATTAGATTCCAATATAAGCCTAGTTTTTGTCGTAGAAATCTTAGTTTGATCCAATATGATTTGAAGACATGTCATGCATTTGAGTGCAAGAGGTCTATCTTTTGACAACTTTTCCTTTGTAAAATTTTTAGAATTCTTTTGTAAATTCTTTGGTAGTTTTCACCATTTCAAGGCTATTATTTGATCCAAGTATTTTTTTTTTGCTAATTGTTTTTGGTAGACGGGTGAGATAGATACATAGATAAATAGATAAATCGAAGATTGGCGTGAATACAGCGTCTGTTCGTAATGTCATTACCTCAATGGCCACAGGACAAAGAGGTAAAAGAATGGTAGACGGGTGTTTCTAAGATGAAGGTGGACAACTCTCTAGTTATTGCTTTTTTTTATTGCAATTGGTTTGTTGATAGTATTTTCACTTCAAAGTGAAAATGATGGAATTTTGTAGTCTGTTTTGAGTACTATTACGTTATGATCTCACAATCTATGAGGCCTCATGACTCACATTTTGGTCCACATGGTTTACAATAAGTCTATGACAAGTTTGTACGGTTGAGATCTAAATAGGCTTGGCTTCATTTCCATCTATGATTTTTTTTAGAATTGTGTTTTTGGCTAAAACTTGCGAGGGGCGTTTACGGATTAAAGGCCACACAACATGAATTTTGCTCCTTATACCATGAACATATATCAACAACCAATATTGGTAGCCAATCACCTAATATAATGATACGTAATCATCATGAATTTGTGAAACTATCTTAGCAACAATAAAAAATTCCTTTACTTTCCATCACTTGGCTTTGTCCAAACACACAATATGAGTTAACATGCATACATGTTGCTGGCTCCATGTAGATCTATATATAACCCCTAAAGATCCTTGGGTGTTTTTGGGAGCTTAAAACCTCAAAACTCCAATTCTCTACCTCTATGCACTTCAAGGGGTGCGAAACAATTTTTTTATTCTTTTCTTAACTTCCAACCGTAAGATCTTGTACCTAAGCCAATTTTCAGTATCTGATATAAAAATTGACCGTTGGATGTTTACCATTTGAGAGATTATAACATCCAAAGTTTGTTTACGAAGTTTTTTTGGGCATTGTTGAGATTATTTTTGACACTTTTGGAGGCTGCCCTTGTAAAATTGGTACACTTTTTGACTTGGGGCCCTTTGGAACTTAAGTAGTGATTTGGTCATGAACATATTTCCAAAAAAAAATTTCAAAAAAATACTAAATTTAAACTGCCCCAGTTCGGCTCGCAAACCAAGAATTGTTGTAGAAGACTCAAAAATTGGAATTTGGCTTTGTAAATTTTACCACATACACTTTGCAGTATAGGGAGCACCCATTAAAAAATTTAGGCAAAAATATTACTTTTAACCTATTCATCTAAGCTGCCCAAAATAGCAAAAGCCCGATTTGGTCCTCTTGGATCTTTAGGGGTTAAAATAGAATTCTATCCATAATGCCCACATACATGATGAACCTTTGGTTCGAACTTCTTTCCACTTGTAAACTCATGTAATTGAAGGTGTTACCTAGCAATGGACAACACACTTTTATAATTGAGAGGGTTTGCAATATTTTTTGCAACAGTTCTTACTTGATTTGGCAACGTTTTCGACCTCAAATCTACGAAACATTAAAGAACGTTGCTTATCAAAATAATAATGTTGCTAATTTTACAAAATACATTGTTGGGACAATCATCAAAACGTTGCTCCACTTGAACAATAATTGACAAAAAAAAACGTTGCAAACCTTCTCAAATCCTAATAGTGAGAGTAGCTATGAAACAAGAATCCTAGTCCAACAAAGGAGTTGAAGATCAAGGCCATGGTTCCTTCATAGAGCCATAGACGAGTCTCAAAAATACATAATATGCCGTTCCAGACTCGAATGAGGTCTGACATGACATTTTACCTGTCTTGAAATATGTAACTTGCCTACTCTCAAGGCCACTGGCTGGATTGAAAAATAAAATTCGTTTCATCTTGGCAGTAGGCTCATAAATAATACTGTTTGCAATTCAAAAACATACTTTTGCGACAAATAAATACCTAATCATCCGAACTTTGGAGACTTAACCCTTTAACCCTTAAAGGTCCCTTGGGGATAGTATGTACGTTGTCGTATACTTAAGATTTGCTACCAACAAGAAACTCTAAATTGGGATTGTAAATTTGTAATAGCTCACTAGGACCGCATTAATTCAAATGTGAACTTCTCTTTGAACTCAAACCCATTAAAGGTGTGCATTCATTCCAAATACAACCACAAACACCGTATATTCTACTGGTCGCCACAGCACGCTCAGACCTTCAGGGGTTAACGTCCCAATTCAACTCTATTTATCAAAATTTGTCAAAATTTGAGATGTACAGTTTTTTCAAAAATATTTTTTTCTAAAAATCACAAATGCATAAAGGCACCTACCCACCGTTCATTTTTTGGCTAAATCAAATATGTTTGACGTTATTCATGTTTAATTTACTGTATCGTTGTTTTCATACCTCTTTCTAGAAAATAATTTGCATGAAGATTCAAAAAGCATAATGAGTCTCTAAAATTTTGCATGGGCATACTCAACTTAGTTGTGTACATGGAAAAAAATATGAACAAAATGTTTGGGGTAACAATCATCAAGTCCCCCTTTGCACAAAGTAGACTATGTCTCCCAAACAATGCTTAAAAAAAAATTTGCATCAACTTTAAACGTTATGATCTTACAAATGGTGCACATTCAACCATTGAAATTCAACTGAGTTCTTTCAATAGTAGTCAATTTTAAGATCTTACGGTTGAAAGTTCTAGAACACTACAAACATATGTTCCATATCCCCAATTTTGCAAGGTGGTAGAAAATCACAGTTTTGGGTTTTTGAGCTCCAAAAAACACAAGGAGCTTTAGGAAGGAATATGATAGCACAAAGTGATTACAAATTGTGTACTGATGAAAAAAGACATCACAAGATTGCATGTCCTAAATTTTGATTGTTCTCAATCAATTGTTGATAAATTTGTGAAGAAAAAGTGTCTTGAAAATACAATACATGGTGCAATGTTGGGCAACCCAAAACAAAACTTTGGAGCTCAACACGCACCAAAAAGTAATAGGTTAGCAAGGGCCAAGTTTAATGTTAAAGGACATTTAAGAAAGTGCCCAAGAGTGATGAGTCTCGATGAAAACAACAATTTCTTTAGGCCCTTATTAATCCACTCAGCATTCACAATTTATTATTAAGAGCACGTGATTCGAAAGGACATTATTATTATTGCATATGGTAGTACACTAGATATAACCATGGATTTCTTTCTTGACTGAAAAGTCGCGAGGCCTCAAAGTGTACATTGTTCAAAAAACCAACATGTGGGCATTGAAGGGTTAAATAAAGAAATTCACTCAAAATAGAGTTGTATTTTTTAAAAACTCAAACTTGGAATGCATGATTGCATGACTCATAAAGAAGCAATTGAAATTATGCTCTTCACAAAGTATCAATTAGAATTTATAATACTTGTAGTTTTTTGAATGGCTTGATTTTAATTAAAAACACAAAAATCTTATAAAATGGACTTGTACAGATAACATTCCATTCTTCCTAATTGAATTATGAAATTCTGCTCTGATTATAAAATATTACATAATGGTCAAATTAGCACACTGGCCAGGCCTCGAGTCCCTTCTCTTCACCATGTCAGAGTGAAGAATATTGAGGGCTGAGACTGAATGATGTGAGGGGATAAATATATGGAAATGAGACAGGGGATGATATAATTCCGTGAAGAGAAGGTGGTGTCCATGGGACAAACTTTAGGACAGCTGAGCTGTGCTGCTGTGGGGGGTCTAAAGTGGGGCAAAAGAGACCCCTGCACACTTTATCCCCAGCGGCTAATGCATCCAAAACTTCCTGTGAGAAGATCTCTCCTCTGCAACATCTTCGTCCATTTCAGCAATCTTTGATTCCTCTAAGATCATCGTAACTCATTCACGTGACGATTTTTCTCTCTCTGCTGTTGGTAAAATATTTCTTGCAATGAAGGTGTGCAAAGGTTGAACAAGGAAGATTTTTCAGAATTTGTTCTCTACTGATCATCCAAGGATTGACTTCAATGAAGTTCCTTCCATGAAAGTTTGATGTGTGTCTCCAAAACCTTCAATCTTTGCATACTACTGTATAATTATATTTTTTTAATAATCTTTTGAGGCTTATGTACAAACCTAAGATAGCCATTGAATGATTTGAATGTGCAAAATAAGAGAAATCCACCTTTATTTCAGAATCATGTGTACACTGTAAGCAAATACAATAAACATGATCACTTCATAACATAATCATCTGTTATTTCTCTCTCAGTTCAGCCACTCATCTCTGATTCTTCTAAGGTCGAAACAAATGCTAGAGAAGTCCAGCTCATGGGCGTTCTCGCAGCAGGCAGTGATGAGAGCTGTCAAATCTTCTGGGTAGTCAAGTTCGACAGATATCTCTTCTGCCCCGACATGCCCTGCAAGAACTTGTATTGCAATGCCACCGAAGCTTTCAATATCCACAACCTTGGGAGATTCACCCGACGAAAAGCCACCGTAATCTGCAACCTTGACAATGTAATGAGGTCCAAGCTGCATGATCAAGATATTATCAAGCGTCAAGTCACCAATTGTCCAGTCCATCTCATGGAGATGCTCCATGCCATTGGCAATCTGCAAGACCACATCAAATGCATCCTTCATTTGAAATGGGCCCTTCTCGAGCTCATCAGACAAAGTTGCATCAAGCATCTCCATTAAGATGCTTCCAGGTTTCTTTGATGAGCAAAACCCGATGGTGCTCACCAGATTGGGATGAGAGACCTTATTGGCTTTCTCGAAGTCCCTTGCATATGCTGTCGGGCAAAAAAAATCTTTTTTGACAAAAAACCCAAGTCCCTGCCAAACGACCTTGAAGACAGCACCTTCCTTCCCTGCTGCAAGTTTTTCTCCAACTGTCACCAAGTCCCGAGCTTGAACCTGAAGGAGATTGTGACCAAGTCCTCCCTCCTCTTCCCTCTTAATTGCTTCAAGTTGCAACGACAGTTGGCACTCAACATCTTCTTTTCTCATTTCTTCTAAGTAGGTAGCAAGAGGCTTCTTCTGTTCTATTGCCTCTTCCAACAAGGTGAAGGAATACCATGTTCCATGCAATTTATCACCTGCGCAACATCCAACACGCCTATTAGTACATGAGTATATATTGAAAGCAAGAAGTATATCGCAATCAATTGATAGGAAACCAAATTAAAAATGATAGGAAACCAAATTAAAAATGCATGTAACTACACCTGGAATCACGTTGCTGCGAATGTCAACCGCTGCCAGAAGAGCTCTCTCGTTGCTTGCAAGTGCCTTGCAAGTGCCTTCTTTCTCGAAAATACTCGGGTCCTTGATGTAAATCACTGTCCGCACCCACTGGTCTCCACCAACCAAGTGGAAAACTTCTGCTGACCTCTTGGCGAGCCCACAAATCTGGCTCACAAGCTCCAGCCTCGCTTTGGACAACTTCCATGCACGACCCCGCTTGTCAAGATGTTGCAGGAGTTCTTCAAAAGCTGGGGATACCTGGATAGTGTAGGTCCTATCTGCACACATTCCAAGCTCAATAAAAATTTCAGCCATGATCAACGACTAAAGCGCCGATACAACAACTACAGAGATACAACAACGACAGCTCGATGCAGAGTAGTGAGTTGCTTGCAAATAAATTCTAGTTATATAGTCTACACTGCTCAGAGTTGTATGAAGTATGAATGATCGATGAGATGATCATGGAGATAGAGACGTCAAGCTAAACTGTACGCAGGCTGGTAAGTAGAAAGCTTCAATTGCTCGATCGCATCTGTGGTGCTTTAAGGGAACATTAAACTGTACGCAGGCTGGTAAGTAGAAAGCTTCAATTGCTCGATCGCATCTGTGGTGCTTTAAGGGAACAGTAATCAATTAAGGGATTAATTTGTAGAAGAATCCATCAAAATTCAAAGAATAAATCATTTTGGAGTTAATTAGTGTAGGTAACATTTGATAACACATCGTAGGGTAGTGCCATAATTATATACCATATTGTATGGAGCTTAGAGGATGGAAAAGCTGCAGCATTGCATCATGCATGGATCGACAACAAGATGGATATTTTAAATCGGTCTGCTGGTTTGGAAGCTCCATGGCAAAAGTGACATGAAGAAATTCAGGAAGTTGGGTTTATCCAGACGAAAGCTGCCCGACCAGACAGGGGGGCAGCAAGTGAGGTGATAAAAACACACACACAATACGAGAGAGGGGGGGGAGCAAGAGGGGAGGTGGGAACAAGAGTGAGTGCAGAGAGTGCTGATTTTGAAAGCTCGCGCCCATAAATGATGGCACAAACAGGGTCATAATACAAGCAAGAATGCTATCAAGTAGTGATGTTCAGTGCTGGCTGGAGCTTTTCTCTTTGGTGTGTGAAACTTGCTTTTCAATTGTATCAGGGGAGGAGTCATTTCCTTTCTCTTCAGTGTATTACCCCCCTACAACACACTGTGATGGCCACATTACCACCAATCAGCTGATCTTTCGCCAAGTTCGCTATCAAGTAGTGATTTTCAGTGCTGGCTGGAGCTTTAATTTCTCTTTGGTGTGTGAAACTTGCTTTTCAATTGTATCAGGGGAGGAGTCATTTCCTTTCTCTTCAGTGTACTACCCCCCTACAACACACTGTGATGGCCACATTACCACCAATCACCGATCTTTCGCCAAGTTCGCTATCAAGTAGTGATTTTCGGTCTTTGGTGGAGCTTTAATTTCTCTTTGGTGTGTGAAACTTGCTTTTCAATTGTATCGGGGAGGAGTCATTTCCTTTCTCTTGATGTACTACCCCCTACAACACACCGTGATGGCCACATTACCACCAATCGGTGATCTTTCGCCAAGTTCGCTATCAAGTAGTGATTTTCGGTCTTTTGCCGGAGCTTTAATTTCTCTTTGGTGTGTGAAACTTGCTTTTCAATTGTATCAGGGGAGGAGTCATTTCCTTTCTCTTCAGTGTACTACCCCCCTACAACACACTGTGATGGCCACATTACCACCAATCGGCTGATCTTTCGCCAAGTTCGCCAACACTGGGTACACTCCACACAATACAACATTTTGTTTGTACACCTCAAATGAATCCATGCTTCTCACTCCTTCCTCCTACCAATATTGTTTTGAATGGTGACAGTATGTCTCATTTGCCCAACACCTCCCAACGCGCATCATGGGGGGCAGTGTAAAAGCAACCATCTCTATGGCCACCGTGCAAGGAAGTGTAGTTTCGGACAATTTTTTATTTCGTGAATTTTGGGGCAGTTTTCACCATTGCAAGGCCATTATTTGCGCAAAGAAAAATTTCTCATGGTATTTATTGATTCGAACCAAATTTCTCATGGTATTTTGTATTTGTGTATCGTACCAAATTTTGTAATTTATTTGATACGAACACATTATCATCTTGCAGTATATGAGGCCTCATAACTCAAAGTTTGCTCTTGCATGACCTACAATAAGTTTACTAGAAGATTATATGTTTCTAATTCCATGTAATGAAATTTTTTGGGGATCTTCTTGAACCATGACTCTGCAAGATTCTATGATTATTATTTTTAAATCATCTTGTAAAAAACCTACAAAAATCATTCATTGAATTGCCTACTTTCAGAGAAAGTTAAAGTTTGCTACTCCCTTGGGCGCAAACTTTAAAGCATTCCTAACACCCAAGCTAAATGATTGGCTAAATATAGCTAGAGAGGAGGGTTGCTAAATGTAGCACCCCTTTGAATCCACACCCTTTTTAATGGACTCCATAAAGGACCTTGCCATGTTCTATTTTCTCACCCTACCTCCAACTCCTCTACACGATGTCCATCGAAATCGCTAAAAAAGATGAAGAGCATATGAAGATGCTAAACAAAATTAAATAAGATAGACGCTCAAAAAATAAAAATAATAGAAAGATGCTAAAATTGATGAAGATAGCAAGATTCTCAAAGAGATGATGAAGCATTGCAACTATGAAGAAAGTAATTTGGAGAGTACTTTAGGTTCTAATATGGAGAACTCAGTGTCGGTAGTAGAGTTGTGGCGGGTCACCACATCTGGCAGGTCAAGAGCCTTTCTCTCGCGGGCCGTCAAAGGTAGCGAGTCGTTTAGCCAGTCCATTGGAAAAGAAAAATGACGTGTGCCAGACTAAGTGTAGTCAGTCTTGTTCCTTCAGCCAATCCATTGGGCATGCTCTTAGGAGCTTGTATGAAGAAGATTGTCATGTTAACAAATTGAAGCTAATATAAAACTTCTTCAACTTACTTTTAAAGCAACGATGAGACGTTTTTTTTTTTTTTTTTGCTTATTTGTAAGTATTTTGTGTTCCCCTCTTTAAAAATGGTTTAACCATGCGTTCCCCTATATGAAAACTTGTTAACGGAATATTCGTAGTATATTCGCTAGGCTATTTTTAGTCTAGTCTCTACCCGGCAGGTATAGACCCGGCAGGCGATACCCGGTAGGGTTAGCAGGTCGGATCTTTAGTTGTTGTTTTTAGAGTCTTAGACTCATTTTGGACACCCGACGCGTTTACGCCGACTGGCAGACCGGTCGGTGACTGTTGTTCTCACCGATCGACAATCATCGGACTCCACCCGACTATATGTACCACCCTCTTCTCCGTGAGGGTTGTTGCTAGTTAATCTATCCCTCTTTGCCAGTAACCTCGGAGTTCTGCATAGTCTTTTATTCTGTTCTTGCGTTGTGTGTGTTTGAATAGACTAGCCGACTTTTGTTTTGCAGGATCTCTGATCTGTTTGTGAGAATCGCGTATTTTCTCTCTCTCTCTAGTGTTCAGCAGACCCGACCTAAAGCTGTCTGGTCCCGCAGATGTTCACTAGTCGGTGGATTCAATCATCTTCTCTTCTTGTTAGTAGCAGTTTTGTTGACCCAACGTTACTGCGACTAGTAGGAAATTAACTTAGACTCGTTAAGGTGTGTTTCCAGAAAAACCCCCTTAACATTTGGCGACCTATGCTTGAGTTCGATTCCATTGTTTCCGGATCGCGCAGATCCAAGTAGAGCAGTAGATCTCCCTCAACAATGGGCTACCGTGCGATTGTCCAGTCCAAAGATTTTGGATCTCAGAACGAGTAGAAATCGTGAGAGCATGCCGACCCGGATGTCGACCTGCGCACAACCGCTCCAAAGTGTCTCGCTATAGAGGTTTAGGAGTATGCAACCTACCGGTCGCTTGACACAGTTGTTGGTATCAAGGTTTCGATAAAAATCGTCTCCTACACTCAACAAAGATCTCGACCTAGTCGGGTAGAGTACGGCAACATAGCTAAAACGCGCCTCGGAGATCATAGTCGCTACGTGTCTATCCAAAGAAAAGTAGAGTTCTAAGAGTGCTAAGAAATCAGAGAGAGCGGTGTGTGGAAGAAGCTCACGGTGCCAAAAGAGCAACTAAGTGAGCTCACACAAAACACCACCAAGCAAGCATCGCAGCCCCCCACTCTCTACCGCGCGATCCAGATTGATTCAGATCTAGATGCGGATCGAGATCCGAAAAACCGGATCTCGACCAAGGTGACACGTCACCATTATGACGGGTCCACGACGCGTCTTCTTACCGCTCTCATGAGCCGGCCGACTTACCACCCGACCACCGAAAAATTCCGGATCAGATCGGGAATGGCGCAGTTGCGATCCCCGGATAAATCCAACTCTAGACACCCGACAATCGACCCCAAGGGCCGACCCCTCCCAACATATAGCGTCGAAGACAAGTCTCTCGCATCCACGTCGGATGAAGCGTCCCCGCACCACCTGGTCGAATACACCCAAGGTATGACGGACGTCCCGAAGGTGCATCTTTCACGAAACGTCTTTTCCAATGAATCGTGGCGGGTATACCGACCCGACCCGACCTGCGGCCAATTCGCCACTAACATCGTCAACAGCCGATCACCACACCCGACCTAGTGTGGCGAGACATACGATTTGACCCATCAACGCCCGGCGTAACCGGGACGACCAACCACCACTTCCTCGATCGACCGTCTAGTGCCAACCAATGGCTTGTCGTGTACAATCCTGACCGTCCCATCATTATGCAAGAGCGTCGGCGACGAAATTGATTTACTACGTAGTAGTCGGGCCGAACTCGACCTCCGTCCGCCACTCTGTTGTCTAACCCGGGCCGACAGAGCACCCGACCCTACCAGTCGGCACCCCCAGACGGCATCATCTTATCAGGAACCTAGTTCTCCTGGTCCAGTGATGAGCCGACCGGGTACACCCGTAGAAGAAAGTCCTTCCCCGACTGCTAGACATGATTTCAACCCCCATACGGTCCATCAGATACAGACTATATATAATCAAGGAGTCGACCAGCTAGATGTCAGACCCGCCTTACCCAACATTCGCACGCACCCACCGGACGTATTAACATTAGATCCGCCTGTCAACCATCTACCCGACCATAACATGTCGACCCCATAGGCTTTGACCCAACACCGTCATCAGGCACAGCCGGCACAACGGGTCTTAGTTACCCAGCCAACTGCCACACCTGTATCATCCTTGACTTATTCCTGGCCATTCTCAGCCAGCACTTATGGTCGACCGGTAGACCCACAGTCCCTACCTATGCAGGCTGTGAGTCTACCGAGTGCACCTATACAAACGGTCACCCGACCAACCACCCTACCCCATCCGTCTTGTGTAGACATCATGTCACCCCGGCCATACTATTGAATATCGCGCCCTATTTAGTGGCACCTGTGCCAACAAAGACCAGTGTCCGTACCACCGTCTACTTCCTGGCAAAATGGTAGGCCCGACTTACTTAGCCGTTCGACAAAGACTGGTCAAGTACCGCCGTCTATCCGACAGGTAGGGACCGACCTACCCAGTCCGCTCCGGCAGATATCTACATCCAGCATCGCCCGTCTATCCAACAGATATGGTACCACCATACCCCGCTACTAGGCAGAATGGCCCCCCACCACACTGTCTATCCGACAAAGAAGATACCCAACCCGCACGATCGCCAGAAACCAGTGGTCATGCCGACCTATAAAGAAGGTAAGTGTGCCATGACCCATGTCAACCGTTTTGTCAACGCTTTGATGCTAAATGGAGAAACCGATCCGGATATATGCATTGCCCTGTTTGGTAATTCTTTAGTTGATGCAAATAATTATAATTGGTTCACCAACCAACGGTCGACCCTACCCTACCAAGACTGCGGGGGTCTCATCGAGGCCTTTAAATACCGGGTATCGTGGATATTGACAATGATGACCAAGCCTACCTCATTTTCCGCAGCTCAAACAGGACACTAAGGAGTCGGTAGATGACTATTATGAGCGTATGATGAAACGGGTGGTCGATTCAAGGTCCCTCCAAATGACAATTTTCTACTAAACAACTTTCGAAATGGCTTGTTGAAGTATTTGCAGGTAGCGACAGCTGGACTACCCAGATCCACTCTGGCACAGGCAAAGCAGTCAGCCAAGCTTGCTGAGAGCGGACTACCGAAGGAACCCAACCCAACCCCTGATGCCACCCGACCAGATCAGGTCTACCGGACAAAACGAGTTGTATGCAACTTGTGCAAAAAATCGGGACATGGAGAGAGCGATCACGGAATCCGGAGAGCGACTTCGCAAAAACGACGAGCAAGAAGAAGACCGACAAAGGGCGATTCAAAAGACCAACTCCTACCCAATCGTCAGCAGGACCGACGGGTCGACCCCCGCGGGCTACCTTCCCGAAACGCATCTTCCCTTGTTCCCTGTGTAAGCTTATGGACCACCCGACACACTTGTGTCCCATGCTGAAGGACCCAAGGGTGGTCAAATTTTTGAGTCAACAGACGAAGGAAACAAAACCAACCACCTCGACAGTGATTATAGAAGAAGCGCCATCGACTTCGGTAGGAGTCGTGACAGTAGCTGCCATAACCCGGAGCAAGATACTAAAGGAGGAGACACTACCCGACCAGAACCTACCGGACGAACCCGACTGGCATGCACAGAGCAAACATGAGACCCGGATGATGCGACGTAAGACAGCCTCCGATCGAACTCGAGTCCCCGACTTTTACACATCCACAGCCAGGAGCAGACGAACGGCAAACCGACTGGGATTCAGAGGCACTACCACAGCAACCGACTTCACCTCACACGACGCCGACAGCCTCTAACCAGAACATACCCGACTCGACCGAGTCGGCATTAAGCGAGTTACACCAGCGGTTTTGGGACAGCAAGTTGCAGGTGTCCCTAAGAGAGCTTTTTCAACTCTCACCGGCACTCACTGCCCTAGTCCGGAGTCGACTACACCAATCGGCGTCACCCGACCTACCCCCTACGGTCGACCTTCTACCTGAAACAGTCGTCGTAGCCGCTGCAGAGACGGTCGATCGACACATGCCGGTAATATCAGTGTCGGTCGGTAAGAACATGGTCGACGACGCCCTTATCGATGGAGGCTCTGGGGTCAATGTGATCACCGAGGAGGAGCGTCGAAGGTTAGGCCTTCCAAAACCGTCTCCGGCCCCCTTCAATTTGAAGATGGCAAATGGCACCTTAGCCCGCCCTAAAGGGCTACTACGGGATGTCAGGATCCACATCCATGGCATACCTTACGTAGTCACAATGGTGGTGCTGGACTGCTCGACAGTCAAATCGGACTACCGGTTGCTGCTGGGTCGACCCTGGCTCCGGCATGCTAAGGTAATCCATAATTGGGGAAATAATGAAGTGCAGATCATGGGGAATGGCACAGTTAGGAGTGTCAAAATCAATCGAGAATTGGGGTACGAGGCGGTTACACCACACGCCCTCGTTTGTTATAATTTCGTTGAAGGCTTAACAGATGAGGAAGAAGCCATACTACTGGCATCCGACCCCGACCTTCACCTACTGGGTACCATCGACTGGAATCTCCTGGCGACCGACTCTCCGGCATACCGACCGGAAACGGTCGACCCCCATTCCCAGTCACATGTCGACCCAGCAATACAACCACGAGCCTCACTGCAGGTAGCGGTTCCAGTCGACCGGTGCCTTTCGACTCAGATCGACCCTATAGACGACACCACAGGCCCGCCCATGGAGCCAGAGATGACCCGACCTCCACATGTCGACATTCCCCATACGCCAGGAGAGATGCCGCTCGATGAGACATCCATCCAGCAGAAGCTCTAATACATAGACATTGTCCACTGGAACCACAACGAAGACGATCGACTCGACCTGGTCAACGTCGGTACCCCTACCGACCCGAAACTGCTAAAGTTGAATGCCAACCTGAGCCCAGAAATCAGGCAGGGGGCAGAGTCCTTGTTCACAGAGTACGTTGACATCTTCGCCTTCTCGTACAAGGACTTACGAGGCATTCCGGAGCACATAGCGACACATCGAATCGAACTCGACCCGACCATGTCGCCTAGCCACCAGGCCCGGTATCGCATGAATCCCAATTATGCACAAAGCGATCAAAGATGACCTGAGCGATCGTTAACTACAGGGTTCATCGAACCGTTGACCAGCATCCTGGCTATCACCTATCGTTGTGGTGCCAAGAAGAACGGCAAAGCCAGATCTCGTATGCGACTTTCGCCGACTCAATGCCGCCACTAAGAAGGACCCGTACTCCACTACCCTTCACAGATGAGGTACTCGACATACTCATCGGGTATGAAACATACTCATTTCTCGATCTGCTTTTTCGCGATACCACCAGTCCGGATCCATCCAAATTGACCGACCTAAGACGGCATTCATTACCGAGTGGGGCGCGTATGTCCGGGTTGTCATGCCGTTTGGACTAAAGAATGCTCCCCGACCTATCGCATTGTCAACCGGATCTTCAAGGAGTACCGGGCGACTTCATGAAGTTGTTTTTTTTGACGACTTTAGTGTTTACAAATACGACATGGCGACACACCTACCGAAGCTCGGGATCGGTCTTTGACAAATGTCGGCAAAGATGGGTCGCTTTAAACGCCTGAAAAATGCATTTTCATGGTACCGACAGTGTCATCCTAGGGTACATAGTCGGAAAGGAAGGCAAGTTCCCGGATCCTAAAAAGATCCAGGCAATAGTCGACATGCCGACACCCACCACGGTGAAGGCCATCCAGGAGTTCAACGGCCTAGCGGTCTTCAATCGCTGTTTCATAAAAAACTATGCAGCGATCATGGAACCCATCACACGACTGACTCGGAAGAACGAACCGTTCATCTGGTCGACCCAGTCTTGGCGACCTTCCAGGCTATCAAGTCCAAGTACACGCCGGCACCCATTCTCGATCGGAGTCGACCGTCACCCGAGTTCCATATCCACACCGACGCATCCGACATAGTCATTTGTTGGGCGATCTTTGGCACAAAACCCGACCGGCAAGGTCGACCAGCCCATTGCCTACGCTTCGCGACTACTGAACAAGGCGGAGAAGAACTACACGACAACAGAGAAGGAGGCTCTCGCCATGGTTTACGCCATTAACAAGTACCGACACTATTTGCTCGGTAATAAATTCGTATTCTATATCGACCATTTAGCTTTGCGATTTCAAGTGAACAAGCCGCAGTGTCGGGCGCCTCGCCCGATGGTTACTCCTATTCCTCGGAGTTCGACTTCACGGTTGTATATAAACCGGGTAAGACACATGGAGTAGCGAGACGCCCTATCACGCAATGAGGGCGCTGAACCGGCAAATGGGCATCGGCATTCCCAAGACTTGTTCAAAGTCGACCCGATTGGTTTCAACCGATAGTCGACTACCTCCAATCGGGGTATGCGTTTCCGACCACCATGTCGACCGAGCGCTGAAACGGTTGGCTCACAAAGCCATCCCGTTTCGGCTTATACAGGGGCGACTCTACCGACACGGTAAGGGACGGCACCCGTCAGTTTTGACCCGCACCCACCGACAACCATTCTCGCAAGAGAGTTCACAAGGGCAACGCTGGAGGTCACTTTTCACACGACATCACGGTGAGAAAAATTGTGGATGCAGGGTACTGGTGGCCGACCCTATACCAGGACACTGTCCGGTATTGCCAGTCGTGTCACGACTGCCAAATGTCGGGTGGTCTGCCAAAGTCGGTATCCACGAAACTGGTAACGCAGCTTCCCGCCGAACCTTTCATGAAGTGGGGACTCGATTTCATTGGACCAGTAGTCAAGACCCGACAAACCGGGTGCAGGTACATCATAGTGGCAACCGACTATGCCACCAAGTGGGTCGAAGCTCGCGCACTACGGGGCAACACTGCCAAAGAGACAGCCAAGTTCCTGTACGAGGCGATCTTGACGAGATTCGGCTGCCCATTGCAGTTGGTAAGCGATCAAGGCAGCCACTTTATTAACAAGACGATCCAGACCCTGACCGACCATTTTCTACTGCGTCATACAACGTCCACGACATACTACCCTCAAGGAAACGGACAAGCGAGTCGACCAACAAAGTGATCGTCCGTATCTTGCGTGGTTAGTCGACCACAACCGAATCGATCGGGATGTCAGTTTACATACAAATTCTGTTTGCATACAGGACTGCCTATAAGGTAGTGACTGGCCACTCTCCTTTCCAGTTAGTCTATGGACTAACACCTCTGATGCCGACCGAATATGTCATACCGACATTACGATCCGGACCCTTAGATCTCGACTCTAAGCGTGTTCTCACTGCTCGAGTAGCCGACCTGGAGAAGCTGGACGAAACCCGACACACTGCTGCACTCCATCACGGCGCCACGCAGTGGAATAGGGCCCAATGGGCCCAGACACAAGGCCCGACAAAGCAATATAATGTAGGCGACTATGTCCTGTGGCACCCCAAAGGCGCTAACCTACATGCAGGCAAACTACGTGGCAAGTGGTTCGGACCCTATCGGATACAATATGTTCTACCGAACAATACTGTCCTCCTGGTTAGTATCCAACATTTCGACCCCGACCCGGTAGTAGTCAATGTCGGTAAGCTCAAACCGCATCGAATTGCGTAAGATCTACTACCGACGATTTTCCGGCCGCCCCTTAGCAAGTCCGATGTCAAGAACATGGTGATACGTAATGAAGACGAGCTTCCGGGCACTCGACCAGATCCGTCGCATTGACGACCTTGACCCGACCCGACATATTTCAACCGACCCTGCCCATACTCCTCAAACAGCTTATCAGCAGTTTTTCAAACCCGACCCGACACCTTAAACTCATCCCATCGGCCAAAAGTCAACTGGTCGTTGACTGGCAATTTAGACGCCACAAATCGGGCTGCTCACTACTCACCATCTTCCACCACTACTAGAAGCAAATTCAATGCGGCCATCATCGGTTGTCCTTCGCCACCATTAGGGCAAGTATTTAACCCCATGGCCAAACCCCTCTACCCTCCTTTTTCATTTCCCTCGCTTTCGCCCTCGCACGAGCAGCACACCGCAGCTCTTGCACTTTGCGATCTTGCAGGGGTTCCAAGCGGCGGTTTTTGCTACGCAGGGAAGAGCGCTGGCCGACAGTCGCCGGTCGCAGCAGGTCGGCAGCCGCTTCGGCACGCAGGAGCAGCGGGAAGACGAAGGAGTTGCCGGCGCAAACCCTACCTGGGTCGGCAGGAGCAAAGTGGACGAGTGACGCGCAGCCGAGGGTTTCGAGCAACCGACATTTGCCCGCAGCGGCGAGCACCGATCGGTAGCACGGAGGGATCGGCTCACAGGCGCGAGACTTTGCGCCGTGCCGACGGCCAACGGCAGCCACCATCCAGCACGGAGGACGCGATTCAGCCTACCTGTACGAAAAGTGCCGCAGCTTTTTTGCCGGCAGCGCTGTTTAGGGTTTCAGAGGAGGAGCGGAGCAGCCGCGCGCAATTTCACTGCACCGACGTTTTGCAGCCGGGTCCGATTGTCGCTCCGCCAAAGCCAGCAGAGAGGCGCAGACAGGGTTCCTGCAAACCCTACCGACACCTGCCAGCATCGTCTCCGGTCGCCTGTGCCGCAGATTCACCACAGCGGAAGCGCAATTCTGGAGATACCGACCCCGATCACATTCCGGTAACAAAGTCGCCTCTTCTTTTCTGCATGTCGAGTCCTTCCGCACACAGATATACACCCGACTCTCCTATGGCGCGCGGAAAGTCGACCGCCCCAAACAGCCGTGTGACCTGCAGCCACGCCGGGTGAACCAGCCTCAACCCATCCGGACAGCCGACGGTCGGTACAAGGCTCTGTCCTTTGTTCGCATGACGAAGTTGGTAGAGTGGCGCGCGTTCGCACACAGCAATGAGGCGGAGCTGCAGTTCGTCACCCAACTCGGCCTTCTTCCGTTCCTGATGCAGAACTGGGCGAACCCAATGGCCGCACCCAGGATGGAGTTGGTTGAAGAGTTCGTGAATGCAGCCGACATTGACGACAAGACGGCGATCACGGCCAGGGTTCGAGGTCGGCTGGTCCGAATTGACGTGGAGCTGATCCAGCGGCTTTTGAAGCTACCGACCGGAACGACCATGGAGCCCCTCGTCGAGGCCGACCAACCAGTCGACTATCAGACCTTGCTGCAGACGTATCGCGTGCCGGAAGCGAAGTCCGACGAGGGCTACACCATCTCCAAGTGCCACCTTAGGTTCCGACCACGTTTGAAAGGTATGATCCTGGGCCTTAGTTTCAAGCGCAGGATGACTTACGCCGAAGAACGAAACATTTGCGGTTTTGGCAACCGCAGAGACACTCGCCACCTCCGGCGACGGGTCGTGGAACTGGGCGCAATGGATGCTCGAGTCGCTTATCATCGACGTCGAGGCAATCCAGCGCACGAAAACCCTGCAGTGCCCGTCGGCAGAGGTACTCGACAAATTGCTGGAGGCTTTCTTTTCATCAACTGAAGAAGGCGCACAACCGACCACTGAAGCAGAGCAGCAGGTGGCAGAGCGCAGGAGGCTGGAGGAGAACACCAGGAACAAATTTAAGGGCCCCGACTACCTACTGGCCAATGGTGGATTAGGCATCGACCCCCAGACCCGACCATAGGCGGTCGACCCCAAACGCGCAGAGGCATCATCGTCCCGAGCCATGGCGACTACCGACCAAAGACCGGCCGTTGTCGTCAACCGCCAAGACACTACAGGTTCCAGCAACCCACCTCCGGTAATCGACCTGTCATCCCTTGTCGACCCTCCATCGGGTCAGATCCCGACACGCAGAACTCGCCACCGTCGAGCCGTGGAATAGTCGACACCTCGACTCATGGAGACACGAGCGACTGCCACCAAGAAGCGAGGCCACGACACACCCAAGAAGGACACGCTGGGCAAACCAAGAGGTGGAGGACGTTGCCGGTGACGGACTCTTCCGATGAGAGCTCCCTGCTCACGCCGGCCGACAAACACACCCGGGCCGACCCCAGTGCAAGTCTCGCAGCAGCATACTACTTTCGATCCTGTTCGCTCCCAAGAGCCGACACACGGTTCCTATGGAACTCGCCCAGCACTGTGTCGACCCTTCCATTCCGGAATTTAGGTCCCCACAGTGATCTCTCCGCGCCCGACATACACCCGACCGCAGTAACCGGTCCAAATTCAGTGGTCGGTATGCCACACACGTAGAGGGATTCCAGGTCAAGATCGGTGCACTCCGACAAAGACCTTGCCGATGCCGAGGCCCATGAGGTCGCCCTCTCCCCGTACCTCCGAGACTCTGCGAGTCAAGAGGCCTTACGGGTGGAACTCGACAACATCCACCGAGCGCGCCAACGCTTAGCTTCCGACCTTGCCGAGCTACGTCTCAGATCGACCCTACCGTCAAGCGATTCACGGAGACCCGACAACAAGTGGCGGACACTGGAGAGGAAGTTGCGGGAGAGTTTTGCGCCTAATCGGCGTTTGCGGAGACGAATCGGACCAACGCTGGTCTTTTGAGGAGGTCGGACGCAGCCTACAAAGATACCGACCAGGCGCATACTACCCTCCGCAACGAGCATATCAAACTCAAGGACGAGTTCCGGGATGCCGACAAGCGCAAATGACAAGCTCAAGACAAGCTCCGTAAGGTGATGGAACGCAAAGCAAAGGCGAATGGCAGTCGACTCCGGCTGACGCCACCGTATGTTGGCACGGCTGCGCAGTCAAAACACACCCTTCGTACGCAGCTCACAGAGAGGATTCAACTCCTCAACCACGCGCTAGACATCCGCACACGACACCGACCGTGATCGCCAACTCGACGCTATCCGTAAGACCAACCCGAGATTATCCTACCGCCTTCGACGAGGAGGAAGAGGAGGACGAGCCACTCGACCCCGGGTTGTTGGAAAACCTACCGACCGACAAATGACGAGCAACATCGAGGGGGAGCCGACACCACCCGACAAATTTTCGACGTCGGGTGACGATCAACAAGCTCCCGGATGCAAAGAAGTACGACGACGAGCGATAACGATGACAAGCACGACACCGGAGGCCACACAGAAGAGACCGACGACAAAGACGCAGACGACGAGCAGACCAAGGGACCCGACCCGGCAGGACCACAGAGAGCGAGCCCACCTAACAGGACCAAGGCCGCCAGGATCCGCCGCGCGATCAACAACCCCCAGACGGATCGTGTACCTCCGACTTCACAGCCGATCGGCATGTTGCTGCAGGATGCCCGCACACCAGCTGCACTTATCAACCCGACCGAGGCGACCCTGCTGGTCGACCCGTGTCAAAGAGGGGACAAATCCCAGCCTTTCGCGACTTGTCCAGGGCAGAGGACTTTCCTTCCTTCCGACTCTCCCCGGATCGGGTCCGAATCCATTGTCACCTCCGACCCGCACCGATTCACTCGACTTCCCGACAATCGACCTCCGACACCTGGTGTACGAGGTGACACGGTGGAATTCCCAGCGACCTACAGTGCCCGCCATCACCACTGCAGCCCACTTCAGTCGAACGTTGGCACCCGACAGAGGTCTCGCCACGCCCCCTTCTCCACTCAAATACCCTTGCAGAGTCGATCGCACACGCCAATCGTGTGCCAAAGACCGACACCACCCACGGCATTCCTCAAAGCTCCCCATCTTCACCAACCTCGGCACCCAGAGGCCCGCATCGACCTTACATCGATGGATGCGGTAACCTTCGACATCTCCAACCCGTCTGAGAGCGGCCACATCGACGTTTAGTCGTGTCACTCTACGGCCCGACCTCTACCGACGCCCACCGGTTTAGGCTACAAGTCCACAAAGGTGTACTTGGCTTAAAGGGGGGGCAATGTTAACGGAATATTCGTAGTATATTCGCTAGGCTATTTTTAGTCTAGTCTCTACCCGGCAGTATAGACCCTAGCAGAGATACCCTAGTAGGGTTAGCAGGTCGGATCTTTAGTTGTTGTTTTTAGAGTCTTAGACTCATTTTGGACACCCGACGTTTCTCGCCGACCGGCAGACTAGGTCGGCCGACTGTTGTTCTCACCGATCTCGACGATCGATCACCGACCACCCGACTATATGTACCACCCTCTTCTCCGTGAGGGTTGTTGCTAGTTAATCTATCCCTCTTTGCCAGTAACCTCGGAGTTCTGCATAGTCTTTTATTCTGTTCTTGCGTTGTGTGTGTTTGAATAGACTAGCCGACTTTTGTTTTGCAGGATCTCTGATCTGTTTGTGAGAATCGCGTATTTTCTCTCTCTCTAGTGTTCAGCAGACCCGACCTAAAGCTGTCTGGTCCCGCAGATGTTCACTAGTCGGTAGATTCAATCCTCTTCCCTTCTTGTTAGTAGCAGTTTTGTTGACCCAACGTTACTGCGACTAGTAGGAAATTAACTTAGACTCGTTAAGGTGTGTTTCTAGAAAAACCCCCTTAACAAAACTCCCCTTACTTTCTGTCCCAAAATTCTACAAAGTGGGTGATTGGGATGAACAAAGCCCTTACAACATTGTGGTCTCTCACATTGGAATTAGCATCCTATAGGGCTTATTAGTCTCACCATTTGTGCGATGACCTTGGGGCATACAGTCAAGAATAGTCAAACAAACACTCAAGTCATGCCTGCCTCAAAACAGGTTTGGAATTGTTCGTTTTCCACATTGTAAATAGAATACTAAGCAACGTGAGAAATGGTAAATTAAAAATAGAAAAAGATGAAAGTATATGGCTGATGGTCAAAAGGGAAATGGGTCGTGTGCACGAAAATATTAAGTTATTCTCCCTCCTCCTCTGAACTCAGTGCCAAAAAAAAGAATGTGGTAGGAGTAGAAAAACATAGAGAATGGAGAGGAAATGACGAGTGACTTGCATGCACGCTGAGATTGGGAAGCAGGGTTGACCGGGTGGTGACAAATATATAAAAACAAGGCGAGACCCTGCAACACTTTCTGCGTCCTTGAACGGCCAAGGAACAATGTGATCAAAGGAAGCAACGCTGGGGTGCCTGCCTGGGCCCTGGGGTGTTTGAAAATTAGCTAAGCTAAGCTGCAGCTGCACTGCTGCAGCGCTCTTGCTACAGTTTTCAACTGAATCCGCTGGTGCGCAGAAAAGCGCGGGCGCCGAATCCAAACCATGCGCTACGCCACCCCCGCTTGCGCTTTGGACCAGTGTTGCACGTTGCTTGCTTGCGCCATCGACGACTCCCCTCCCCTCCCCTCCCTGCCTCCCCTGCTATGGCGATCGCCTCCATTCTCCCTCTTGCTCTTTAGGGTTTTCCCCATTTAAATCCCTTTCCGGGTGGAGGGTGTCCCCGTCCATGAGGTGGTCCCGCCCCCGCATTCTACACCTTTTGCTTTTCCTTTTGATATGGTAGCAGGCTCCCTGTTGTAATTCATCCTCTGATGCGTGCGTGCCCCTGGCCTTGAGCACTTTCTATTTGTGGCGTGGCGATGGTGTCTCGTGATCCTGTTTTCACGCATCCTTTCTGGGGCTTTACCGCGTTAATTCCTACTGTGCTCTTCAATTCGCACACGTTGTAAGCGACGTGACGGCGGTGATGCCTGTTCCTTAATACAGCGTGGAGCCCTCTCTCGCGATTCTCGCCGAGTCTGTTTCCAGCAGTTGGATGAATCGTATCTCGCTGTAAGTTTGATCTTGGTGCAGCTAAATCTTGTACCTTTCCCTGCGGAGCGAATCAAAGAGACATTGTTCGTTCACTGGGCGGTTCAAGTCATTCCATTACGGAGATCGCGTAGGCGTAGTCGCATTTCACGAGTGACTACCTCAAGTGTGAGAAAGTCACGTTTTGTGAGTAGGAAAGTGTCTGCGCGGTGGGTGCAGTTTTAGTACACGGCCAATCATCTTTACCGTGACCTTCAGACTCCAAAGTGCGAGAAGTTTCGATTACTCTGTTTTTGAATTTGAGTAGTATTTCTGCAGAGCGGTAATGACAGGGAATCTTAGGTCAATTTTCGTCACACTTCAGGGTTTTAGGAGGGGGCGGGGCATGTAGTATGGACGTGCATTTGAGTGTGTTAAACCTGTGCAGTATATGAAATAAAATTCATGTACTTTGTATGCAAGGTCCACGAAGTCATTGTCAATCCAATCTGGGGGTTTTAACATTTGAACATTTTCGCTCAGACAAGCATACTCGGGCTGGGAGTCAGCGTTCTGAGTGAAGACATGCTCGGTGTTTCTTAATGCCACGTATTCAAGGAGGTTGTGAAGAACAGGGTTTAGCGTTCTCGTCGGAGCGGTTGGAATTGACTTGCAAGTTCCAAAAAGACTCCTGCAATCGGGGAGCGAAAAGAGTAAATTACCAGTGTCCTCTATCTGGGCGAGATCATTCGGAACTCAGGTTTCAAGGAAGTGATATCAATAGACGACAATGGCGACTAGGTATGACTATTTGATTCTTACAACAATAAGACGTCTACATTGTTATGTTGAGTATTTATCTTCTTCTGTTCTGAAACTCCAACTTTCAACTTTCAGAAGTGTGCGCTGTCTTTGGTCGCTGTGAGTTGGTTTTTATTGTGGAGCAATGTGCAATTTGAGTTTCCCCTCCTCGTATTATGACTCTGAGCGTACGAGGTCTGCTCAGCTAACGCACAAGTGTCTGCAGGTCGATTCGGATTCCCAGTTCAACTGAGATAGAAGATGCTGAAACTGGATTGCTAGACGATTACAAATCTGGAAACGTATCTAAGGGGATGAATGGAGTTGGCAATGGAACACAAAACGGCCTGGTGTCATCAGCACCTCTTACTAGTCCAATTAGTTCCCTTCGAAGAGGTTCTCATACGAGCAAGTAAATCCACTTACCGGAGTCTCTAGTATAATCAACCGCCAGTACCTTCTTGATTACTTCTGTAATATTGGATAGTCTGATTGCGAACCCAGATTTTTACTGGTCTGCGGAAGTTTGATTCTCAGTTGATCATTCTGCAGGTCAGGTACAGAGCTTCGGAACCAAGCCGACGACATCGAAGCTGCAGACGGTGAGAAATCGTTGAAGCAATCGAAGACTCGAAATCAGTCAGTAATTTCTGGCTTGGCCTACTGTGTTTCGTCATGTGGCATGATTTTACTGAACAAAACGGCCCTATCCGGCTATGGGCTGAATGGTGGAATATCACTTATGTTTTATCAGGTACGATTACTTATTCTTGTGATCCGTCTGATGAATGGTGCCTTCGATTCAAGCATCTGCGAACAACGATCTTCTTGGCAATTAATCAATCTGAGTATTGAAGCTCGCTCTTAGAACAATCAGCTGGTGAAGATTTTCCTAGTGGTTGTCCTAGCTGTTATGTTCTGAAATAGAATTCTCTAGTTAGTATATCTACCGATTCACCTATTTTGTTTTCAGAAATATTGCTTTTTGCAACGGTCCACTAACATTGGCATTTGTTGTGAATTTGCTGCAGAATGTAATTAGCGTCCTGCTGGTTGTCATCTTAGAATACGCCGGGCTTGTAACAACTGAGCCTCTCAACTGGAAGCTCGTGAAGGTCTGGTTTCCTGTCAACTGCTTATTTGTTGGCATGCTAATCACTAGCACCTACAGGTAAGATATTCAGGCCATCAACATTTTCTCCGTCGTAGATTGTGCTTCCTACTCTCTCCGTAGTAGGACTTAGGTATTTATATTCTCAGAGTCAAATTACAGTTGTCTAGATTTATCTCTCATTCTTATTACCTTTCTTCATCGCCTTAATCTAATGTAGAGTACTATCACCCTCGGGTATCATCGGTATCGGTTTTAAGAGTTAATGTTCATGACGCTTGTTGTAGTAGGCCCACGTTCTTTGATGCTTCAGTTGCCCTGATGATTGGTGTCCCGTGCACGCCATTCCTCCTAGCTGCTATCACATATGTCGTAGTCGTTTTGGCCGAGATCAAGGCATTTGGTGCTATGGATTGCCGATCTAACAACGTTTACTGTTGTTTTGAGCAGTTTGAAATTCATGAACGTTGCAATGGTGACAATCTTGAAGAATGTTACGAACCTAATCACTGCATGTGGTGAAATCTACTTCTTCAACAAGCACCACAGCAGCAAAGTCTGGGGTTCTCTGGGTCTTATGGTATGTATGCAATTTAGTTCATAATTGATCATTGCTACCATAACCCTCTGTGTGCAGTAGTTACTTTTGAACGGACTTCCACGGTATTACTTGGTTTTGATTAGTTATTCGTTCTTAATATATGTTTGTTAGATTACCCTTCTACTTAAAATTTCGTGGCTGAATGGTGTTGATGCCAGCTTGTGTCTGCAATAAGTGGAGGTATCACCGACTTATCTTTCAATGCTATCGGGTATTCATGGCAAATATTGAATTGTTTCTGTACTGCTGCGTACTCTGTAAGCTTCCATACCTTTCGTCTTGGTAATTTTATTAATCACGAAGTGAGTGGTTCAATTTGGCGAAGGATTCATGTTACAATTGATCGTTCTGATACATACGCAGTAGAGAGAAGTAGCACTGTCAAGAGGCTTGGGGAACGTCAAGTTTCAACTTGGTCTTTAGACCTTTGTCTTGTTTCAAGATCCGCTTGTCTACAGCAGAGTGGAGTCGCGACTAATGCGATTGAAACTTGTTTGAAATGCAGTTGCGGCTCAGAAAAGTAATGGATCTAGCAAAGCAGAAAACAGTTTCGGGAACGTTGAACGAGTTTTCAATGGTTCTGCTCAACAATCTGCTCTCTATTCCTTTGGGCTTTATCCTTATCCTTATATTTGAGAATGACATATTGTCAATGTAAGTCATGATTTTATGTATTCCCTTTCTGTTCTCACTTCTTAATTTTCATACTTGAACCCAAATACCTCATTTTCATTGTTTGCGTTGACACTGTCAGTGTCCTATCGTATTAGCAACTCTGTAGACCTGGTTCTGTAGACAGGATCTGAGTGATTCGTAATATTTTCTGTAGCTTTTACGTTTCCTAATTGCGTCGCTTGACCTTCGCGGGTAACCAACAGGTCAGCGTTGAAAATTCCCATGTTCTGGGTGGTGGCCACCTTGAGTGGAGTGCTTGGATTAGCTATCAGCTTTGCATCAATGTGGTTCTTGCACCAAACCAGCCCAACAACTTACAGGTATGTTATCCTTGACCTCGGATGGGTCTGATTCCCTGTGGATTCTGGATACCGTCATCCTAAAAACTCCTGCAGGGGATGCACAGAAACATATCCAATTGCAATATCTTCACCATAGAAGCGAAGTATGTTACCGACCCCATGTTATCTTAAAAATCACATAAATGGGTCAAGGTCCGGGGGGTCTCTCTTAGACTCTGTTCTTTCATCACGTCTACTTGCAGGAATTGTTTTTGGGAAGTATGTAGTTAGTTGTTAGTTGTTACTCCTTCCGCCAATAAATGCTCAGAGGTAGACTTAAATCTATCCCTAGGAAGATATTGAGTCAATCTTTGAGCACTTATTGCCGAACAGAGGGATTAAGAATTAGATGTTACATGCGTTTAGGCTGCATTTAGTTTGCATTTCCAGTGGTGGATATTTGAGTGTAGGGAACATGTTGTGAGCATGTTTTCTGGATCTTGTGCAGCTTGGTGGGTTCTCTGAATAAGATTCCGCTTTCTTTGGCGGGCATCGTTCTCTTTCATGTACCGACGAGCATCCCCAATATGATGAGTATATTCTTTGGTACGCTATAATTCACACACCAACCTCCTTGAAGGCTCGTGCACGTTATTGCCTTTGTGCAAGTTGCCTCGCTATCTCTTTCCCTTCGTCCCTTTCTATGAATTGTTATCTTTCTGCAACGATCTCAACATAGCGCGGTCTGTTTCTCCCAGGATTGTTTGCAGGAGTCCTTTTTGCGAGGGCAAAGATGTTGGGATGAAACGGATTTCTCCATTATTCGCGAGTTCTTCAATATACTCGGTCACAAGCTTCGGAGTAGGCGATTCTTGGCGGTTGCTATCACCGTCGTATGGCAAACTGCCTACAATTTTGAACAGATATGGCGAAGGGTTGATTTTTTTGGGCCCCCCGAGGTGTACTTTCCAGGCAGAAGTCGATCTGAATTAGTGCGGTGTTCGAGATGCTGTAATGTCGATGTAGGTCTCGTACATCTTGGCACTATTGTATCGGTACTGAGAATAGAAACTTAGTATAGGTTAGGAACTTCGAGAAGGCTAACATTACTTGAAGGTAGAGAAGACTAGTAATAGCATCAAGAATGATCTGCATTGACCCGACAAGCCCATGGATCTTGCAGTTACGATTGTTCATAATCTGAATCTTATAATCATCGCTAGGATATCTCTGCCAGTGAGAGTCCTCCGAGTGGAGAAGCGATCATTGTTATCAACTGAAGCCTAGAATACAAGGGATTTTCTATTTGTCGATAGTTCCGGTTTTGCAAGTGGTTGTGATGCGATGGGACGCAATGTGTTGACAGGAAGATATTCTAAGAATCGGGGAGTATCTTGAGGAGGCGGTTTTGTTCTGATGCTACGCCGCCAACCAGTGAGTAGTGTACTGTTGAAGGAGACAATTTGACATGGACTTTGTGGAGGTATGCAGAACAGGTGCCCATGGCACAGTAATCACTATTATTGATCGGAACCTTTTGACAGAGTGCCAAATCTTTACGAATGTGGACCATACTTGCCTACTAATTCGCCCCTCGTTTCATTGTCATACTGATATAGCCACAACTTCGCCTATCGTGACCACCTGCCTCAGATAGTCCACTCGTGACCACCTGCCTCAGATAGTCCACACTTCACTCAATCGTGATAATCCCATACTCTATCTCTTGCCGAAGGTTATACTGTTGCACAAGGTTCTTTTAGACAATTAAGATACATATAGCCAAATTGATGCAATCCCACCTTCTCTTTGGTCTAGAGCCAATAAATTCAACACTTGTTCTATGGCTGCTCAATATTTGTAGATTTAGTATCATGGGTGGCTGCTTCTTGGGAATTTATTGATTTAAATACCCTTAATGTCAGTGATGCCAAAACTAGTTATCTAAGCTGAAGAGGCTAAAACCTTGAAGAGTCATACTTTATTCATCCAATGTCGAAATTTGACAATTTTTGCTGGGTTGGATCTCAAAAAAGGTCTAGTTACAGTAGTAAAAATCTCAAGTCCATCGAAGTTAATTTAAAAGTATTGACATGCACAATTGTGCAAGGCGTTTTTGTTTTTTTATCAAATTTGTTAAGCATGGGGCATGTTTACTGCTGCAAGCCCATCAATTTTTTTCATGAATCTGTTTTGGTAGCAGTGTCATCTCGGGATGAAGCCTGACAACTTTGTAGATGGAAGGTTGTTTTTTTTACACAGGTGCAATGTTTTCACAGTTGCCGATCACTGACCTTCTCCAGGAATACGATTCTCATGGACATACAAGAGTCTATTTTGCTAGCACTGGAATTTGTTGCCAGCAACTGAAGTAGTCATCATAGGACTTTCCTGGCATTGGAATCCAACCGGATTTGCAGGATCAGGCATATGCTTATTCTATTGCGAGAAGCTAAAACAAAAATACTGAGAATCTCATATATTACTCTTCATTTTCGTAAAGAAGGTTTCACTGCCACGTTAGGATGGTAGATGATTACTGAACACACTCACATCAAGATAAGTTCTTTGTAAGCACAGTACCTCATAAACACAGTTGCTCGCTAAATAGTGACTATGCCGCTACAATACCTAGAAACGCTTCAAAACCACCTGAACATCCCTGGATAGTGGTCCGGAATGAGCTAATGAAAAACTCTTGCTTTCAGCTCCTTATCTTCTATGGATAAAGGGCACATGCACACTCAGACACTTGGAAGGACCAAAGGAGAAACGATTCGATCGAAGCAGTGCCATGTAGGTGACCAGTGAAAACCTCAGCTCCGTGTCTGGCTTACAAGGAGCATTCTCATGAAGTAATAGCCAGGTTTTAGAAAAGGAGCCCCATACATCTGAAAGAAATGATATTACAAGAAGAAGCAGATGTAAACCTCAAAATCACAGGGAAGCAATCATGGGCCTCTAACTGGGAGGGATGAAGTAACTGCGTCCTGACCATCACCAACATTAAGTTGAAGGGCCAGAAGCATGTAGCCCATGCACACTACTATGATTGTAAAAGGGCATGTTATATATATGTGTGTGTATATGTAAGTCAATAATAGTGAACGTGCTCTCTGATCAGTCAAGGATCGTATACGTGCGCGATCTTAGAGTATTGAACACGTCTGCAAAAGCACCATTGTCAAGCAAGCGAGCTGCGAAATGAGATATGCAACGACCAGAAAGAAGAAAACACGTCTCACTCACTGTAGTGATATATGGCAGTTACTTTCCTGTGAATCGTACCGGAAAGCGGCATTGGAGAGCGGATCGCGTGGCCGCCTAGGTATTCTTAATTCTTTGAAGCATCGATCGACTGCTCTCACATTTATGTACCAGTGAACTCCTTCAGACAAACTCCACACCAACAGGAAGATCGATGTGTGGAGGCGGTTTGGAGGAACACACTGGTACAGAAATGAATAAGAGCAATTGCTGTAAACAGCTGCTGCAGGCACCGGCTGCAACGAGAAGAGAGTAAACAGGATGGCATGCGATTCATCTGTCGAGCAACTTTAGTGTAGATATGTCTACATATCAATGTCAATGTCGCTATATATAATTGGAACAGAGTGCCAATGGAGCTAGCGAGCATGGAGGTAGCAATGCAATGGTATGGTAAGGAGAGAGATGATTGTAAAGACTGAGGGTGCGCGGATACTTATACTCGCTAGCATTCGAGCAAGCACTAGCACAGTAGGCCGTGCAGTGGGCTGGGGTGGTTAACGTTAACAAGAGGTTGTTATGCACATTCTAAGTGCAGTGCAGCGCCTGACTGCTTTGCTAATCAATTCGTAGAGCTCACGTAAGAAGGTCCTTGGACAGCATGATCCATCGCAACTGCATACACTCACTTCGTCCTCCTGCACAAACAAACGAACGAACCAACTGCAACGAACAAACTGCAGCATGCATGGATGAGACTATCACGGAAGTAACTAAGTCATTCCGAATTTACTTCCACTACTTTACTTCAGCCTACAGTCTATGTATTGGATGTCCGCATGCACATGAACCAATTCCTGAGTTCCATTTTCAAACTTGGTGTCAGTTCGATCGGGAGGTGGTTTTAATCCTTCAGCGTATTCCCATACGAAGTGAGAGGATTGTTTACATTATAACACATTACAGCAGCTGCATTCTTATCGCCTTTGACACAGAAATCCATCTTCTACTCAGGTGCTAAACTGTTGACCTTGGACTCATGAAGTAGTTGACATACCGCATGCATGTCTAATTGATCCATGTCAGTGAACATTCACTGGGAAGTCTAGAGCATCAATATTTTCTTTATGAATCATCCGAAGGAGTTAATACAAGTTCAAGTCTCTTGATGTACGCTTTGACCTGGCCTTCCAGAGCCCCTACTCAGAATTAGTCACATTAGTTAAACTTTCCTTGTTTAACTACCAAAAATTCAGTAACTCCGGGCACTTTACAGGAAGTAACAGGAGCCCTAACCATGATAAAGAATATATTTCTTCATGGCCACAAAATTGGGCCGAAAGTCATGACCATGAAAATCAGAAATGGAATTTTTAGTGGTAGCACTTGTGAACAGGGTTGTCTTGTGCGACAAACTCGACACGACGTCAAACACGACATGTCAGACAGAAGATAACAGACCCTTTGTTTGAGAATATACCATATTCCTAAAAAATACTTAGAATATTCTAGAATATACCCACATATTCTTGGATATTCAAGCATATTTCATTCAAATTGTCTAAACGTACTGGACACCTGACGAACACGACAACTCAGCAAACATTGCCGAAAATGTGTCGAAGAAGACAACCCTGCTAGTGAAGTGGTCTAAGATTTGGACTACGATGAGTATGAGTAAATCTTATGTACATAATCTCATTGTTCATTCTCTCACTCTCCCCTTCTTCCTCTTCTCTCCTCAAAGAGTTGAATTTTAGTTGATCAATGGTTTTTGAGCTCCAAGTCACCTAAGATGTTAATTGGATCATGTAGTTGCCTCTATTCAAAAGAAATAAATTTGAACCAAGGAACATAATCTACTTTGAAGAATTATGTACTCTTTGGGGACCCCAAAGTTAAGGGTCAATTCCCTTATGTCAAGGGAGACAGTGTCAATATAAGTTGAATTGTGAGAACTTGCTTGACTAATCAATGATTTCAAAAGTCTGTGGTCAATCTTCACAATCCATGTGCAAAGAGCCCCTTACATAAGGTGTATTGATATTTGTCTATTTTTAAGCTCAACGTACAATTTTTTTCAGATACTTCGGCCAAAGTACTCATTTAGGAATTTGAGAATATTCTCAAGTTTAAAGTTTGAATATAAGGTTGCAAAAGTGAATGAATAGGCATAGATTATTACACCTGTTCGCTTTCACCCTCCCTCCACGCCTAGCACGCTAACGTGGGTAATCCGTCTCCAAGCACACCTCTAGTCTTCATTCCTTCATTACTACCCTATACCAATATTCTTTGCTCATTCTCATAAGTTGGGAATTCGTCATAAACCCACTCACATTTTCATCTATAAAACTTTTTCCTTAGCTTGTTGCAACAGACTTTCTACCATTACTCACACATTTTCTAATGCTCTAATAAAGTTTTTGACACATATTGCGTTATAATGTGAACATTCAATGATTTTGGGAAAATACAGTTATGCTTGAGTGGAGCAAAATGTACCCACAGATGGGATACTTCACTGAAACTAGACAAAAGAAAACAACCAATTGTTGGCATTTTCAAATGGTCATAGTTTACTCAAAATTTATCCAAAGTCAACATATGAGGCGTTTTTTGACATCTACTCTTTTTGTAAATGACAAAAAACACCTCATATGATGTCTTTGGATAAAATTTGAGTAAACTATGACTATTTGAAAATGCCAACGATTGGTTGTTCTGTACAATTCAATGAAGTTTCCACTCTATGGATACATTCAGCTCGACTCAAGCTCAACTGTCATTGAATTGATAATTTGAACATTCCCGTTAAAACAAAATATGTCTTTCCCACGTAAATTAAGGGGCTAACAATAATTTACAGCGGTATTTTATTTTATGATGAATTTATTATATATTTTCTGTTAAGCTAGAAAGTAACGAAGAAAGAATTATCACCCTTGCCCATCGGGTCGCGAAACCAAGAGCCAAGAAGCAGATGGGACCTCTGAGTGGCTTCAGACATTGCAGCTATATAACCACAGTATGAGTAGTGGAAGAGGGGGGTAACTTCTTTCAACAAAGCCGGACTATTATTTGTGAATGTTTTATGTTTTTTCCACACAAACAGAGGGCTCCTTTTACTGCAGGAGAAAAGTACAAGGGTTAACCTCTCCCATGTCCGCCAAGGTTGGACACTCATCTGGTTGGGCCAAATAATAAGCAAGGCCAAAGTTAGTTGATAGTGAAAAGTACGAAAAAAATTAACCACACCCTAGCAACTTATTCATCTACGAGCTTCCAGATAGGCCAGTTCCACTCCCACGTAGTAGGACTTCATAGTTTTACTTTTGTCGGGGACCGAGGAGTTTTGACGAGTAAACAGATTGAAGATTTCACAGCTGCGAAGTAAAGCAGCATCCATTCTATCTGGGTCCGGAGGATTTGGCAAAAGGCAGACATCACAAGGGAGGGGTGGAAGTTGATGAATCCTGTTATAAGCTTAGCTTAGTTGAAAATTCGCAGTACATACTGTTGAGATTGTTTGTTTGTTGGACGTGATTCATTCCATAATGGGACAGGTTGCCATATATTCATCACCCTAGTACCTGACTAGTCGTACCTGAAAGCCATGAAAGAATTCAACGGCATTGTACACACTCGCCGCATGTTACTTCCGCGTTGTGGCTCTTGCCCCCTGGACAACTCAAGGTTATGGAGTATCATCAATTCCCCATTCATTTATACCACAATCATTCACTTATTTGTCCTTTCAGAACCCTCTTGCACCCACAATTTTACCTCTTTTGCGTTCACCAACGAAAATCTTGTATAAATGACCATATCGTGCTCACACGGGCAATTCCAAAATTTGTAGAGAGAAATTAGGACCGGAAAGTTCTTCCCGAAATTCAGCGTTGATTAGGAAACTTGAACTTGAAGTATCGGACCCAGATATTGACTTGAAGAACTCCTTATCTTCTTGTAATCACACTTCTTAAACTCGATGGTATAGGCCTCTATTAGCCTACTCATTTGTATGTGTTTGAGAACATCATTCATGATCTTTGACCCCAATAAATATAGCCTAAAGATTGGAAAAAAAGCCTAAAAAAATAAAGAAATATCTATATAACGCTCTTCACTGCGCCTTTTGGAATGAAGGAACGGCGCAACTTACAATTTATTTGCAATGCAAATAAAGTAATTTTAGCCCGCGAAACAAAATAAAATGCCTTGAGGCCGAAGGCCTCGAGTCTAAGACGATTATTTTGTTCGCAGCCTTTTAGGTGAACCATGTAATAGATTCAATTACGCATTTTTTCATAAATATGAAAGAACAAAAAAAAAAAAAAAAAATAATAATAATTACAGCTTTATTCCTATGGTCTTTAAGACCCAGGAGACCAAACAAAGCTCAAAGCGCTTAGGCCCAAAGCCACTATTGGGGGGGCGGAGCCCCACCTCGCCTCTCTACATATAGAAAGAAGGAATGACAAAAAAAGATGAATTGGACAAGGCAAAACAAAACGTTTTCTGAATGGAGCAGAAATGACTACTCGCTTCAAACTACAGAAAATAATTAAAAAATAACCAAAAAGACGGAAAAGAGGGGAAAAAAAAGACTAGAAATGTGGCTTGGCTTCCGAACCGTACGTGAGCCTACGGCCTCATACGGCTCTTCTCGAGAGGAACCTAAAAACCGGATAATAAATAATAAAGCAAAACGGCAAAATGGCTACCTTCCAACATGAATCAATCATTTTCGATGATTGCTTCGCCCTTCACTAAATTATAGCTGCTGGTGTAATCAGGAGAAAAGGGATTCGAACCCTTAACCTGTGGTTTTGGAGACCATTGTTCTACCATTGGAACTATTCTCCTAAAAAAAAAAGTGGTTCTTGGTTTATGACTATCAAACACAGAGTCAAAAGTTTTATTTTACTAGAGCCTTGAATCGCAGAATCAAGCAGTAAATTTTTTGCGTACCGCAATGCGGCGTCTGCCCTAAAAGAAAACAGGAACCAATTCAAACTAGCCGAGGTTTTGATTTAAAATCCTAGATACTGGCGAAAGAATGTTGTAACCAGAGTAGGTGAACCCTCGTATACATCAAGTGCCCACATATGAAAAGGAACTGCTGTGATCTTAAATAGAAAACCTACAGCAATAAATAGAATTCCCATAAAGATACCACTAGATTGAGTCTCGTTCTGCCGTATCATAAGTCCTTTAATCATGAACTTTGCCCTGGATGGCTTGGAAAAGAGAATAACTAGCAGACACCGGACCACTATGACTGATCCTAAAAAGACTCTTTCTAATGGAAATTCCAGTAAGCACGAGATTGTCATCAAAGTTTTTTTCGATCTCCTTGAGTGTCGTCACCTCCGAATACATTTAAGGTTTCATTTAGCATGAGATGATAAAGCAGAATCGCAGTTCTTTTCGGGTCAGCCTACCCTACAGCGAACTAATGCGAAAAAAATGCATGTAGGGAATTGCACGAACGAACACTGTTATGCTTTCAGCCTGCTGGCGGCAAAGAACAGTAAGGACGAGAAAAAAATAGATATATTTTTACGCATGGAAGCAGATTACCCAAAGTAATGGGGACAGAGAACTAAACGACGGGCTTTTAGTGTTCTATAATTAACCTCTAAATGAGTAGGTTTTATTCTCCATATTCGGTTATTCTGAAAATTTTGGCACGATTAAATAACATTAGTTTTTGGTTGTTACCACTGTCACTGTTACTTCTCTTAAGTTCTGCTCTGGTAGAAGTGGGCGCTGGCCCTCTTGGACAAACTGAAAACTCTGCCTAATTTAGCCAAACAGGTCAAAGCCTGGCTTAAAGTCAACCTCATGACCGGATTAGGAAATAATGCTCAGTACATGGAAAGGGGCACCTATCCCGTGATCTTCCCACTGCTAACCAACATTGCTCTCCATGGGATGGAGACAGCTTTAACAGAATGGTCACTGAGAGCATATCCCAAAGAACCAACTCCAATACTGGTTAGATATGCCAACGACTTCGTTATACTTCACCCTCGGGCAGTAATCCAACTCCCGCCAACTCACGAGGAGCTGGCAATGCCGCGGAGTTAGGGAAGTGGCTTGTTTAAGTGTAGGCGGACAAATCTCAACAATAGCCGCTCTTATAAACTAGGGGGGATTATTCTTATCACAGGTTGCCGCCCTTACTTAAGTATACTGAGAATCGACGGTGAAAGGGAGCCCCTAGGGGGGAATGAACGACCTGTGGTCGTCGACGGTGCGGTAACACAAATCGGTTTGCACTACATCACTTAAGATCCAAAGACCAAAGGGCTCTTGTTAAAATAGTAAAACGGTAAACAGCAAAACTTAAATAATAAAAGTAAAACTCCTTTTACGAGTTTTGCATAAAATGAAAAATTCCATAAATCTGGAGTAAAAGGATTCGAACCTTTGCCTGTCGGTATCAAAAACCGAAGCCTTTCCACTTGGCTATACTCCAAGAAATCTACCTACGGCCTTGTTTTGAAAAAACATAAGCAAAATAACGTCCCACTCTGCCAATGGCTCATAACGGAACGACGTCAGGGACTCGCGGGCCTTATTCATACAAATAGTTTTACCAAAATACTGCAGAAAAATTTCGTATCACGGCTAATTCTAATAAAAAATACTTTAAATCGCTGCTGGAGGCAATGATAAAGAGGTAAAAATAGGTATTATAGTACCATGAGAAAAAGGAGCACCTGTGGAAACATCTCTACTTACCAACCATTGAAATAGTATGGGTGCTGCCGTACCACAAAGCACAACCATAAACATGAGAAAAAAAAAAAAAGTTCTGTAGTTGGAACATCTGCTCTATTTCTTTTTAGGATTTCACTTTTCCGCCTTTGCATAACAAATGACAAAAAAGCCAAAGGTTTCACCGTGTGGATTCAAAATGTTGCTAGCTTTTTATCTCTTCGACCCGTTGGCCCACAAACCTAAAAATACTTAAATTATTATTATTTTTTTTTTGGCCGGAACTTAGTATTCTAACTCTTGTCGGATGCAGGTGTAATCCTTGTCGCGCGGTAATGTCCCGCAAACTCTCGATCATTACATGGGAGTGGCAACCCCAGAATTCATAGCAGAATGGTCGCAGGAAGAAAACCGAGAGGAACACTTTGGTTAACGACTTAAAAACCTTTATGGCCTTCGGCCCTTAGCGGGCCCGTGTGTAATTGGAACATATCCTTGGCTTCCTTTGTGGGGCCAAAATCCGCGCGAGCGACCAGATAAAATAGGCGAAAAATATGACCTCCAGCATTAGCCGGAGGTCTTTTCACACGATGTTGCTGCCCCCGGTATACCGGCTTACTCATCGTAAATATTGTGGAGCAAACAAAAAAAGAATATATATTCTTTTCTTTCTGTATTTATTTTCTATATTAGACTTTTGTACACTGTTTAATTCTGGCAAAAGGAGTGGAACACGCACGTAGAACGTAGTGAAAGCAATTACTTTCCTCGCCTCTTTTATTCTTTTGCCTCTATGGCCAAAGGCGCGAAGCGTAGCCAAATCTTTTTTCGTGTTCTTTTTTCAAGAGTTCCGCGGTTAGCGCAAATGACTGACTGTTAAGTGCGCTGAATATATTGATACGGGATTTCATGGCCTGACGGAAAAAAGAAACAAAGAAATAAGAAGAAAGAAAATTTTTACTTTTTCTTTCTCTCAAATAAATCAAAAATATTTTTGATTTATTTGCCGCAATTTTCAAAAACCTTCGGCTTCAACGAAAAAGCAAAAATTTTGGCTTTTTATTCTCTGCTAGAGATCGGAAGGGGGGCAGCAACATCGTGTGAAAAGACCTCCGGCTAATGCTGGAGGTCATATTTTTCGCCTATTTTATCTGGTCGCTCGCGCGGATTTTGGCCCCACAAAGGAAGCCAAGGATATGTTCCAATTACACACGGGCCCGGCCCGGCAAAGTGTGCAATCAATCGTAAGGCCCTACCAAGATTTTCTTTTCATTTCATTAGTAGTTAAGGAAGGGTTCGCATCTAGAATTTTACTACATTTAAGGGTACCCATTTATCATAATGCAATTACTATGTATTAAAACCGTATTACAGTCGAGCACGGCGGGGCCGGACGGCACGTGGGCTCGAACACTACTTACGTGCGAGCAATCCTCCGGACGTAACTGTAATGGGCAAAAAAAAGTGGTACACGTAACTAAACGACAAGCAAACGGCCAAACGCGCAAACTAGGGATCTCCCATAAATTTGAGAATGAAAAAATGGAAAATGAAAAGAAAAAAGAAAAAAAATACATTTTTAGCTCTAGTTTTTGGGGAGCCCCTCCTTTGGGGGCTTCCGAAAGGTGGTAACTTAAAAGGGCAACGGAAGAAACCAAAAACAACGAGGTAATTTGCACTAACGGGAGGCAAACCCGGTGGACCCCCTACCGGGTCAACGCGTCAACTCTCTCAAAAACCTCGTGCGTGGCCAAATAGCAGTAGGTCCCACACCCAAAAGATACCCCACATAGGTTTACTCCAAAAACCCCCGGTTAATAGGGTAAACAATGTAAACAAAGCACCTATTTTGGTGCCGCTTTTGGAAAATAACTGAAAAAGCGGATGTTTTGTTAATAAGAATAACACACTGCTTTTTATGATTTTTTTTCCTCTTAATTACTAGCATATCTTTGATGTTTTTTTTTCAAATGAAGCAGCAATCAAGTACTAGGCTAGTTGGTGCATTATCTGATTTACCCACTAACAACAACTTTTTCTCTATTTCTGTCATATATCGTAGTCACGCCCTTAATGATAGGCTTTTCCAAAGATTTCTTATGTCATTTTCATTTAGGTTTAATTTGGATTTGACCCAATATGCCATAATAGTCTTCGCCAATTTGATATGATATGAGAACAGGCTCGCTTATAGCTATTACAAAACTAGCCAAGGAGCAGCAAACAAAAGTATTTTTCACTCCACACACCCCCAAATACTTAAAAGAAAAAGAATCATAGATAACGTTAAATATTTTACTAGATCCATAATAAGAGTCTCTTTTTTGAAAGCCAACTCGGTTTCAAGCCAAGTAGCATGCCGCGGTGAATATGTACTCAGGCCCTGTACACACCGGCCGTCACACCATGGGAATTGGCTTCGCCCGAAGCATCAAACCAAGGATCACCCATTATTTCAGTGTTCTACTCGAAGATTAGACGTGATTCTGGTTCGTCTTAATTTCTGCTTAACTATCTTTCAAGCAAGGCAGCTAATAAGTCATAAAAAAATTTGTGTTAATTATAAAATGGTCAATATTCCTGATTTGTCCCTCTACCACACGAGCAATCCAACCTGTAGAATTCCCTATTCCTTTTCCTATTCTAACTTCGGTGGGTTTACTAGTAATAGGAATATCTACGAAAACTCTTACCCATATTTGACCATTTCTTCAAAATTCTCTGCTTATAGCGCGACCCAGCCTGGCAATCAAATTCTTGGTGGAAATCATCAACTTTATAATGTATTAATAACAGCTCATGCTTTTTTAATGATTTTTTTTATGGTTACGCCTGCGATGATAGGTGGATTCGGCCGTTGTTACGATTATTTCCGGAAATACAAAATCATTTTGAGATTTTTGAACATATTCAAGGGTTTGATGTAACTATTGTTACTTCAGCCAAAACACAAGATGAGGCTTTCATTTTGTGGAGTGGTTTTCTGCAAAAAGAGGTTTAGTCATATGTCAAATCAAATTATATGAGATCATACACGTAGATTACTTCACCTGAGTACAGATAGAATATACTGCTATCAAAGCATTCTTTGAAAACAACATCTTGTTCAACACTGTAATCGCTCGGCTCTGTGCCTACATTTTGTTGCGAAATCAGCTGTTTTCGTAATTTGAGAATGCGACTTATTTTGGGACAAATGGGAGCGGCGATTAGTACAACAAAGGATTAATAATTCGCATGTCGGAATAGTTTAGTCGGTTAGAACAATGGGATCATAATTCGCATAACGGGGTTCAAATTCCTCTTCCGATAGGAACTTTCTGGATAAGAATTGAACTGCGGGAGGCAAAAAAATATATATATATATATATATATATATATATATATATATATATATATATATATATATATATATATATATATATATATATATATATATATATATATATATATATATATATATATATATATATATATATATATATATATATATCTTCTTTTTTTTTCATCACTAACCTTATCCTAAATCTCCTTCCTTTATGATAGTCATTAAAAATAGATAGGGGTCAGTCTATGCGCCTCCGAACCATACATGACAATTTTTTGTCATACAACTCTCACTCGGAAAACTTCAATTGCTGAGATTTTTGTATCAAAAAGTGCGTTTTGAAGGATGTATTACTTAATAAAGGCCTAGGACTGATAGTATGATATTGTCTGCATTTCCTAGCTTCTTTGCATGATACGCTTCGTGGTGAACTTCACATAATGGAATTTCCACACGGGACTCCCGGATCACTATGGCTGACTTTCGTCTCTGTTCGACTGGTAAGTCTCACAGTCAGGCAGGCTTCTACCATTACGCTCTAAAGCTGTCATAATATTAGCTCGAGCCTACCTTCGCACACCTCCGTTACCGAGTGGGCTTTCTTTTTTGCTGATGCAGGAAGAGGACGCGCAGAAGCCCAATAGCTTTTGTTCGCGTTGTTCTCTTGTACTCTAATGCTTTATGGTCGATTTGGATCCGGCCAAGCAGAGCAGAACGACCGTGACAGCGCCAATTATTTGTGTCTATTTAGTAATAAGTTTGCTATTTTCTTTGATCTTAATCGGTGTTTCCTTTCTATTTGCTTCTTCTCTTACGGCCCGGTTGGCCTGCCAGTTTTACTGGAACTTAATGGGAATTATTCTGTTCCCTGGTTAGATTTCTGGATGTGAGATTTACTCCACGAGGAACAGTACGAACGTAGATGATATCATCACGACCTCTCTTTACTCTGCAGTTTAGAACGTATGAAACGAATTTTAGATAGTCAAGTCAAGGTAGGGCTTTCGACAAGGACTGTTTTACGCGGACAAAGGAACACCCTAATAAATATCAAGAACGGACCAAGAAAAAAGAAAAATACCCCATGATGGATTGCGTTAATTTTGAAGAACACAAAGTTTCCATAGTCCGCAAAAACAAGAAAGCACGAAATATTCATATGGCAAGACGACTATCGCCCGAAGAAGCCTTTTATATCAGCATCAATTACCCATTTGGAAACAAAAAATTTACTATTTTGTTCTATTTTATTGTTGCTAACTTGCCTCTATGAACTCTTCATCATTCGTTAGGCTGCGCCCCGAGTCCCCGCGTCGGCCTTCTCTTCGAGATTTCCTTTACTAACGCTCACTTTGCTCGCGTTTGCCCCGAAGGTCTTGTCTTTTCGGAAGAATCCTGTTCCCACTAGCTTACGGCCCGGCTGGCCTGGCGCATTGCAAAATGGAATTGACTTCGTGTTGTCTTATTCTCATTCTTTATTATGTTCAAATGATTAACTCCTGCCCTGTCTTATTCTCATTCTTTATTATGTTCAAATGATTAACTCCTGCCCAACATCGTGCTCGAGGGCACAGCATATATTGCTATTGCTGTTTACTGCAATAGTTTTCCAAGGATCACTGTACAGTGCCCTCTCAAAAGTTTACGTTTAGAGATATAAGAGATTACATACCTTCAAGTTTCAAATGATTACCGTATTTGTAGAATGTATTCAAATCGCAAATTCTGAAGTACGTAAGAAAGGTAGTGCACTTTTCTTCACCAATAAATGAAAAATATCCAAAAAAAAGTGAAAATTTGTTTGCTAACTTTAATACCATTAGCTTACTTTTTAGTATCTACCTTTGGCTCTTATGAAGACCTTTACATGGTGAGGTTTGTTAATGAAGAAAGTATTAATATCTCTGCTGACACCTCTTTTGATGCCCTTCACATACATGTGGCTCACATTCACAAATATTGAATTGGGTTGGCATTAAAAGCCTTGATGTTGTCTCTTATAAATGTAATCATGAGTTTTTTTACATAGGAGGCTTGAATTAGCATGAAAGAGATAGTTTTGATTTTCAAACATTTTGGACACTTTGGTGGCAGTTTCATGAAATTTGGTTATTAAGATGGTAGTTATGATCATTTAAAGTTGCTATTGTTTATGGTGACACTTTAGTTAGAGTAAAAAAGTCCAAAATTAAGCTTCTTGGTGGCTACAATTCCATTTTTTTCTAAAAAATAATTGCACTCAAATAAAGGCGGCATCATAATCTCTTTCTTTAGAGATGATTAAAGTTTCTCATTGTGGCATGCCTCAACATAAGTAGCTCCTGATAAGAGTTGAGGGTAAACCATAGATAATATGTCAAAAAAGTGTTATAAAAAAACGACATTCTATTTTTGATTGAAATTTCTTCATATGATGGTACAATATGCTAAATTATCTCTATAATTTGTTATTGGCAATTTGGACATGGAGATTGTTTGAGAATTGAGGCATGTTTTCTTGTTTCAGTTTTGAATGTAAATTTTTGAGAGGACTCTGTACAGTACCCTTCAGATGATTTACAAATTCAAAATTGAGGGACAGTTTTCCTATCAACCTTGGATATTGCCTATGCACTTAAGATGATCCAATTTCAAAACTGTAAAGTATGTTGCAATCACCAAGGTTGTCATATCGGGCGTGTTGAGGTAATCGGGCGGGCAAAACGGGCGTACGAGTTGTCCCGGACGGACGGGCGTGCCCGCCCACCTTGATTGTAGGGGGTGGGTAATTTATCGTGGGTAACAAACTTTGCAGTAAAAAGCGTGTGTGGCGTTCCACGCGGCCCGTACGCGACGGCCAAGTGGCTTAGTTTTCACCTAAACCCTTGCCACGTCGTCATTTTTTTACCTAAACTAAAAGTCAACAGCCGTTTGACCCTATCGGGCAAGCCAAAATTCAATCGGACGGACAAGGCGGACGGACGGGCGGGCGGCGTGCCCGCCCGGTATGACAACCTTGGCAATCACAGTAAAGACTAATACATCTTCCATGCAATTGTACACATTCATCAATGAAAAGAATATACATAATTTCAAATACTTTAAATACTATCCATGAACAATTGTTACCATTCTAAGCTTCAATTTGAATGTTCATTCTAGCTTGCGATGAGCTTGCAAGTTTGTTCTCTAGATACTATAGCTGATTCGTGATGCATGATCTATATGCCTTCTAATGTTGTCGTGTAAAGCAATTTAAAAAAAGATATTGCACCACAACAGTCATAGTAGGTTGATAAGTAATCTCTTAAAATTGGCAAGAATAGTAAACGTATTTGACCTTAGTGTATGAGAGATATCACTCAATTTGTTATGCATCACCCTTCACTACCTAGTGCGGCATTGTAAAGGTGTAGAGGGAGGGCTTTTACAAGCTTTGATACAAATTTTTCAAATATCAAGACTATTTAAAAATTGCTCCAAATTGTTGCATGAAGTGGAAGTAATAGAAATCATGCATCAAGAATCGGTTATAGTGTATAAAGTAAAAAAATTTAAGCTGATTTCAAATTTGCAAGCTAGAAATCTAGAATGTACATTCAAATTGAAGCAAAGAATGGTAAGACTTGTGTGTGGATAGTGTTTATAGTATTTGAAATCGTGTATATTCTTTTCATTAATGTATGTGTACAAGTGTATTAACCCCTAAACTACCAAGGCCTCTGATTAGGAGATTTGCGATTTTGGGCAGCCTAAGTGAAGATGTTGAAAGTAATATCATTGCCTAATATTTTTACTGGATGTTCCCTATACCACAAGGTGTATGTGGGAAAATTTGCAAAGTCAAACTCCACCTATGGAGTTTTTAAACGAAAATTTTAGTTTTCAGCCTTAGGGCGGGCAAAAAAAAACTTTTTATTTTTACCTTTTTTTAAATTTATTCTTTTTGAAATCTTTTCTTGATTGATTTTGTACTTCGGTTTCCAAGTGACCCAAGTTGAAACTTTTACCAATCCTACAAGGACACCCTTCAAAAATTACAAGAGCTACATTCAAAGTTTTCTTTGATATTACAATTTTTTCTTTCAAAATTTGCCAGAATTTGAGATTTTGGAATTTTTTGAGTTTATTTTTTCTTGAAACTCAAAAACTCAGGAAGGTATATAATCGCTGTTCATTTTCCTCCTAAACCATAAACAATAAGCGTGGTGCATGTTTTACCAAATACTTAATTTCTACCTTCTTCTAGTAAATAAATTGCATGAAGGTTCAAAAAGCAAAATGAGTGTCTAAAATTTTGCATGGGTATGCCCAACTTAGTTATATACATGGAAAAAAATATGAGCTAGATGTTTAAGGTAATAAGCATCACGTTTTCCTTTGCACAAAGTCGACTATGTTTGCTGAAAATAAGATTGCATCAACTTTGAATGTTATGGTCTTACAAATGGCTATGATCCAACAATTGAAATATCAGTGAGTATCTCTAATAATAGTTCTCTTCAAGATCATACAATTGAAAGTTTCAAAAAATTGTAAAAAATATTATCACACTCCAAAGTTTACAAGGTGGTATGGAATTGCAATTTTGGAGTTTGGAGCTCACAAAACACCATGGTTGTTTAGGGGTTAAAGATGTAGTAGTCTTCATTGTGATTGCAATGCACTTTAGGGTTTTGAAATCGGATCATTTTTGAGTGCACATGCAATGTTCAAGGTTGATAGGAAAATTGTCTCTCAATGCTGAATTCTTAAATCATCTGGAAGGTATTGTACATCGTATTAGAAATCATTCCAAAAACTCTTAATAAAAATGATATGTGAAATATGGAAAATAGTGCATGGCATATTTGGTGTGCGTAAATCTAAGTTTTTACATGGGACTTTTGACCATATTGGCTGAGTTGGAAATAGATTGGATTATCTTGGTTTTGTTGTATCACATATCCTATTTTTTCCCTTCCCTTTCCATTCTGAGAACATTTTCTCTCAAGAAGCTGGTACACAATTGAGTGACTTAACCACTTGTTGCGAACGATGTTGTATTGAGTAATTTTGGATTCTGCTCAAACTTTACATCCCTATTTGGCTACTTTTGACCAAAAAACATAATTTTGAAAAAAGTATCATAGATGAAAATGAAGAATTATACCAACCGTACTAACTTGTAAAAGACTTCTTTCAGAGTATTTGGGAGATCATTACATATTAGTATGCAAAATAAACCACAAAATTCCATTATTTTCACTATGAAGTGAAAATAGTACCAACAAATCAATTGCAATTAAAAATTCACCAACTAGAAAGTTTTTCACATTCATCCTAATTATACCCTCGCACCCAAAAAAATCCTCAAAAAGATTTTTTGGCTTAAAAGTTGTCTTGCAATGGTAAAAAATGTCAAAAGTTTACAAATGGAAGTAGTCCAAATCTAAACCTCTTGCACTCAAATCTTCCCCTTACCTTCAAAGTATCTTCATTTGGGTCAAGGTTTCTATCACTAAAAACCATAACTTCCTCACATCTTGGATGGATTAGAAGTTTCTACCGCAAAAAATACACTCAAATTAATACCCAATTGAATGAACAAAATTGAAACCAAATGTGGATGAAAAAACAACCCCTCAAACATCATGTAACATTTTAGATTTTTTAGTAAGTAGAAATCGTTGGAAATCCAATCCCTGGTATATTAAATCAAAGTTATTCTAGTTACAAAATTGTTTGATTTCATCTTGACATTATACTTCTGCAAAATAAATTCATGAAAACTAGATTGAATTTCACATAATTGGCTTACAATAATAAAACATGCCCCATGTTTGAAACTCCAAAAACAAGAGTTGTCTTCACCTAGTAAATGCATGCCATAAAGTGATCCTTTCTTGGATGGGTTTTTAATCTTCACAACACAAATTATGCTTGATTTGAGACCCAACCCAAGTCATTACGTCCAAAACAAGCTTCAAATGAAGAAGTTATGGCTTTTCAAAGTTTGATCTTGTTATCCAAAATGTGGTTTTTCTAATACAACGCATTCAGGGACCAAATCCAAAAGTATTTGGCCTTCAAAATTCCTATGAGTAAAATCTATTTGTAGTTGTGATCGCACGCTCATATATAATGAACCACAAGGTCAAAGAAAGTTGTGTAGATTGCAAGTGAAACTAGACTGCCAAGATTCTACTCTACACAAAAAAAATCGAAAATATTTTAATTTAAGACATGACAACCTTTTTAAGATTCCATCCAAAGACATGGTTCTTTGGGCTACCAGGGGTTAATGCGCTAGTTGACAAAGGACTAGTTAATTAGATTGTTTCTACTGGTTTATTTTGGTTGTTGTTGGAGCACTGTCATCGTTTTTGCCTACTTGTCCATGTTATGTATCTCTCTCTATTATTATTTCTACCAAGTCTAGCTATAAAAGAGAGGTACTTGATTCTCTATAGGCTTGAAACAAGAACTTTTTTCATTCATTGATGTAAATAGTTATAGCTATAGTTATACTTATAGATGTAGATAGTTACAAAGGTACTCATTGAACTTTATGTCTTTGGTCATTATAATTATGATGTTGGTTCTTACAATCTATAGGTTATCCTTTTTGTCATTAGGTCCCACAAAGAGGCAACGGTTTGATTTACTACCTAACTCTTAGTAATTGTTGTTAGAAACATGCATAAATCCAAAAGATCCAAATGATTTATAGTTGGAAGTATTCAGGAATCTTACTTGCAAAGTATGGCTAAGGAGGAATTTTTAAGTTTATGAGCGTCACGATGTAGTTTATAAGAAATTTTGTCATATGTAACACCTAGCTCTAAATAAAATACGCTAACTTGAATTTAGAGGCCATGTCCAGTGCTTGATTCATTTAGTTAATCTCGGCACAAAGTAATTCAATTATCCCTTGAGTTTGTGACACGTTTTGAGGCTTTACCACCAAAAATAGTCTTGAAAATTTTGTTTGGTGTTGTCTTTTGAGTATTGACTAGAACGGGTTTATCAAATTATGTTTTTTACAGATATCGAAATATATTACTCTAATCGGCACTTTGTCTTAAACTTTATTGGTGTCCTAAGCAATATTAGATCATACAATACCAATAAAACTCCAATGAAATGTGATGATCATAGTAATAGATTTTCATGTCATATTTAGATAAGTATACTTTCATCATTACAAATATACCAATTTGAGATGCTAAATATGCTTCTACTCTCATCTTACTCTATAGTCTGACAAGTAACCTCTCGGAAGATAAAATAAGAGCTTCCATCACGGATGCTTTACGCAGGAATTTTAAACCAATCGTCGGATGTAAAGAGGGCAAAGATCCCTCTTATGTATCTGGTACATTTAAGATATCTTCAGAGATGGACTAATCACATAAGATGAATCCTTTCCTTCTTTAGCCCCATGAACAGCTCAACTTCTCATGTAAAGTGCTTATTACACATTTCATCTAATACTCGGCTCTCCATGCCATTTATCATGTATTACTTCATGTATAAATAAGTGGAATCCTTTATATCCCTATAACATCAATCTAGTGGCTTGGCATGTAATTTGTCATTCGAAGACTCCACTTTTATTAACATTCCTTCCAAAACGACTTCTTTGACATTCTCAGATGTCCAATAATGCTTTAAAGTCCCAACATAGCTTGAAAGCAAAAGAAAAAGACGATGACCCTATTGTCATTGCTTCCTTTGAATTCATGTATTCTAAATCAAAGAAACTATTCTCTCACATAGAGGCCCAAGCGCTGCAAACACATTTTATGTCTATACCTTGTACTCTATAACACTAAACACAACATCGCACATTTTCTTGTAGGTCATTTTTCTAGTTAGATCAAATGAATTATTATGAAATGCATTCAAAGTCTAGACATTGTGTTTTTTGGCCTTAATAAGTGGTTGATGGATACCATCCTTATCTATTACGCAAGTCTCTCCATCTCTTTTTCCAGATTTTCATCTTGTATTTATTTGTAATTATGTAAACATGTACTTATTTTTATTTAGACTTTGATATTATGTCCAATGTCTACTTGTATTATATGCTCTAATTATTTTTTATATGGTAATATTTATTTTACATATTTAATTACTTTTTAATTGATTCATCAATTATTCTACTGATTTTGATGTAGTGTTCATGGTTCCCAACATTAGCGTTGGTATGTAAGGAGCTCATTGTCCATACGCATTGTTTCTTTTTTAATACCTATTAGTGTAGTAGTGATCAACGTTCTTCTAATGTCATTTTGAAACCAAATATCAGCAATCAGATTACTTCAATTCCTGATGTCGAAATGAGCCGTTTGTCAAAACTGAATTTCTGGATGTGCCAAATTTGAGTCGGATGTGAAATTCAGAATTTATGGATGAGGGGCTGCAACGTTGAGGAGCTGTATCTCGTGGTTTTGTCCACGAGATTTGGAGGCAGGCTTGAAAAAGAATCGCTTGATTGTGTAGAAAGTTTTAATCAGTATAAGGTAGACAGACCTATAACCGACACCTTAAGGATTTTAGCACATGATATTAAGGTATATATATTTTTTAGAATTTTTCATGTGTGCAAACATAAGGTTCTTGTTGAATGCAAAAAGTTTCGTGATTTTATTTGCATTATTCAAATAGTTATAATTGTTTGAAGTGAAAAGTTGCTTGCGACCTAAAACCGATCTCATGCTCAAATATACAAATGAGGTACATCTGTCCTTTCAAAATCTAGGAATTGGGCTAGATCGGTTATTGGTCGCCTGTCGGTTTTGGGTCTGTCTACCTTACTGGTTCTCACTCGCTTTACGCGATTACAGCTACAACCTTCTAGTCAAAAGTGGGTTGCCCACATCTGCTGCAACCTAAACCAGGAGGATCTACAATTGCTTCGTACTGTTATCTTTCGTGATGTCGAAATTGTAGGAGTTCTTGGCCTGGACTCGTCGCCTCTAAGGCAAGCTCCTCCTTCAGGAATTGGTCTCCAAATTCATGAACAACAAAATCGTACACAGGCATGAACATTTGTGCCGTACGGGTGAAGCGTGCATGAGTGTTGTTTCTAATCGTTGCGGCTTTCGCAGGGTTGTCGTGATGGTGACCCCGACGGGAGAAGATTACTCTACAGGATCATCGCTCTTGATCATTTTTCCAAGCCGTTCCTCGAACGAAATGGCTTGCAAATTCACAGTCTTAGATTTTTTCTGTGTCGTGTAAGACATAATTTGGATTTGAGAAATCGTAGAACCACTTACGTGAGTCTTGTAATGTCTAGCAAATTTGTCAGGAGAAACAGCGAGGAAGCTCCGGAGGTTAAATTATGAGTTGGGACACGAACATTGGAATCAACATATGATTGTAAGCTGCATGATTTTCAGGGGTCATTCCAAGAGGCGCTTCCTAGTGTGACAGTTCAAAAACATTCCTCTGAAGCTGGCCAGATGATGGACAGCCATTCGCATTACCTGTCTTTCACACGGTGATGGGCTCTCTTTGTCATTTTCGTTAAGGGGAATGCTGCTTTCAGGACAAGGGTCCAGGCTTCTGTACTGTAGTTTCCGCTCTCGACTGAAGGTTCATTACTTCGGCAACTAAGATTGGTGACAAACAAGGGGACGTTAGGAGCACGGAATCTTCAGAAAGAGGGAACAACATAACATGGCAACGCCGCTGGGCGTGTTAGCGACGTATTCAGTCCACCTGGTCCATATGTTACCACCAGGCTCACTTAACAAGATGAGCAAGAAGAGATCCACCATAAGTTGTAACATTCCAATTATGTCATTCTATGTACATTCTACAAGAAGCTCCATTCTCAAGAACGAAGAACTAAGCAGCTCGCCATGACCACGCGATCACAGCAGTTCTTGGTAACCCATCTACTTGTGAGAAAATTCCTCAAAATGAACAAATAAAATTACTCCGATTGGCTTAGCTCACGAGGTAACTGCACGTAGTCCATCCATTTCACGGACTGCATCGATGAATCAGCCCTGCAAGACATTTAAAGTCTCGACAATGTGCTTCTCAGGCTCAAATTGGTTGTTGAAAATGAGCTGCACTCTACCATCCTTGTCAATCACGTACGTCTGTCGGCCAGCGAGAGCGCCGAAGAGGTCACTGGGCACACCCCAGTCCTTACGCAGCTTGTTACCCTCGTCGCTCAGCAAAGTGAAGGGCAGTCTGTACTTCGCTTTGAATGCCTGCCATTGGAAGCCACATCTTACGTTATATCTCAATCTCACCATCGATGCACCATACCACCTCCCCGAACCGGTACAACTAATAACTAAAGCTGTCTAGAAATAATTAAAGTATTCAAACCACACCATGTTAAATGACTAACAGTGGACCAAACTGCTGAATGTGAAGCCTGCATTGGCATGACAAATATTTGTACAACAAGCTGAGATGATACTTGCATGAAATGCTCTTTCGTGGTTTCTCCAGTGGAGAATCTAACAAGGACACTCAATGAAATTGAAGTTAGAGCTAGTAATAATGTCCATTGGTTACAGCGTAATAAGATTATTTTGCCTCGCTCATCATATGCATTGCAGATAATTAGCAACCTCTATAAAATTCAAGCAAGCTCCTTCGGCTTATAAAATTGAAGTGAGCCCCAAAAATGATGCGTTACAGGCTACAGACTGATGGAATTCAACATACTCATGCGAGAATACATGAGATACAATTGAGCGGTACGAAGCAAAGAAGCAGAAATAGCGACGTGAGGAAGGAAGTGAAGTTCGCGATTGCAGTACCTTGTGGGATTCAGGCGTGTCGCCACTGACGCCCACAACTTCTGCACCTGCCCTCTTGAATTTCTCGTAGGAATCGCGAAAGGCACACGCTTGCTTGGTGCAGCCAGGCGTCTCGTCGGCTGGGTAAAAATAGAGCACCAACGGCTTGCCCCTGAACTTGTCCAAGTTTACCAGCTTCCCATCTTGGTCCTTCAGCCCCACTGGGGGTACAATATCACCCTTCGATATCTACAATAATACAAAAAATATTCATTACATTTAGACCACACACCCGGGGTAGGTATCACACTCTGCATGTCTCTCTATCTCTCTCTAAGGTACAAAGCGATCAGAAGTGATTGTGTGAGAGGGTGATGGCCCTCCTTTCCGCACTTGATTGTAAAACGTCCAAATTAAGGGCTGATATAGTGACGTCATGTATCTTATCAACATCACGCGATGCATCCTGAATCTAAAGACCCGGCACGATTGAAATTAAAATGCAGGCTAGTTCCTACATGCTCAAACTCTCAACCGTGAAGCTGCAACGACTGTGACATACTGCAAACAGCTAGAAGTGCAGAACCTAAATGGAAGAGAGAATGTTTGTACACAGCGTGTACGCTACACAGTCTCAGATAATGGAGTGGCAGTCCTCTAAAGGAAGCTCAGTAATCCTATCAATCCTGTATGTTTTGAAACAGGCTCGCAATGCAATGTGCACAACGAAGTCCAAGATTATCAAGATACGATTGTAATGAACTGCTGCAAGCCAATGGTCATTGAGATGCCGGGGTGCAAGAAGTTCCAAGCACAGACACGACCATCCTCTCAAGCTAGAAGACTCAATCGTAGACTGCTCAGTCCGTCACCGTCGAACTTAGAGGCGTCGAAAACGCAATGCGGTGTGCACAAAGATGTTGATAAGATTGTGACGAAAGTTCAAAAGAGAATGCAGTTCAATCTCAATTGATTCAGAGAAGACTTAAAAAAACGCAGGGTCAAAATGGGGAAGGGCCATACCCTCAATCGAGTGTTCAGTGTAGGAGGAAAAGAAAACAGGCATCGGACGTGTAGGAAAGTGCGAAATGCAGACCTTGCAAACGGTGAGGACGGAGGTGCGGGACGAGGTTATGGGGCGCGTCGACTGTGGAAGGGCGCACGCGGCGCTGAGGGCAGCCTTGGAAGAAAAAAGCTCAGAGTTGGTGAAGGCAGCCCTGGTGACGACGGGTCTAGGAGCGCCGCCATTGCAATTGCTGCTGCAGCTGCGCGCAACAGCTGCGGCGGGGGAGGCCAGAGCGCTGCAGGATGTTGCAGTCGTCATTTTGCCGATGGAATAGCACTGGCACTGGCAATGGCAATGCCTGCAGCTCGGAAACGAAACCACAGCAAGTGCGCGGTGGCCAAATTACTTGCGCCTTGCCTTGCCTCGCCTCATCAGTTTGCGACGCTGACATGTCGCCCGCGTCGCAATCCGCATAAAGTGCCTTGCGGATGGTGTCGCCAGCGATAAGCCGATATGTGTTCCAGGATGCGCCACCATACTGCTTGTCCACAACACCCCCCTCCCTCCTTACCACTTTCTCCTTATTTCACTGGCATGTGGTGGCATCTGCAGTGTTTTTTATAACTTTGTCTCATACACTGATGTGTACATTGCATTACAGCATTGATGATTCGAATTTTGTTGCAAATTCTATAGTTCTACCAGGTGATTGAAACAAAGTTAAATCTATATCAAAATCCAACAGTGCTCTATTCTCAAGATTTGTTGTGGTTTACTTCAGATGTACGGGCTTGTATATTTTACTTGCCATTCATGGTTTAAAAGAATTCGGTGTCTTTGACAGATTTTACATATTTATATGATGTACTTTGCGTGATACGTATCTTTATCAACGCACAAAATAATTAGGCACATCGGTTATTTTTATAGAACCAACCGTGACTTATTTCTACAAATAAGTCACGCTACGCATCAAAGTCGTTCCCTTAGTCTAATTCCCTGATACTACAGGCAAAATGCATATACAGATTCATAATTGTATTTACAATAAAATAATCGACCAGCCATCCTCAGTTCTGTTGGTAATAGTAAATCATATTCCACCATTGAAAAAGGGCAGTAATTCTAGGCTTCGTAAGCTAAACTTGGAGCCACACCATGCAGCAGCCACAGGTACGTCTATCAGAACAATATGTATGATAGCCACAATGATGTCCACGACAAGGACGAAGCCAGACACGTATTGTGGAGGAGCTATATACATCTTCACTTCTTAACAAGTCACAAAGCTTGGAGCTGATACGTAAACTCCAAGGATAATTCTTTAGTAACATATGAACGTCTGCGACTCTAACTAAAGCAACCTGGGATGCCAGCTGCAAACACAAGTTCAAATGCGACAATTGATACATACATTTAATCGCATAATTTACGCAACATGACCTTGTTGCAACGCTATGAAGCGTCATCTGGGAGACTTTCCCAAAATTTTGAGCTATTGTTACTGTGATCGAGAGAACTGTCAGTCTCAAAGTCAACCAAGGGATTTACACAATTCGTGAAGTCCTGTAGCCGGACGAATCCAGGGTCCTCCCCGCAAGTACCAGTTACAACCTTGCCGCCACTTGCTACGAAAGCACTGACTCCCGTTTCATTGGAGGAAGAGGACAAGATTAGTGAATCAAGCGAAGAAATTTCCTCGCCTGTCTCAGCACTCCAAACATGCACATGGCGATCGCCACTGCCGCCTGTGATGACCTTGTAAGAGTCATAATGAACATTATGAACCGACCCCGTATGGTTCCCAAGAACCGCCCATGGTGTGGGGGAGTCGTCGATCATTCGAAGGTCCCACAGCTTCGCTGTTCTGGAAAATCAAATTCAGGGTTAATCACATGTTTTGAGGTTCTGATGTCTCTTAAAAAAAGAATAGAGGACAACTAGAAGTTGAGAAGGTAGAAACGAACTTGTCTATTCCACCAGTACATATGCTGGTTCCCGATGGATTCACCGCGAAAGTGAGAACACCAGGTTCGTGAGATGATAGAGTTGCCACAGTGCACATTGTTCGTAAATCGATAGCTTTGACAGTGGTGCCTCCTCCAACGTAACAAACTGAGCCTACGCTTTTCAGATCGACTGGCATGCCATCAAAGGTGCCCTTGGTTGTACCTACACATGTTCCTATTCCCGCTGCAGAAGGTGTTGCCATCACATCCCATACTCGTAGCTGTATACGAAGACCTTAATCAGTCAAGAAACACAATCCAAGAAGCCCGAAACTCAAGATTTGTACAGCATGCAACTTGAAGACTAAATGCACATCAGTATTGTCAGAAATAAGGAACTGAAAGCCACCTTAGCATCTTTTGCTGCACTGATAAGAAGAGATGGGTTGTGCCTGCAGGAAAGATTATAAGTAACCTCGGTCAAAACTTCTGTACAGATTCCTATGACAAACTTGCTCGACTAAAGCACAAATCAACACCCAGTCTGGACAGAGCACAAGATTTTCTGGTATTCGTTGCATGCCCAAAAAGTACCAGAGAAAAGACAATGAAAAGACAAGCGTGAGGGTTTACGCAGAATTGTTTGAAGAACTCGTACCCAGCAACTGCAAGCTGTTTGATCGACGGTTCAAGACCATGCAAAGTAGCTAAGAGGGGAGAGCGACCTCTGCTGCTGCTGCTGCTAGAAGATGAGAGATTCCATAATCGCACCGTACCATCTGTACCGCCACTGGCTAAGACTGGAGGGGAACCCTCCTTTCCCAGCAACTGATCTGCAAGAGTATTTACTGGCCCTTGATGACCTCGTAGAGTCCGAAGTGAGCGACCCTGAAAAGGTGAGATATACGAATAACCTAGGCCACATTAGGATCAAAAAGTGATCAAAAAGTAAGAAAAATACGCCACAACATTCCAACCTAGAGGTGGACAGGACAAAAAGGAAGCTCTGAAAAAAATTGCGGAAGACATAATACCTTGCCCCAGAGCCGGATTGTATGGTCACAGCTGGATGTGACAAGAATATTCCGGACACCCCCTAGAAAGTTCCGCATTGCTCCCAAAAGTCCAACTGGTATCAACCTGCACGAGTATTTGTCATCAAAAAGTCAGCAGAAAACTACTGACGAAACACGAAGCAGGGTGTAGCATCATCGTAAGGAACCGCCGTTGTGGCAAGTAATGAACTATTAGCTACTGAGGTAACAGATGCCACGTGCAAGTATGATCTCGAATACAGGTCAACGTACCGTATTCAGTAGCTCTCTGAGTTATTTAGCACAACATTTACGGTGAAGAAATTCCTCACCTCATACACGTGACCCGTGCGTTATGATCCCTGAGTGCCTGCGATACATTTGGAGCCTCTAAATGTCCCTCTTCAAAAGGCTTCACCTTCCACACCGTGATAATAGGACCCTGTCCACGAGAAAATGAGTGACCTCCCAATTTTCTAAAAAAAAAAGAGATCACAGTGACCAATATGTTGCTAAACCTCGAAGTTCGTCCTACAGTCGAACATTACATCTTTTCAATTGCTATCACTTGATCACTTCGCATACCAAAGACCATATCTCCACTGATACAATAACGTCAACGGCCCACATTAGAAGACCCGACAACATATTTCAGATCAAAATTACCTGGGCAATAGTAACCGTGTCATCATCAAGTAGAAGATGATTGACAGGCATTGGTAGTAGGTGCAAATGCACGTCCATGGGATCCGTGTAACGTAGTTGCTGGGTTGCAGTATGTCGTGCTACATAGGCATCCCTCCCACCAGAGAACTGGTATGTTTTCCCATGGCATAATTGTTTTGGCAGCCATCGATTTCTGTACAGATATAGCCAAGAATCACATTTACCATTGTGCAAATAAGTTCTCGATACGATTGACCCCTGCAACTTGCCTCTCAAACTTTACCTACTGTAAGCGAGCTGATCGATCTAAAATCTACTCCAAGGAGCAAGACATCAGCGAGAAGAAGGAGATGACGAAATTGAAATTGCAACTGACGGAGACCGTAAGGTACGAAACCGACTGCGAAGGAGTTTGCCAACCTGCACTGAATCTCCCACACACTGTCGGCGTATGCTGCATCTCGGAAGCTTCGACATGTCATTGCCATGTTAGTCAAATCACGAAGTGCTAAATTTGATGCGCATTTCACCAGACTATCCATATCCAAATCTGTCACTTTTGTTGAGTGCATTCGCTCCTCGAGTCTGCCGCCACTATAATGATGTGCTTCACAGTCGGACTCATCCACGTCACTTTTCTGGAAGAACTCGACATTTCCTTTGAACTCTTCTGTGAGCTGATCCTGTCCGGAATTGCTTGTATCACCTCCCATAGCTTTTGAATTGTAATTTTTCATTTCAGTAGAATATAACCAAAGAGTGATATTCTCTCAATGCCGTCACTCTTAATTTCAATTGGAACCTGAATAAGAAAAGAGGGAATCAGTAAACGCTTTGAATAAACTGACTGTATAGCCTTTTGCAAAGAATATGGTGTATCCAATTTTCATGAAAGACAAGGTAGTGACAGTATTTCACAACTATTACATGAAAGCTGTGCAAGTGATGTTAGGGTGGCAGCTACACAAGTATAACCCATACGAAGAAGATCTTAGTGAATCCATGAACATGATAAAAACGAAACAAATTTCTCACTACACTTTCCAGATACCATCAATTATAGAGAATTCAGATACATTGCTTATACTAGAATTTGTGCTATGTCCTCAGTAACATTCAATTCTCTTGTACCAGTACATGTAACACATACTTCAGGAAGAACCGACGGTGAAGTAATGGAACTTACACGCCAACCAAGGGCGCTTCCACCACCAATGCTACAAGCACAGCAGCTCCCTACTTCCATAAACCTCCATGCACCATCTCTCCTCGCGTCCACCATGATAGCATCCAACGAGCGATGAGCTCACGGACCGCAAAGGAACAAGAACCATAGAGCAACTAATCGCCATAAGTGAATCCTGATTCAGAAGCAACCCCTAGCTACTCACAGAAATACAGGCTCGCCACTATCTCTGTACCATCCAGAAACTACAAAGCGAAACCTAATCGGTTCACTCCTGCGCACGAACCCGCTAGTAACCACATCATGACCTAAACAAAGAATATTCTCGCGAGTGGAAAAATCATACAGAGCCCTCAAGGACCAAGATTCGCTTCCAATCAAAGGGTCGGAATAACCAAACGCTCTGGTCACCTCGCCAATCAAGAGACTGTGCACAACAACAAACTCCCAAAAGACTCAACAAGACGGAAATCTCTGCGAAGTTGAGGATGCTGAGCTGAAAGACTCCTGTTCAATTCTTCTGCTTCAGATTGCCATATGACGGGAGAGGAGGCTGAAATGACACATGCACACTGCTGCAAAAATTGCAACGCGATGAGCACGGCAATGCAGGTAGATATCGAAGGAAAGTACAGGTGAGGTCGGAGTGTCGTAGTCATCGACGAAACCGATACCCTGGGGTTTCTACATCCACTTGTGGAGCATGCTCCCGGGTATAGAGATCGACAACATCGAGGAGGGCCGCTTTCTCTTCAGGTATGAACCAGGGTTGTCTCATGGGACATTGTCGATCGTCATACGGACACACTACTGTAGTGGGATAGACATTCGCCTTCAGAGAAGGTCGACAAAATCAAAGACGTAAATGTTCCTATTATACTATGCATTTTCTAATATAGTTGGGCATTCCCATCAACATCCATTTAACACGTCCAACATGACAATTTAGACAGACATTACTGAAAGTGTGTCATGTAAGACAACCCTTGTATGAACACTAATTTTTGTGCATTTAAAGGATTCACTATACTTGGAGTGGTGGAATGAGTGACTTCCTATTTCTCAATGATTAGCAAAAAAAAAAAAAAAAAAAAAACATTTTTTCTTGTTTTTATGATATTTATGAGCACTTACAATGATAAATACAAATATCAGAAGTAACCAATTTAGGTCAATCTATAACTCGCCTCAGTACTGCATATACGCATGGGGTACATCCATAGTCATTAAAGGGTGATCAGATCTATATAGGTTAAAGAATCTAGCATGCACGCATTTGAAAGGGATGCCTACTTTTGGGTTTTCCCACCTTAGCTTATTGCAAGAAATTTATGACAATCTTCGAAACGTATTGCATTATTAAAAATAGTGTTATTCGAATTCTTCCATAAATTTCACAAGAGTACATAATAGCTTAATCACTAGTGCAAGGTCGTAATTTGGATTCATATATATATATATATATATATATATATATATCTCTTCCAGACACAATTATGAAAAGTAAGAGAGAATATCAATCTCTTATTGTCCAACTTCTAAAAATAAGCCTTCATCTTATTTTACCACATTCTATAACTTCAATTTAAAGTTTGAACCTCTTTGGACTCATAATTTTGTATGCGCTACAATTTTGTCATAGCTTTATGATTATGCAAGTACCTATCAAGCTTATAGAAGTCTTATTGTAGAAACTTGACAATTTCTGAAATTCACTCTATTGCTAATACTTGTATCACTATGATGTCGCTTCTCAAAGTTTGTATACTGTAAGAAAACCGACGGATTTGAGATGTCTTCTGAGTTGAGAAGATCACTTTTATCATGTCTTATTGTATTGCAAGATGTCTTGTGAGATGGGAAGATGTCCTCATCTTTGAGGGGCATGAAGGCACTCGAGAGTGCGGCAAGACATGAAGACATCAAAAGATACGGTGATGTTTTTGAAACTATCTTTTAGAGATATCGCGTTAGACATGAAATTGCCATGTTGTTAAGAATACTAGTTACAAAATATAAAAAACTCTAAAAGTTTTTGATATGGGGGTAGAAAGTAGCTCGATTGTAAGAATAACGTGATTATGTAGCAGTTTGTATGCAAAATAATAATAATAATAATAATAAATTAAAAATTTATATATATATATATATATAACTAAAAAACACTTCATTCTATTGAAGACTATTTTGTTTTTGTGCATTAGAATTTTATTTTCAACAACTACAAATATTGAAACAAGATTTTCATGATATTTATCTTGTAATCTCATATTTGCACATAAGTCTACATTTTAAGATAAAACTAAAATATGATATTATAATCTTAAAATAATATTTTAGAGAATAATTTAATATTTTATAATTACATAATTTTATAATCTTATATAATAAAATGTAATGGTTTTGTTGTCAAAAATAGTCTTTCTAATATATACAAAAATTACTTCATATTTATGTTTATCAATACACATCGTCATATTATTTATTTCATGATTTATAGCTCTTTATCTTCATGGTAAATACAAGTCCATGTCAAACGAGTGTACATGTCATACTATGTTTAAGCCAATGTCTTCATAGACATTATACTCACTTTGTAGACATTCAAGAAGATGTATAATAAAAAATCTTCCGAGACATCCTTTTAAACGTCAAATACTGCAACTTGTCTATTTAAAAAGGTGGTATCACTAATAAGAAGCTCATCTATTACTAATCCCCTTCGATTACAACATAATTGAATGTGTTTGTTGCAACTGTAACATAAAAACCTTCCTGTCAGTGCAGCTCTTCCGAATTCTCCGTCTCCAAAATCAGCGATTGTAAGCCTTGGAAGTCCATAACGTCACTAATTGCAATTTTAGACCATACTCGTTGACCATACTAGTTGACGATGTTGTAGTACTTAAAAGCATTGAGACGCAAGTGTAAGATATTTAGTTTGTCTAAAGATAAAATTGTACTTGTATGAACTTTTCTTTGATCGAAAACTTTAAAAAATAAATTAACACATTCATACGCAAGTAAAGTGTTATTAGGAAAACGACACATCATGGTAAAATGAAGTCTTAAAGTTTATTTAAATACGAGATAAATTCAAAAATTACTGTCTTTCCTGAAAATAATTTCCGGATTGAAAAATATTCACTTCAATCTTAAAACTTTTCAGATAAATTGAATTGAGAAGCATAAACCACACACCTTCATGAGCGGCATAAACCACACTTGTTCATGGGCAGTTTCACCGAATACCATGTTAAAAGTTTTACTGAATACCATGTTAAAACTTCTTGGATTGAAGACTACATCAAGTCTAATTGTGGTAGTAGAAACTGCAAATTCTTCCAACATGGTATGAATGCATCTTAAATGTGCAAGAGCGTACGTTCAAGAGTTCAGATACATGAAGCATGGTTTGCCACTACAAGCCTACTCGACTGTCTCCATCACATTTCTTCTTCACTGAAATCTAAGCACACACGTACAATCAAAAGATGAAGTCCAACAGTTCTTCAGAAAGAAAATTTTCGATTGGGATCACTTCTGCGTTACAAACGTAATTTACTAGCCAAATTGTACCTCTTCAGAGAAAACCATTGCAACTGGAATCACTTCTGAATTAGAAAATGCAATTAAGTAGTCAGAATATTCATATTCGTATCATATATGATGCTTAGGGATTGTATCTACATTCTACACAATCCAACTTCAGCTTCATTTGACAGGTCGAATACCAATTTCAGCCTACTAATTGCGAAATTAAATCTCAGCTTCGTTAAAGATGTTTTAATATACATTTTCATACAAGAGGATTAACTCCAGAATTTTTCTCTTAATACGATACTCAGAAGCTACGGAAGGAATGCCCACTCGAAAACCGCCGTCCAATCCGTTGCTTTCAAAATGGCCAGAACAATACTCGACACGAGGACAATAGGCCCCAGAAACAAAAGAGGCAAACAAATGGCATAGCACACTGACCTGCACCGTATAGACATGATGACAAGAAACGCATGGTGAATCATGCACCCCTGCGAGATACTATACAAGGCCACTTTACTTGGTGTAGATATGGTGACATGATCATGTGTTGGACACTGTTGGATTCGCACTGCCCGCAAGGCAGTCCTTCATCCCCAACTTAGCTGCGCAAAAGACTAGACTAAACACTCAGGCCCAGCGAGCGTCGGCACTCCGGGTACGGAGTAGCCCATCGCAGGAACCCCGTGCACCACACGCCGGCCTGTTGCAACCACCCAACAATTATATTGACAAAGTGGGTCGGAGCAAGCCCTAGTCCTAGTCTCTGTGAGCCTGGCCCGCAGGCGCTGCTCCCCACACCGCCGGTGCAGGCCTTGCCACCAACACCGTGTCCTCCGGGATGAGTGCCTTGATGATGGCAGGAGTCTTCAGGATCCGACGGCCCGTCATCAACGGATACACATCCTCCAGAAAGTAATACGCATGTCCCGCGGCCATTCCCTGCACATCACACATCCACCACGTCTCAAAATCGGGTCTTCATCTCCTTCCAGTCGCACATCTGGGAACAAGCATGTAAACAAGAGCATAGAGGGGAGAGCGAGACGGGACCACAGTGTCTGCATCTCCACCCTTGACCGTCACTGCTTTCGGTGGCTGTCGACCAAGACGGTCACTACCAAAATCCGACGGAGAAAGTAAACCTACCAAAAGATCTACCCAAGGGCTGCTCCCCACCATCACTGAAAACCCCAAAAGCACCTGCAAAATCCATCAGCGTCATCGTCAACATCAGGCAGAGCTCAAACATGACGACCGTCACTCGGTGGAGGCCAGAAAAGAACCGATCATGACTGAACTTCTTCCACGGTGGCTGTTCCGAGAAGCGGCTGTATCTATTCCAGCTTTTCTCTAAAACTTCAGGACAAAACCTAGATGATACCAAGACAGCAAACTCAGCCGAAATGCCTGAAACTGATCTCGTTCACTACATTCACTTATGACACCCTTGGCATGTGGACGGCAACGACAAGAGGTACACTACGACGTGTAAATAATCCAGCGTGAGTGCAGTTTCTCAAGTACTACTCTTGGCACGCACACAAACCGAAGGCTTACCCACGGTAAGTATGGGGCTGTGAAGCTGAAGAGACCCAGAAAGCTCATCTGTACATGAGGATTGCGCTTGCTCCACACATACACCTGTCAAGCCCGCCGTATTGCGGCCAGTGTAAGTCGTGAGTCAACCAGTATTTGATCCAGAACACCCACAAAGATCACCACACCTCATTCCTACACCGTCCCCTCTACGACTGCCCTCCACAAACAGAATACACGGAAAGGATCCGCCCCGCCCATGACGCACCATCATGAAGGTGAGCGAGTTGCTCAGAAACAGAATGTCCGCAAACGGGGCAGCAAACTTCAGCAGCCCGCCACCCACTACAATGGTCGTCAGGATAGTTCCACCAAACAACAGCATGAACAGGAAATCCGCTGTGCGGCCGCGAAACGATGTCTCCTCCAGAAGCTTGCAGTACCTCGCCAAAAAGAACATATGAAACAGAAAGTCCAAATCTGCAAAAACAAGCCATATCATCCTCATAAGTAGCTGGAAGTCCAATCTCCACGGTGCCGCCACAAGCTTGCACCTGCTCGTGCACATGTAAGGATACATCCAATAAAGCGGCAGTCTCAACTACTGTACAGAATTCATAGCCGACAAAGTCATTCCACGAAAACAGAAGTGGGAGAATGGACGGGTGAAGGTAGCTACCGAGTTTGCCGAAGTAAAAGAAATTCGTTATGAGTCTCCACACTTCATAGTCTTGTATGACCAACTTCGAATTCAAGTAGACGTCGAACGGCGTTATAACCTGTGCACATCCTCGACACGCCTTCGTCAAAATACGTTCACCCCATTGATACTCCCACAATCCAATCACAGGACTGAGGAGAAAACAAACTAAGACGACAAACTGACGAAGACGCTCGGTCGTCTCGCCCAGTATCGACCCCTAACAAGGGTCACGCGGAACAGCCATCTGGAACAAGTCTGACACACCTCACAGGGCTGCCATACTGTTCGCATGAAGCAGAAACCGATCAAGCGGAGAAATGAAGCCGTGTATTCGCACCTCCCAAAATATGAACAGGTGGGGTTCCATAATCCCGACCTGGACAAGCAAGAGGATGGCTATGCTACACTGGTGGATCGAGCTGCTTCACTCAGCTCAGAACACCAGCGTTTGAGCACAAATCCATCGCCCAGAGAAATCCTACGACGGCTGCGGTAAACTCAAGTGCAGCGTTCATCGATTCACTCTCCACGCTGAAAATCTCGACCAGACTGGTTGCATGCTCACAACGACCCGTCACTCAACGTTACTTCACTCAAATTGAACCCCGTTCCATCGCTTGCCTCCGACACCAATTTCATATCAATCAACCTCCGAGCATAAAACGTGAGCGCGGAAACGATGGACGGACCAAACACGCCTCTAAAGATCTGAGCTGCAAAGTCTCACACGGATTCATACGAATGTGCTCTCCGGGACTTGTCCGCGAGAACAAGGCACCATCGGGTCCAGTGCCACTCAAATCGACGTTCGAGAACTGTTATGACGAGGACTTGTAGGACAATGTGAAGACCCCGCTCTGACCGCAACTGCGTTGCAACAATGCTTCTAAAGTGACTATGTTCTACATCCTTGAGCTATTCATCGGCAGGAATGAGCTCGGAGCAGCTTGACTACGCTTGCACTCTCTACTCTCGCGGTAGAGGGGAGAAACAAATCAAAGGAGAACCTGAGGTCTCCAAACCCCACGAAATATTACTGAGAGGGAGCATACCTCAAGGGCACATCCGGCGGTGGTGAGAACGGACAGCGTGAGATATGACCGCGTGATGATCGGCATTTGCTTGTACCAATCCTCCACCAATTGCGCCATGTTTCTCACGTTCGCGCCCAATCACGATACCTTGGTATGAACTCTCACCCGCCTAGCGGCGATCGTAGACACTCCACCTCCTCCAAACCCCTCACAGTTTCAATTGTCGTAGAAACAGACACTTGTCCTCACAACCCTAAACACTAAAACGCTGAAACCACGGGGGATGTAGTCTGCTAGTGCCTTGGGATGGAAACCAACCCTAAGTCACAAGGAGACCATGTCTCCGCGCTGCCAACTGCGGGCGATTCTCCCACACTTCCCCCAAAATGTGTCTCAGCAAGACCACGAGCCAGAAGAATTGCTGGCAGAATTGGCCCGAGCCCTAAATTCAAGCCCCTCCGATGACAAGCAGGAGCCGACCCTGGAGAGACGATTTCAGCGCTCCTGAAGGTGGCGGACGATGCCCACGACCGTGATTGATAGTGAGACCTGAAATTGAGAACAAGGAGGGAGGATGGAGTCAAATTGGAAACAAGGAGCTCCAAGAGCGTCGACGGGGAGACAGAGAGAATAAGGGATCTGGAGCATTTCTCCCGCAGTCCCACTGGATTGTGTTCCTGGATGAGCCCTCATCCAGTTTGTGGATGATAATTGTTTGTACCGGGCCGGGGCACGGCAGAGGCCGCAACTGTAGTCGGGTGTTAGGATGGAGGTTCATTCGGCGATGAGCCCACGTGGCGGAAGTGGGCGGGTGGCAATGACGTGGAAGGAAGGCGATGCCATATCGAACGCGATTGCCCAGAGGCAGGGCGGGGAACTTCAGAGCCTTGCCAGACTACCGGCAGCTCGTTGACCTGTGATGGCTAGGTTTATGGTTGTGAAGGCTCGGCCATGTCAGCATTTGCCGGAGCGAGGTACCAGACTCCCACGGAGCGGCCATTTGTGGGTTTCACAACTTCGAGCTTAGAGCGTCAGTGGTAAATTGTGGGCCCGGTGCTGACTTGGCCAATGACATAGACCTGAAATGCACGATTTTTTGGCTCTTTCGCTCGGTAGTTTTCTCCTGCGAGGTGGGAGGACAGGTGACGTTGCCTCTGCCGAAACTGCCTGTGGTGTGGTACTGGCCTTCTCCTCTCTGCCAATTGATACAGCCGCTGCGTGTTCAGTGTTGGTAATCTGGCGACGCCCTCAGTACGAGGGGCGAACCACCAGAGAGGAAAGGCAGTGAGTTTGATGAATAGCATTGGTTCAAATTAGCAAGTGGTTGCCACATGAAAGGACGTAGGGAGAGTGGCAAGAATGACATGGAAAAACTTTGTAACTTTGGAATTGGCTTTCGATGTTGCTTTGGGATGAACATGGCAATGACTTGGCCAAATAAATACTACCAATCTACTTCCTGGCACTAGTGCCTGGAAGCGGGTTGGAAGTTCACATTGTAAGTCCACATTGAAATTTTTTTAGGGGCTGGTTGCCCCCCTTTTTGTCGCACCCTCTACTGGACCGGCGAGCTGGCTCAAAGCCACACCGCCCAGCATGGGTTTGAGCCCACTAGCCCATGCTGGTTGGACTAGCTGGGCTGGAAAATCTGGTGTGGCCAGGCCATAACCGCCCTGCCCTCTCCACAAATAACCTTATGTTCCCTTTCTTCTGACCACTGTATTCTATCTACGTACCAAAGGAGGCCCTTGGCTCAAACTGGCCCCTTCCAAATGTTTACTTGTTGATGTGTTGGGAACTTTGGATTTTATCCCATTCTGAATGGAAAATGCATGGTCCCAATCACTTTTACTCCCACATTGTATCCTAGCTATGTTTGCAAGATAATGTAGATTACCATACTTTCCACGTACTTTTCACAAAGGGATCAATTCCAACTCACCACATACCAAAGGCCTTTTCATGCCATTTTGTTGAACTCATGCCATTTTATAAATTTCATGCCCTCGAAAAACAAAAATGTCTCTTTTTACCTTATTTCTTTTCACAAAGGGTGACATAAGGGTTGTTTTCATTCTTTCTATACAAGCTATATTCTTTCTCATCGTTTTTTCCACAAATACATTATATTTTTTTGTTTCAAGGTTTCCATTACATATCATGGAGGAGTTTTCATTTCTATTGGAGCCTATTATGTGAAGCACATTCCATCACGGCTTTGCTGTGTGCAGTGCATAGAGTGCATTACCATAGGACAACTGAACTCTTCATCGTTTATCAAGTCTCACTCAAGATAGATCTTGATTCTCGTCCAGACCGCTGAACTTGTTCGACCGGTTCAACCTCCGATACGTTATCAAAGTTTGCTACTAGTCTTAATGTGTGTGTACAAAGCAAGTTGCATATTAGTGGCCATTAAACGGTTCAATGGCACCAATAATCACTTGTGGAGCTTCCTAATGAGAGGTCTCTTTCTTGGCAAGAGTCTCATGCGTATTGTTGATGAACCATAATTGCGTCCCAATTATCATGTTTATGAAGTCCCCTCACTCGCTAGAGATTGTCATGCAATCTCGCTTCTTTGCTTTTAATTGGAAGAGTCAATTTGTGATCTTGCTTGTGGTAGTACTCCATCTGATCAGATTTGAGAGAAGCTTCATTTAGTCCACGATTACCGGGCACACGATAATATTCACAACTTCCAAGTCAAGTTATACCTATGGAATACTATTTGCACATTCGGCTTGAGAGGTGGGTAATGCGTGTGGATTTGGGTCTAGGGTTTGAAATCGCGAGACCCTGTTTTTCTTGGCCCAGACCCTAGGTGGCCCGTTTGCACACGAGTTTCGGGCAGTTTCGGGCAGTTCTAAACGGACGGACTTATGCGGACTGACGGACGGGACGACGGGCTCGTGAGGACGGACGGTGCGACAGACGAGGCTCTTAAGCATTATACGAATCCGGGAGCATCGGCTGCAATGAACCGCCTGAATCATGTTTGCATCCTTATTTGTTTGATGCAGAGGCAAGGCAACTCTAAAATCAAAGGTTTGTTAATAACCCGTGGGGGGGGGAGGCGATTGATCTGTTATGAGACGCTTCTAGTGCTCTTGAAATTACGGATATGTCGTTCTGTGTTCTTGTTTCTCTTAGGAGGTATGGTGATGTGACTGGCGGCTGGTAGTGAGATTTCGAATTCCCCTCGCGTCACGTTTCCTCTTCTTGGAGTACGCATAGTTGTTACTAGATGCATCGTGGTTTTGTGATCGGTCGCCTTGCTTCTGCTCTGAATTGCTGTGCGTCTGAAGTAATGCCGTGGCTTCCGACGTTCATTAGCTCAGATGTGTAAGGCTTTGCACGTGTCGTGACAGTCGTTCAGCATTCGGGGTTATTTTTAGTACCGCCTTTTAATTTCTCTGTTCACGCAAGGGTTACAAGCTTGCACGCCTATTTTTATGGATATGTTGGCTTCTGTGTATTTTTATTTCTTACTTGTATCAACGATAACGGCCTTGTTCAAAGTGAGCAACCTCGTCCGTCGACTCCCGTCAGTAGGCGTCCGTTGGGCAGACCGTAACCTTCAGAAACGCCTGCCCGGCGCAAACGTGCAAGGGCAAACGGTACACAAGCGTGAGCCCGCAATCTGCGATTTCAGGGGTTGAAAAGACCCGCTCTAAACCCGTTATTTCCAAAAATCAAACGCCTGAATGTATTCACACCACATTTCCGTCCCGAAATCGAAGGCGTGCAAATAGTATTCCATAAATACCACCTTAACCTTGAAAAATGTTATACTATCGCATCATTCATAAGCGAAGTCGAACTGATCCAAAGTCCTTTAACTCGCGTTCGATATGGCATCGCCTTCCTTCCACGTCATTGCCACCCGCCCACTTCCGCCACGTGGGCTCATCGCCGAATGAACCTCCATCCTAACACCCGACTACAGTTGCGGCCTCTGCCGTGCCCCGGCCCGGTACAAACAATTATCATCCACAAACTGGATGAGGGCTCATCCAGGAACACAATCCAGTGGGACTGCGGGAGAAATGCTCCAGATCCCTTATTCTCTCTGTCTCCCCGTCGACGCTCTTGGAGCTCCTTGTTTCCAATTTGACTCCATCCTCCCTCCTTGTTCTCAATTTCAGGTCTCACTATCAATCACGGTCGTGGGCATCGTCCGCCACCTTCAGGAGCGCTGAAATCGTCTCTCCAGGGTCGGCTCCTGCTTGTCATCGGAGGGGCTTGAATTTAGGGCTCGGGCCAATTCTGCCAGCAATTCTTCTGGCTCGTGGTCTTGCTGAGACACATTTTGGGGGAAGTGTGGGAGAATCGCCCGCAGTTGGCAGCGCGGAGACATGGTCTCCCTTGTGACTTAGGGTTGGTTTCCATCCCAAGGCACTAGCAGACTACATCCCCCGTGGTTTCAGCGTTTTAGTGTTTAGGGTTGTGAGGACAAGTGTCTGTTTCTACGACAATTGAAACTGTGAGGGGTTTGGAGGAGGTGGAGTGTCTACGATCGCCGCTAGGCGGGTGAGAGTTCATACCAAGGTATCGTGATTGGGCGCGAACGTGAGAAACATGGCGCAATTGGTGGAGGATTGGTACAAGCAAATGCCGATCATCACGCGGTCATATCTCACGCTGTCCGTTCTCACCACCGCCGGATGTGCCCTTGAGGTATGCTCCCTCTCAGTAATATTTCGTGGGGTTTGGAGACCTCAGGTTCTCCTTTGATTTGTTTCTCCCCTCTACCGCGAGAGTAGAGAGTGCAAGCGTAGTCAAGCTGCTCCGAGCTCATTCCTGCCGATGAATAGCTCAAGGATGTAGAACATAGTCACTTTAGAAGCATTGTTGCAACGCAGTTGCGGTCAGAGCGGGGTCTTCACATTGTCCTACAAGTCCTCGTCATAACAGTTCTCGAACGTCGATTTGAGTGGCACTGGACCCGATGGTGCCTTGTTCTCGCGGACAAGTCCCGGAGAGCACATTCGTATGAATCCGTGTGAGACTTTGCAGCTCAGATCTTTAGAGGCGTGTTTGGTCCGTCCATCGTTTCCGCGCTCACGTTTTATGCTCGGAGGTTGATTGATATGAAATTGGTGTCGGAGGCAAGCGATGGAACGGGGTTCAATTTGAGTGAAGTAACGTTGAGTGACGGGTCGTTGTGAGCATGCAACCAGTCTGGTCGAGATTTTCAGCGTGGAGAGTGAATCGATGAACGCTGCACTTGAGTTTACCGCAGCCGTCGTAGGATTTCTCTGGGCGATGGATTTGTGCTCAAACGCTGGTGTTCTGAGCTGAGTGAAGCAGCTCGATCCACCAGTGTAGCATAGCCATCCTCTTGCTTGTCCAGGTCGGGATTATGGAACCCCACCTGTTCATATTTTGGGAGGTGCGAATACACGGCTTCATTTCTCCGCTTGATCGGTTTCTGCTTCATGCGAACAGTATGGCAGCCCTGTGAGGTGTGTCAGACTTGTTCCAGATGGCTGTTCCGCGTGACCCTTGTTAGGGGTCGATACTGGGCGAGACGACCGAGCGTCTTCGTCAGTTTGTCGTCTTAGTTTGTTTTCTCCTCAGTCCTGTGATTGGATTGTGGGAGTATCAATGGGGTGAACGTATTTTGACGAAGGCGTGTCGAGGATGTGCACAGGTTATAACGCCGTTCGACGTCTACTTGAATTCGAAGTTGGTCATACAAGACTATGAAGTGTGGAGACTCATAACGAATTTCTTTTACTTCGGCAAACTCGGTAGCTACCTTCACCCGTCCATTCTCCCACTTCTGTTTTCGTGGAATGACTTTGTCGGCTATGAATTCTGTACAGTAGTTGAGACTGCCGCTTTATTGGATGTATCCTTACATGTGCACGAGCAGGTGCAAGCTTGTGGCGGCACCGTGGAGATTGGACTTCCAGCTACTTATGAGGATGATATGGCTTGTTTTTGCAGATTTGGACTTTCTGTTTCATATGTTCTTTTTGGCGAGGTACTGCAAGCTTCTGGAGGAGACATCGTTTCGCGGCCGCACAGCGGATTTCCTGTTCATGCTGTTGTTTGGTGGAACTATCCTGACGACCATTGTAGTGGGTGGCGGGCTGCTGAAGTTTGCTGCCCCGTTTGCGGACATTCTGTTTCTGAGCAACTCGCTCACCTTCATGATGGTGCGTCATGGGCGGGGCGGATCCTTTCCGTGTATTCTGTTTGTGGAGGGCAGTCGTAGAGGGGACGGTGTAGGAATGAGGTGTGGTGATCTTTGTGGGTGTTCTGGATCAAATACTGGTTGACTCACGACTTACACTGGCCGCAATACGGCGGGCTTGACAGGTGTATGTGTGGAGCAAGCGCAATCCTCATGTACAGATGAGCTTTCTGGGTCTCTTCAGCTTCACAGCCCCATACTTACCGTGGGTAAGCCTTCGGTTTGTGTGCGTGCCAAGAGTAGTACTTGAGAAACTGCACTCACGCTGGATTATTTACACGTCGTAGTGTACCTCTTGTCGTTGCCGTCCACATGCCAAGGGTGTCATAAGTGAATGTAGTGAACGAGATCAGTTTCAGGCATTTCGGCTGAGTTTGCTGTCTTGGTATCATCTAGGTTTTGTCCTGAAGTTTTAGAGAAAAGCTGGAATAGATACAGCCGCTTCTCGGAACAGCCACCGTGGAAGAAGTTCAGTCATGATCGGTTCTTTTCTGGCCTCCACCGAGTGACGGTCGTCATGTTTGAGCTCTGCCTGATGTTGACGATGACGCTGATGGATTTTGCAGGTGCTTTTGGGGTTTTCAGTGATGGTGGGGAGCAGCCCTTGGGTAGATCTTTTGGTAGGTTTACTTTCTCCGTCGGATTTTGGTAGTGACCGTCTTGGTCGACAGCCACCGAAAGCAGTGACGGTCAAGGGTGGAGATGCAGACACTGTGGTCCCGTCTCGCTCTCCCCCTCTATGCTCTTGTTTACATGCTTGTTCCCAGATGTGCGACTGGAAGGAGATGAAGACCCGATTTTGAGACGTGGTGGATGTGTGATGTGCAGGGAATGGCCGCGGGACATGCGTATTACTTTCTGGAGGATGTGTATCCGTTGATGACGGGCCGTCGGATCCTGAAGACTCCTGCCATCATCAAGGCACTCATCCCGGAGGACACGGTGTTGGTGGCAAGGCCTGCACCGGCGGTGTGGGGAGCAGCGCCTGCGGGCCAGGCTCACAGAGACTAGGACTAGGGCTTGCTCCGACCCACTTTGTCAATATAATTGTTGGGTGGTTGCAACAGGCCGGCGTGTGGTGCACGGGGTTCCTGCGATGGGCTACTCCGTACCCGGAGTGCCGACGCTCGCTGGGCCTGAGTGTTTAGTCTAGTCTTTTGCGCAGCTAAGTTGGGGATGAAGGACTGCCTTGCGGGCAGTGCGAATCCAACAGTGTCCAACACATGATCATGTCACCATATCTACACCAAGTAAAGTGGCCTTGTATAGTATCTCGCAGGGGTGCATGATTCACCATGCGTTTCTTGTCATCATGTCTATACGGTGCAGGTCAGTGTGCTATGCCATTTGTTTGCCTCTTTTGTTTCTGGGGCCTATTGTCCTCGTGTCGAGTATTGTTTGCGCTCACGTGGAAGCAACCAACTGAACAGCTATATATGATTGATAAGAGAGTCTTGTGGATTTTCTATATATGATTGATAATAGAGTCTTGTGGATTGTCTTTATATGATTGATAATAGAGTCTTGTGGATTGTCTACATATGATTGAGCAGAGAGTCTTGTGGATTGTCTATTGATGGTGCAATTGGAATGAATTGAACGAACCGTTTTTTGATGGCAAAGACACGATGATCCATCTGCCTGCCCATAAGTGGATATTCCTGATCTTGATCATTCGACACAATATGGGTGATAAATGCGTACAGATTATAATTGGGCTACTTGCACAAGTTAAGGTGCCCCGAATCTCGCTGCCTGGTCGTGCTCTCCCTTTCCATACCAAACGGAATTCCGTAAATTACTGACGATCATGGACTAAACCTTTATATCTCAAGGTAATGTACACTCGACGTCCTGTGAGATCTTATGTGACTTACAACGTGTTCAGGACTTTGCATGTAGCATGAATTCCCGCATCGCTGTGAGCTAAATTAACTATATGTGGACTCGACAAATGTATAACTACAGATACGTATTCCAGCGTCGTCATCAAGTTAATGATGGAACGAAAGCTGCAACAGCACCAAACACCATCGCTAGCCCCAGAGCCTTCCGTAGCAAACTTGGCTGCGTAGCTTCGTCCATCTGGAACCAGTCATCCATCAACGCTGGGGTCGTACCCGCAATCCAAGCCAACGCTAACCACGGCTCATTCACAGCCAACGAGACCGCTATGAGGAAATACACAACGGATGTCACCGTATGCTGCACCTCTCGCCCCAAGGTCCCTGTGACAATACGGCCTCCATCCAGAATTCCCACCGGGAGCAAGCTCAAGGCTGTGGCATGCAGACCCAGTACCCCTGCTAATGCCAAAGGGCTGAGCACCAGGCTCAACTCCTCGCCTGGTTCCCCACTAAGAGTTGCAATGGCCAGCTTGTGCAGCAGCCATGTGAAAGCACTGGAATATGAAAACAACTGCTCTGGTACCAACAAGAAGCCGTTGAAATCGACCATAGTCGAAGAATTTGATGCTGCAGTGATACTAGCCCCGATGAGAGCGCCGGAAATTGCCAATGATGCCAGGGAGCTTGATAACGAAAGATCTAACAAGCAAGTCCGGTTGGGCAAACAACCCTTGTAGAAAACGATTGTGCTAAATAAGCCTTGATGTGGAACGGGTAATGAAAATGGTAACCTAACCATGTGCGAAACTTTGTACATTCCGGCCGCTGCTTTTCTTGCTAACCATCCACCAGCAGTTACTCCAACCAACCCCAGTGGCACGAGAGCCCGTTGTAGATACGCTTCGTCAAACCCTACATCTGCATTCGCGAACTGCACCGCACACACCAGAACTCCAACCAGAAGGCTACTTGCCAGTATGACGTCTCCCTTCTCTGCAAGTGTGAAGGACAGAAGTTCATCCCGGTGGGCGACAAGCACCCCACTGGATTCTGTCCCCGGTACTCTATCTAACAAAATTGCCACAAGCCCTTCAAACCTCTCGTCCAACACTTTCTGCATTTCAAGAGACGACGGCATCGTTCTCCACTTCCCCGAAAATATAAGTCCCTGCCGACACTTCACCGCCTTGCCTGCTGGCTCAAAGCCATGGCTGCTGGTCACCACATGTTCCAGAAGCTCCCCTTCGTCCAACGGCACGGTAAACGTCTCCTTGTGCTTGTACTTGTAGTACATGTTATATAGCAGATCCGCTTCGGTGGCCAAGCTCTCATCCGTATTCAAAAAGACCCCATCAGGACCCGTGAACAGAGACGAAATGTAAAACCCTAGAGCTTGCACATACACTAGAATGTTATCCAGAGACCTCCGCAATTGAACGTCCTCTGGGAAGCCCTTCAAATTGGAGGTCTTCGTGACGGGAAGACGCGAGGCGCGCAGCATGGCTTGAGTGGAGAAAAACTCACCATCACCGAGCATTTTCATCATATCTCCAAGCTCCAATAAGGCGTCGGTCATGAGAATTATGAACGCCGGGTAGAAATCGTCTAATGTGTTAATCTCCAACACCTCCTCTCCGAGCTCTTCTAGGCGAGCAAAATAAGCGCCGTCAAACCGATTCTCGTCGTTGCGAGCGTCCACATCGAAGGACAGCGGCACCGGAGCGTTTGCCTCAGGGCCTTTATCACTCTCCGCTTTTCCCTGTTGCCTCTCTCGCCGCTTCTTCATGTTCTGTTCTATCAAACTCATGCTCGAGTCCCCACCTCCTGTTTTTACAACCTCGTCAAGAATGTCCATCATGTTGCTCATGGTGAAACCCTTGCCGACGTTCTCCTGCTTCTTCTTCATCGATTCCAATTGCTTCATCGCGGCAGGCGAGACCTCTATCTCCACTCTCCCGGAGTTACTGGCACTCTCCTTCCTGTCCGACTCACCATCTCTCAAGTCTCGGTCGCCGTCACTATCGCCGCTACTGCGAATGCGCAGACGTCGCCGCGAAGAGGCGTCCCTCCAACTCTGGGTCCCTAAACCCTGGGGTCTAAACCATGCTGGACTGACGCTCTTAGAGCTGCAGTGGTCGAATTGGGGAGACGCCGAGTGTAAGGAAAGGAGCACAGGGACAGTAGATTTAGAGGATGCGCCGGCGATGGCGCAAGGGAAGAGCGCCATAGCTGAGCGCGCACGGCCGAACGTGGAGAAAGGGGAAGGGGATCAATTGACAGCAGACACCATGCTTAGCTTAGCTGAACTCAGGTGGAAGACTACGGTATGTGATCGGCACGGCTGAAGGTAGAGAGGGTGCATAAGGTGGGCAGCGCGATGGATTGTCGATTACCTGAGCTATGCAGCAGGTGGGCGACGCAGCAGGTGATAGCGAAACTCGCCACGGGATGACGGAATATTCTCGATCTCTACCAGCAGTGGATTCAGCAACCTAAAATGACAATGTTGAAACCATGGTGTCCTCTATCTATTCTACCCATGGATGAAGGCTGTATGTGGCTCTGTTTCCACTACGTCTGAATGGCATTGAGTAGGAAGGCAGAATCAAAAACAAATTATATGCAGATTACGCTTATCAAGAATAATGAAAGCCCTGGTAAGAGGACTGATCTCTATATCAGTTCCAATTTTCTCATTTCTGCTTCTTTTTTTATCCCTTTTTCATCTCTAACTCCTGAGTGTGAGTGGATCTTGGGATGAATGTTCATAGGATGAATGTCATCTGATGACAGCTCGTGGAGGATGCGCACGGGTCACCCCGTTCATCGTGTACCTCACTATAATTCTAATGCTAAGTTGGTCATACAAGGCTATGAATTGTGGAGACTCATATCAAATTTCTTCCACTTCGGCAAACTTGGCAGCTACTTTCACCCGTCCATCCTCCCACCTCTATCTTTGTGGAATCATTGCGGCGGCAATGGATAATGTCTAGTATATGCAGTTGCCGCGTTTTTGGATGTATCAAAAAAATTTGATGTGCAGTCGCAAGCTCTGGTAGTAGCCTGGAGTTCTAGCCACTTCAGCGTGGCTTGGTCTTGCAAATTTGGAGGCTTTCTATTTCATTTGTTCTTTTAGGCGAGGAACTGTAAGTCGAAGTTCTAGAATAAAATTGTTTCGCGGTGGTACAACAGATTTTCTGTTCATGCTATTGTTTGGTAGAACTATCTTGACGACGATTGTTTTAGGTTGCCGCTGCAGACGTTTGCTGCTCCGTTTGGAGTCATTCTGTTTCTCAGTAGGTGGCTCACTTTTGTTATGGTACAACATGGTTATGACAAATTCCTTTGACTATTTTTCTGGGTAGGAAGTAATTTGAGATGAAGATGAACAACTTTGTGGTTATAGATATTTATAAACAACATCCCACTTCAAAGTAGAAATGATGACACTGCATTAATATTCTTCAATACAAATATATTATGATCTTATACTTTGAGAGGTCTCACAACTAAAATATTGCTTCACTTCACCTATATTGAATACAAATTATATTGATTCACTACAACATTGTATGGTTGAGATTTAAATATCTTTATTTTTATACATAACACTTTTAAGAGACCTGTGTTTGTAGGCCTAAAATCAAAATTTCTACAAGTAACATGATCTCAAAAGGAAGATAATTCCATTGAGGTTGTAAGAACAAACAAAGCCAAAATATTTTAAACACACACCTATGAGGAAACATGGGAATTTATGTTGTGTATGCATTGTAAAGTACAATACGATGCTCACCTTGTGTAAGGTGGAGTTGCTCAACTACAAATGATGTAAATGCGGATGTTTAAGTTGGTGCAAGTACAATATGTTAAGTGAGGCTTTTGACATTAATATATTCTCTTTGAAAGACTCCTTGCCACTTACATACCCTTAAAAGGTATTATACTTCATACAACTTGTACTACTCACACAACCTCTTGTGTTGCACATGTGTGTTCATCAATGACCATTCAATACAAAACAAACTCCAAAAGTTTTCCATGCAACAACTTGCACACAGACAAAATTACTTAGAAAATGCGTGTTATTATTAAAAACATGCAAGCACATCACCATACATACATGATGCACTTGTCATATTTACATGTTCTTCAACCACTTTGAAACCAATGAAGCTGTATTGGTTCCACCAACCCCAAAAAACTCAAGCCTTCTTCGCAGCTTTCTCAACTGTTACTCCTTTCCAGAAAGCCACATAATCCTGCATCCAACATTGTATAGTGTCACATCTCAAAAACCTACACCTCAACTTTCCAAGCTTGGAAACCAAATTATGTGAATTGATTGCATTGATAAGTTGTGGATGACAAATGTAGATTTCCACGAAGTTTTGAGGGATGCCAGCTTACATAATTAATCAACACATCACGCTTTCAGACATAGAATGACACAAGAGGGAAATTGATTGTCAAGCATCGTACAGTATGAACCATACATAACCTAAGGTATCAACCACACACAACCTCCTCAAAAGCACGAGAAATGCACGTGATACCTCCGTCCACTTCTGAACAAAGAATCGTAGAAATGAAAATGACATCGATCAAGATATACAATGCCTTCCAAGATTTGAGTACCTTGATGTTTTGAGCAGCAGGTTTTGGGGATGGGTAAAACCACGCAGCATCCTTGTTCTCCTTGCCGTCCACTTCTATGGTGTAGTAAGAAGCTTGCCCCTTCCAACCTGCAACACAGATCATCAATACGCCACATTTCTTCAATTCGCCCAAATATCACCGAAGTTTTTCAAGTTGTAGACATATGTACTTTAATCAATAGAAATAACGTACGTTATATCTCATTTGTAAAAAGTACACCGATCATATGAACTTGTGAAATTCTTTTAATCTCATCAGAATGCATCTAAGGAATAAGCAAGTTATAATCATCAGAAGACACTTCATGATGTCACAAATAACTCGGTAGGAAGACAGATCTAAGAGTACATCGGGACACCCAGATCGACGCTGTATAGGGCCAGTTTCGAGCTGCCCCAGCCGTACAGAGCACCTATCATGGCTTCCAGTTGCCATGTGTCTCAGCTCGAACGCACATGCACAAGTTTGTCATTTGGCTTTCTTGTCATTACTCTTATCCATACAGAAGACATAGATCTTCCCCTGTACAGTACAGGAGATGAGAAAGGACTTTCGAACGTATGTTCAAGAAATAAGGGAAGAGGAAGGTCTACGGCTCCGCTCGAAAAAAAAGGCGCCAAGCGCGGCAACATGTGCTAAGGTGGGGGTCCGGGGAAGCCTCGACTGCAGCCTACACCCGGCAGAGCGACCCGGAGGGTCCTGATGTACCCCGCATCTGTCATTCTGACTGGACTGAAGCTCAAAACAGATTCTCGCCATGTGCCATGTACTTCGATGCACAGGGTAAGGGAATTGCTGACGAGCACTTTTAATCAAGTGCTGGATTTGAGAAAGATACCATAGTGACTTACAACAGACTACATAAAACTTCAGGAAAGAACAAGGAATTGCATCAAGATTATTTCCTCGCGACCACGACCTAATTCTTACGACGTGCGTACAGCTCAGACCCTTAAAACCAAGGCTTGTATTCGTACGAAATGATTACATGCAAGTCAACAGCAAAGCAAGAAACTACGAAGTGAAGTGGACGTCTCCAGTACCGCAAGTGGTGTGCGTGTTGCTGGGCTTGGCATACTGCATGTTGACAGAGGAAGGAGGGAAGTAGACATTGCCCTCCACGAGTTCATAATTGTCGGTCGCGGCTATTACAGCACCGTTCCAAATTGCCTTGGTCGTCATCGTCTCTGGTTTCCAATTGCTCCACAACTGAATAAGATACACCGTCAACAGCGATCCGACGGGGGGAAAGGAGGAGGGGGCAAGCTAACCTTGCGGAATACGTAGAATCCACTCACATCCGGAGCAAAGAACTTCGCCCGGAGCTTCCGCAGCAGCGAGCGACGTGGGGAGGGAGCTTTTCAGGTGGCGGATGACGACGGGTACGCTCTATACCCGGGCTTGTATTACTCCGGTACACTACCCGGATACAGAGTGGATATCGGTACACCGTAATATCTGATTATCTCCACTGCACTGGAGGCAAAGTACAGTATTGAATTGGAGATGACGTTCTGGACCTTTCTCTCGTTCGACTTGGAAGTGTCCTGTTTTCAGCAGTACATGGCATAGGATAGGCGACAAAACGGACAGCTGAAGCCTGACTTGCACATATGGTAGAGGCACCTATACCCGACCGGCAACCAATACCCGATCAAGCCCAATTCCTAGATTTTGAAAGAACAGATGTACCTCATTTGTATATTTGAGCATGTGATCGACTTTAGGTTCCAAGCAACTTTTCACTTTAAACAATTATAACTATTTGAATAATGCAAATAAAACCACGAAACTTTTTGCCTTCAACAAGAACTTTATGTTTGCACACATGAAAAATTCTTAAAAGAAATATATACCTTAATTAATATCATATGCTAAAATCCTTAAATGGTCGGGTATAGGTGCCTCTACCATACTAAAATGAAAAACGACCCAACTTTGTTGCAAAATTGAGGTAAGAGGTCCAGAAACAGACAACAGATGAGTCGATCAACTAATCCACCAATCAATCACTTCAGCACTGCTCAATGATGATATAACTTACAGTGGCACCATAATCAAGCGCCCTATGCTGATTCCTCTAAATTCTATGCTACATCCTCCAGCCCTCCCCCCCTTCCCCCTTATTTTGAAAACAATTGTTTGATGTACAAATTCACTTTTCCTCCTGGTGTTTCTTCTCCGCTTGCATTCGCCATGCTTACAGCGAGTTCCGGCGCCCCACACTGGTGGTTTTGCGTAACGACGCGGCGCCTGCACCTCCCAGGTCTACCGCGGCCGACGAAGTTTTTTCAAGCAAGGCCAAGGCGTCTTGAGCGTGGATGCGCGTGTTCGCATTTCCATGCCGGAGCGCTTCGTGCAGCGCTTTCACCAGCCCTTGATCCGACGCGTATCCCTGTGCATATTCAGGCACTCGCAGAATGCGCTCTATCATCCACACGGTTTTCTCTTGCAGTCGATTCTTTTGCCGTATGCTGTAAAACAGGTCGAAGATCTGTTGCACGCCTTCCGCGCGAGCCAGCTCCTCCACGCCGCCCTTTAAATGCACTCCGTCCGCCAAAAGAGTAGCTAGAGCGCCCACTGTGGCTTCTCTCACACCGTAGTCATCCTCTTCCTCCAAAAGCTCGATCAGTGGCGTAATGGCGCTCGCCGCCACGAGGCAAAACGACGCATTCGGGTTGCACACTCCCCCGTGCACGCAGCACATGTCAGGGAAGTGGCGGATGAGCTTTGACGGGAATAAGCAGAGCCCAAAAAAGGTTCTCGAGTTTGAAGAATGCATGGGTTTGTTGCGGAGCGTGAAGAGGTGCGCTCGTTCCGAAAGCAGTTGCAAACCCAATGCTGATCTTTCTTTCGTCAGAGGCGTCCAGTGCGCCATCAGCTTCTCCTGGAACAGCGTGAAGAGGTGAAGCTCCCGCATGCTGTTGAGAATCGCCATGTTGGAGTTGCGGGCGAAGTGCAGTAAGATGCCGAGTAAGGCTTCCTGCATTGCGCATCCTGCTCGCCCCGACAGGCGACCGATCCTCCCTGTTTCGCAGTCCTGCAGCGTGTTCACCGTCCACTGAAGCATTTCAACCTCCAGCACTCGAATCACCTGCAAGAAGGAACATTTTAGGATCACTGAAACACACTGGGATCATCGAGGAACACTGCCGATCTCTAAACCCAACGTGCCGACAGGACTGTATCTAGTAGCTGTAAATGGTCAAAGAATGTGCCAGACTGCACCTGCACAGGCAGCAGAAAACCGCACCTATCGCAATGATGACAACCATCCAGGAACTGGACGTTAATAATCTCGACTACTCGCTTTTCAAGTGGTCTATCAAACGGGCCTTAGGGGCACTCAGGTCTAACATAATGTATTCGCTAATCTTGCCTCGAATTCGGTGAGAGGCGTGTTGGCCAGAATTGTTGCAGCCGCGATGCGCTCTTCCAATGCAGACTTTCCATGTTGCTGAAGTACTTCCTTTAGATACTTAAGCTGCATTGTGGAACGAAGCCCAGCAGCGATGTCATCTCCGATGTGCACACTGAGCAGGCTGAGCAAACGCAAGGCATTCAAACGAATGCTGCTTTCGGAGTGCATCATGAAGGCCATCAGCGTGGTGGAGCCGCCACACGTACTTACATTGGCTGCCATCACATCTGGAAACACCGACATAGAACCAGTTAAACATCTCGATTCAAGATGGCCATCTGTGAAAGATCTATGTTGCACACTGCTTGCAGATAGTTGTCGTCAATTTCTTTTGACTGTCGCACATTAGCCAACAGTTGCAACGACTTGACGACATGCAAACAGCTTATTGGATCGATTATTGTAGTATACAAACCTGCAACTTCTGTCGAGCAGGCCATGCCGTACAACGTCTGCAGAATCTTCTCCTTCCACGACGAGCTCCCGCTCTGTAGAAGTCCAAAGAGTTTGTGCAGGATTTTTTCCGAGTACAAGAAATGGCCCTCTTTGTCTACAAGGGAAGTCTCCCAGCTACCCGGCACCAAGACCAGATTGGACAGCGTGCTCACAGCCATTTCCTTCAAGTTGGTCGGCGCCGGGAGCGAGAAGATGGTGAACACGAGATGCGCAATGACACCGGCTTTGATGAGAATATACGCCGTGTCGTCTAATGTGGACAAGTTGAGGAGGGCACCCAAAGCAGCTTCTCTAGCGTTCGGACTGATAGACAGCATTCGCACCAGCGTTTTACCGCCAGTCTCGGCCACGACCTCCTTGCTCGTGTTCGTGAGAATCATTTGGCCCAAGTGCTGTGCAAGCTTCACTTGCGTGTCCTCCGGGCCTTGGCATAGGCGATCGAGCACGGGTTTCAGGCGACCCGCCTCAGCCATCTGCAGCGCGTTCCCGTCCACCCGTTCCAGGTTCACGAGTGTTTTCTCTGCAAGGTTACTCACCTCTGCATTTCCTGATGTTACCCCGATAAGTGAAACGATGGCGCCTTTTTCCAAGCCGATGCGCGCACATGCAGCGGGGCTAACAGATAACTCATGTAGAAGGCCTACCGCACGCTCTCTTTCTTTGTCCACGCCGCTGCCCAAGCTTTGCACGGCAAGCTTCAATGCTCCACATTCCATAATCGCATCCTGTCATTCCAGCAGAAACTAAGATTCTAGCTCCAGCAGACATCCATAGAACGGTATAACACGTTTAATAAGTCTTTAATTAATTGATCAAGTGACGGAAGCGACGGTGCAGAACTACACCTTATTGTCCTGCGAGGCAATGGCAATGTTATGGAGGGCGGAGATGGCTTCGCTCCGTAGGTGAGCACGCGCCTTCACATTCCGCTGCCAGAGCGCGAGTAATGAAGGAATTACTCCTTCCTCCCTGAGCAGACGACGATTCTCAACATTTTCCTTCGCAATCATAATGATATCCTCAAGTGCCTGCTCCGCTTCTTCACTCTAGGAAAACAAATTTCACAGGAAATATTAGGCATGCTTGATAATTCCAATTCTGGAAGAAGGTGGACACTTCTTGTACAGTTACTAATGCAAACTACGGAAGAATCAAGGATCCGTGATATGCTCGAACTCGCTGACATATCGCTGAGCTCAAACTGGGAAATGGCTTCGCACTCGGCCATTTAATATACACAAGAAAGGAGCTGAAACCTCGCGGACCTCAATTAGCTGAGCATGCCAAAGGATCAGGTCACCCAAGTAATGCGTGACACTCGCCGAGCTTGAACATCAAGAGCAGTGAGTTCAGCTCCACTATGTTATTTAATGATGTGGTGCAGCTATAGATAGCAATCACCTTAGTATGTGAGTATGGCAAAATTCTTTCATTTCTTTGAAATTCCACGTGTTTGTACTTTCCGTGAAGTGTGGGTCTTAACCTTGCTACGAGGGAGTCTAAATTAGTCCAGTGGCCACCGACATCAGAGGTGTGATAAGAATGCTCAGAATTATTCCATGGCACATACCATGAGAAATTACGAGTCTACCTGATGACACACTAAAAAATGGTCTGTACTCTCGATTGTGATTGTGTTGTAGGATGACATAATGCTCTTTACTTGCCTGAAGGTTTTCCTGTGATGAAGGGACTAAGCTAAGGCAGGCTCGAGAATGAATTCTAAGATTGTAGGATTGAAATTTACCGACACTGGTGCGTCTAAGCGACTGACTGCTTGACGAATTCGGATGGTCACGACGCGCGCCTTCCACTCCTGAATGGTTTGCCGGAGGACCAAGCTGGGTCGCAGGGCGGTGGACGTCAGGATCTGTCCCGAGAGAGGGCATGTGGGAGGTCGACCAAGCTGTCGGCATGAGTTGAACCAATTCTCTATGGAACCCCGCTCATACGTCCGCTCGGATTGCAAGAACACTGGATCGGTCATGACCTACACAATCAAAGCACAAACGTCGTCAGGTGCATTGATTCCTTACGCACGGATGACGCGCATCGATTTGAGAGGATATTTCGATATGATACTGAATAGCAGTCACTGTGGGAAGCTCCTGGTTATTCGAGGTCTACCAGTTTCCGTATTATCTATTCAAAAGTTCGTAGTCATAAAAGCTCACTTGTTTTGATAAGGGACACAGGAATGTGTCAAACGGAGGGATGGAGTCATCGAGAGAATCTTCAGCTCGCTCGACAATGGCGTGCCAATGCGGCACAGCCGGCTCCAGCGTATAGGACTGGAACATGGTTTCAATGGTTTCCAGCAACCGAAGCTGGGATTCATCTGGGCAATCCACCAGCTCGCCACGCAGCAAATGTAGCTGTTCGAACAGCGCATCTCTGTTCCGGTTGATATCAAGCCCTAATTCCCGGCCGATGTCTAGAAGAATCGCACTATGTACCGCAAAATCAGCCTCCTCCGACCTGGAGGATTGCGCTTCTCTCTCAAGTGCTAAGCATATCCGCTCCTCATTTGCAGAGACCTGCAAGAGATGAGTACGTGGTCAATGCGGGTGCCTCCAAGAGATGGCCCAAGTGTATCGCGACGAGGAGAAGAGAGGGAATTCATACCGAGAATTGAGCTTGTTGCATTTCGTGAGCAAGGTCATCCGCCTGCTTGCTAACCACCCGCATTTGCGCTATGTCCCGCGTTTGAGGGGATTTAGCAATGGAGAATCGGGCCAGGCAGAGTCCAATGCCATGCGTCGCTTTCTGAATCTCCCTCACGACTTCCTGACAATGTGTGAGCAGATACAGCCGGCTCTTGGTCTTGCAGATCTGCAATGGGCCTTGCACGTGCACAAGCTCAGTTTTGATGCCATTCAGCGCCGTCTGCACGCGGAGAGGAAGTCCCAGCGATTTGCCTGCATTCAGTTGATCAAGGATAGGCCGCAGCTGCTCCAGGTACGAAACGAATCGCCAGAAGCTCTCTTTCTCCACTGGCGACTCGCGCGCTTCCTGCACGACTCGATTGAGTTCGCCGATGACCTCGGCCACGCTGTTGCTCTGGTTGGCGTCTGATGCCATCCCTTAGCCCTACTGCCATGGAAAGAACAGGATGTGCTGTAATGAATTGAAATGTCGGTGAAGAATCGCTGGGTCTAGGTACAGGGTCAACCAAGGCACTGGAATGCGAGGAGTGCATGTGAAGTGAATGCACCTACCTCTACAAGACTACGGCGTTGAAAATGTGAGTCTGGGGAATTCCACATTGGGGCAGAGCAGCGTGCATCCAGTGGCCCATCACAGTGGAGAGGTAGAAACACATGGGGGGGATTGGGGCGAGGAGAGAAGTGAGCGCGAGATCCGAGATATGGGGACACAGGGGTGCAGTGAAGATCCATTCGATGAGAGAGGGAGAGGGGAGACGTGCGCCAAGGGGGAAAAGAAGGGAGGAGGTATCGGCGGAGTGGAGCACAGGACGCTGAGCGGCGAGGGAAGCCTGGATGCTAATTTGGGACAGTGCCGGCGGGGCACACAAATTCCTTCCGTCGCCATCGCCATCGATACAGTGTCTTGTGAGTGATGCCAGCGTCCGTGGGGCGCCTGACTACTCCACCGCCCCCCCCCCCCCTTCCACCACATCACTTGACCCCCTTCACACTTTGCCCGTGAAACAAATCTAGCAATTCCATTGGTGACGAGGTATGCAAAGTATCTTCTGGCAGCACATTTGGTACTTTTACCCATACAAAAAGTTTAACATGTAGAATATGGAAACCAGACTTTGACCAGAGACTCAATCTTTTCTGTACAATTCACTACACTAATTGGTATATTTAGGGCCACTTTACACAAGTGGCCAAGCCATTGATGAGGCTTATTCATGGCAAAATTCCCCCTTGTGATTGGTCTAGTTTTTCAAATTCACCCGAAGACTTTACATGTGAAGTTGAGGCCAATATTCTAAAATTATATCATAATAGGGGAGAAACAAGTTATGACACGGTTTGTGCTCCAAAACTTGGGAGATATAAGAATGGTTTTGGCCTAATGGCTCATCACAAAATTATCTCTATACATAAAAGAGTAGTGTCTGGACGTGTCTCCGTGGCAATCCATATATACATGGTCATGGACATCATCATTTGGTCATGAGTACATGGCATGAAGAGTTTTAAGATTTTGATGAATTTTCGTAAGTGGTGTTTGATTGTTAAATAACAATAATAGTACAAGGAGCCGAAGGGCGAACATAAAAATTGGAGCAAAGAATGAGTCAATTGGAGATCAAGGGGACGTGGGAACCATAAACAGGAGTTTGGAGATTGGGAATCACAAAATCCCAATGGAGAATGGGGCACCATAATAGAGGAGGGGGAACTGGGAACAATGGAACGAGGGAACCGAGGGAATGGAGGACATTCTACAAATCTTAAAAAAATACATGGAACCAAGAAGAGGGGAATGAAGGACATGTTATAGATCTTAACAACATGAAGAACCAAAAGAAGGAAACTTGCATATTGATTGCATATCCCATAATTTCAACATCACCAAAAACCTCCAACTTCATATTTTTTTTATACCTAGGTGTGAAATCTTTACAGATTTTATAAATTTTAATCTAAACTTTTTGATGTCCGTGTCTTGAGGACAAAGGTAAGGGCTTGTAAATCATAATATGCACGAGGAACTGGGAATAAAAAAACAAATCGCATACTATAAATCTTGAAAAGCAAAGATGACTATGAACAAGAAAACCCGGGACACTCAATAACTTTTGAAAGGCACCAAAAAACATGTGCACCTATCGAGAGGACGGTGACCTTACTTTGATTTTTTAATTCTCTATTTTGTTAGAGTGTCCGGAGAGGAGAACACGGGTATACAATTTAATTGTGAAGAACTAGAAAGCATGGAATGTAGCTAATAATACATATATGCCCCATGGTCTTGTTTTTTCTCCTCTGGACTAGCGCCAAGAGCTTTACACTTTAGGAATTGGCCTTCACTTTATTGATTGTCTCATGTGTTCACCAAGCGGTCCATTGAGTGAATTGGGCTCAGAATTTGAGTGAATTGGCTTGGAGATTTGTTGGCCTTTACTACCCATGTAAAGCGTCTATTAGTGTGCCTCACAGTAATTGCGGACATGACTCTAATCGATTTGGGTAGTATAAAAAACGAGGAACAAATGCGAAGCCTACGGCAACAAAATTATGGAAGGAAATATGATGATACTTGCAAAGCCTAAGCTTAATAAAAATCTAGCTCACTGAGATACTATAGGTAATCTTGCTAAAAGCTTTTGCTGACTAACTTGGATTAGATTGTTGGAGGTATATGATGAGACACCGAAAAATTGGCTTGAGGACGGAGGTCTTTTACTAATTGCAATTCTGTAGGGAGTTTTTATTTGTCTTCTTCACTCACTCTTGCAAGCAAGGAGAAATATTCTATTAGTCACTCTTCAATTGGTGTTATATTATATCTTTGTAGATGCCAACACTCTCGAATACACCTCTCAAAGAAAGCTTGAGATGGAGTTGGGTGCAAAGCGGGTTTTTCACCTTTATTAGAGCAAAAAAGGTCTCTCAGACACCAAATTGATAGAAACTCACTTTCTAATTGTGCTTGTTTTCCTACATCTAGTTTTGACTAGAATGTTGTAATGTTATGTTGCTCCCTCCATGCATCCATTCCCACCTAACAATTGTTTTTCTAGTGAGGAAAAGAGCTATGCCGAAATGAAAGATACACAACGAAGATCATGCTCACAATATTGGCACCAAATGTACCAAAGAAGATCGGAAGAAATCACGTGCCATGGTGGAAGCACACTAGGGTGGCACACTTACGACAAGTACTTTATACTAAGAAATTCCACCAGTCAACGCCCCTAAATTTCCTAATTTTGCTAAGTACTATAGATACTAGAAATCTAATAACGTAAATTGACATAGAATGCAAGAAGCACTAAGAGCACGGCAAACTAAAGAGAACTAAGGGAACTTCTATTTGCGAATGTCAATTAACAATAAAAGTCACAATAATTGTAGCCACCTCCATTAAAACTTTTTAACTTTGATACTTAGAGTACAAACAAAGTACCAAATCTTAAATATCGTGCACTTCGTAAAAGTGAACAAGCTAAGTTGGTAAAATCCCCACGTGTGGATTGTATTCATATGGTGGAATGCACAAAAAGTTCAACTAGAATTTCTCATTTTTAACTAAATTACATTATGTAAAAGAATTTGTACTTTGAGAGAGAAAAAGTGTGAGGAAAGAATGAGTTATTGGAAAGCAATGATGCAACATGTTGAACATGTAGAAGTTTAGGGTTTACCTTATGAATACAATCCACAGTGTCTCTTACGTAAGGGGTTAAGAGACATAATCATTATACTATCTAGCATAATTCACACAAAAATGGGCTCCACCTCTTCTGTTATTTGTTCCATAATTTGGTTTTAAAATTTTCAAGCTAAATTGATTGCTTTTTCATGATGTTCATTGTAAGTTGTTGATTCTATAGGTAAGGTGATCATTTGTACTACCAACGCATTTCTCATGTCAATCAACATGGACGTGTGTTTGGTAGTATATCATTCTATTCCATCCATTTTTTAGACTTTAAGGTGGTTTTACTTTATACTTGCAATAGGATCATATATTCATTGTTTGTTCAATATATGAAGTAGCTAATCTCAAACAAAAGGCCTTGTCAAATCTACTATCAATCTTTTAGTGGCAATATTCGTATTGCTCTTTCAGCTCCAACTTCATTTTTTTTTTTTTATATGTGTGAATATCCAAGGTGCTCTTTTTGATCATAAGGTTACAATTCCATACATCCTCTTATGAAAAATCTAAAAAAAATATCAGTTGACTTGCTCATCTCGGAAATTGATTAAAGGTTGGTCAATGGTATTTGAGATATATTCATTAAAAAGTAGTTTGTGCATTAAAATCACCCAATAAACCAGAGCAATGGTCATGTCTTTATGTGATAGTCCTCATGCTGCATCTTCCTATATTAAAATTGACTATACAACACTAAAATCAAATTTTGGTATTGAATAGTTTTACAAAAAGGCATGCCCATTTGTGTTGGATCCTAATTGAGCTCCCATTTCTAACGATCTAATAGGGCTATTGAAGTGCTTGAAGCCGTGTTCACCTTCTCATATCCCATAGAATAGTTTTAAGTTACATACAACTTGCAAAAGCGGGATTCATTAGAATTTTTGTCAAATTACGAGTAAAAGCAAATCCTTGACTCAAATGTTGGGTGTTAATTTCAAAATAAAGATGACCGTGCTTGGTGTTGCTAAAAAGCTTGTGAGAAATATAATCTACTCTTGTACCCCTATAGTAATACTATAGAAATTGCTAGGAATATAATTTATTCTTATACCTGCTCAAAAATTGAACTCAAAAGATGGTTTTAAAGATTTAAGGGTTTCAAAAAACATTAAGATGAGTTTTTGATGTTGAAAAGTTTTAGAAGAATGCTATGTTATTAATTTCTGTGTCATAATCTCTTCATTCACATTCGGCATAGGTGCATGGTTAATTTTTGAGATTCGCATTAAGGCAAACCTTGTTGGGATAAGGCAAACCTAGTTGGAATAGGCCCAACGAATATTTCATATATTAAGTGTTGAGAAATTTTTTTTGGTGCTCAAAAATGTTTGCAAGGAGTTTGTCACTTGACTCCTACCTGCCAGCCAATTTTGAGCATGAGAACACATTTTTTATAAAAATGTCATAAATGATAATAGAGGTAAATTATTCAGATGATGTTCCATCTTGTAGTAAATTTAGTGTAGATCATGTGAACCTAAGTGTGGCTCATGAAGTCTCATAGATTGCAAGATTATAACGTATTAGTCCTCAAAACAAATCACATAGTTTTATCATTTTCATTTTAGAGTTGAAATCTACCAATAAAACCACTACAGTGTAAAAATCTCCAACTTGGAAAGTTGTTTACCTTCATCTCAATAACACCCTTGCACCAAATAAATTCATCAAACTTTCTTGGCCCAAAGGATAGCCTTGCAATGATAATGACTGCGAAGAAAAGTTTCCAAGGAAAAATTGTCCTGAATTAGACTCTTTGCACTTTCAAATCCATACATTTTTTTCAAAACATCTTCAATTAAGTCAAGACTTCTGGCACTAAAACTACATTGTGGTTGGATTTTGTTTCAAAAAATTAAGTTGAAATATAACGGTGGATGAAGGGGATATAGCTCCTCAAAATCATCCATTTTGCTATTTTTTCTCAAAATCTAACATTATTGTAAATTCAATACCAAAGTTATTTGGATCAAAAAGCTAAAAAATAAAAAGTTGTTGTCGGATTTCATCTCAAGATCATGCTTACGTAGAAAAAATTCATAAAAACCTATTTTCGAGTTCACATAACATACTTGCAATGGTAGAACATAACACCGTTTGAAATCCCGGAACAAAAAAATGCCTTCACTTGAATGCATGCCATCGATGCATACTTCACTGTGTGAGTCCGCAACTTTTACCACCAAAATTATACAAAATTAGACTTAATTTGGAACCCAACCCAAGTAATTTTGTACAAACCGAAGTTTAGATGAGAAGATATGGCTCTTCAAAGTTGGAGCCCTTCATCAAGAATGTCATTTTTCAACACTAAGGACGTTTTGGGGTCAAATGGTCGCTGCCACCTGCAAGGGAAGGGGCGTGTGCTTCTCTGAAACCGTGGGCACGAGAGTTGGAAATGGATGTGGGTACAGTAACAAGGAGTGTTGTGCGGTCGGGGCCCAGTAACATATGTTCCTGCAGAGCGTGATCCTCGTCGTCGTGCCATGAATCTAGATTGCAGCTTTTTCAAAATTATATGCTTTTGCATCGATTGAAGCTGCGACCGATATGCAGGGAGGCCACTTTCATGTTTGAGTTCTGCAGCCCTCATTCGATTTCAACTTTGCCCTAGTTTCGATTTGCTATGAGCCCCTAGGGGCACCTGACGCTACGAAGTGACGACCATGGGAATGAGCCTGAGAGAATCCTGGAGATGGGTCATTGTGTTGCTATTGCCATTCACTAAGGCCAGCCTAGTGTCCACTTTCTGAACCCTAATCGGACTGATGAAGATGTTGGTGGTCAATCTCCAGGACATGCTTCTTCCCTTCGTCGTTTTCATTCTCTTGCACCGTCATGGCGAGATTCCAAGTTGAGTCATTGATGTCCTGGCATGGGGAGATTTCACGCTTTGATAGAGGCCAGGGCTTTCAGGATGGGGGATCACCGTGTGGCTGGATGACTTAAAAATTACTGCATGTCAGGCATGGGCCAGAAAAGAAGAGAGGAAAAATCTGAAACTGGATGTCCAATCTGCAGCCATGCGAAGAGCAAAGTGTGGTTCCGAAGCAGTAATGTACAAACGCAAACCTTCAATTCTCCGCGAGGTTCGCATTGCTCGGAGGAGGAGTCGGCATATGATACAGGAGTGTACCATTGTCCCAGCTCGAAATGGCAGGATCCGCCGGCTGCACGATGTCATCGATCGGACGAGGCCGTCGAGCAATCAGGGCGCTACGATGACGAGACTCGATCGAACCCTAACCGCACCCAGCTGGCGAAATGCCAGAAATGCGACTCTGGATCAAGACCACCAAGTCGCGCCACTGATTCAGAGAAGAGAATATACTTGCACTTGAATTTGCGAAATCGAGACAGCCCGCAATTGATTATCTGCCCTAAACGGAATCGTCATCAGCACACGGCTTGTTCCCGTGGAGAGGCTTCTAATTCGCGCGACACCGTCATCGATGTGGACTCTCTCTCGCTGCCCTTGCCCTCGCGGCCTTGGTCGCGCATGTCTGAGCCAGCTATAACTTCCCATCAACCACCCAAAAGCGGAGGGCCGCGAATGTCGAGAGACTCTGAGCTACAATCACTTCGCCAAGCTTACGGATCAAACAGTAAAGCGGCAGCAGAACAGCCCGTGCTCTCTTCGAGCCCGGCAAGCCAAAAACAGAAAGCGCAGCTACTACAAAATGCTGTATTCCCGCGAGCCATGGAGACTACAATTCCACCACCCAAGGTCGAATTGGTCGCTGCTCCTCGCCCTTCTGGGCCGCCGCAGAGACGACCGCCATCTTTTACAAGGAATGGTGAATCCGACGAGACGCTGCTTCCGTTACCGAAGCGCCCGCATGGGCAGCAGTCTGTTGCTTCTCAAAGTACGCCGCGTGTTGACAGAGCCGTCATTGACTCGTGGTCGTCCACTGTTGCACCAATTACCTTGTCAAGTACGAAGATTACAACTGATCTGCCCTTGCGGGTGAAAGGGGGAAGCAGCACCGCGCCAGCAGTAAAGGAGGTACCGGAGGAGAGCAACGCCGTAGAGGGTGTTGTTTTGTCGTGGGAAAGCCTCACTGTAACATCCAAGTAAGTCGACCTCCACATCTTACTCTACTCTATCGGTTGTTTCCATCTCTATGGCGGTGCCCTACAGTATTCTTTCAGAGCCTGCTGCTGTGGGTGATAACATTAAATGTTTATCAATATGTATGAAGAGTCAAATCATGCGATGCTACAGGCGCAATTGTGTTCCACCCAATTTTGCATATAGAAGTGTTCCAGGAATCAGTAGATAGAGGAGTCGAGATTTGGTCCGCTACGGTGTTTGTATCTCTTACGGAGATGATGATCTGTGGCGGGTGTTGTGGCGATTCTTTGGCAGAGTGGGGAAAGTCTTGTTGGATAATCTGAACGGGCAGATCATCAGTGGGTTCACGGCGATCATGGGGCCCAGTGGATCAGGAAAATCCACGCTTTTGAACACGCTGGCGTGTCGGATGGGGCAGTCGGCAAGCATTGCAGGTCGAATTCTTCTTAACGGCCGAGAGTACAAAATCGCGGATCTCAAAAAAATGTCGGGCTATGTCATGCAAGACGATCTGCTGAACGCGCACCTCACAGTGGAGGAGACGCTCAAGTATACCACGAGGCTGAAACTGGAGCCCTCGTTGACCGAGGAAGAAGTATGCTCACGAGTGGATGAGATCATCAAGCAAATGGGCTTAGACCATGTGCGGAACGCCGTGATAGGCAGCCCGGAGAAGCGAGGCATCAGCGGTGGCGAGCGAAAGCGCGTTTGTGTGGGCATGGAACTCCTCACGCATCCGCAGCTCCTCTTCTTGGATGAGCCCACCTCAGGTACTCATCCTGAGTCGCCGATCTACTCCTCCCTATCAGAAGTTGTCACATCTTGGCAGGTCTGATAATGCATACAAAATTCTCTTGAGGAACTGCTCGACAGTCCTTGGAATTCCTAAATATAGAGATTAGGAAAAGATTTGGGGTTCCTCTGCACACAATGTTACGCTCATGCTCTGTTCGCGAAGGCAGGTATAGCTCATGTTAGAATACCCTATGCCTTGCATCCAGTGGCTCACCTACCAGTCATTGCATACCTGGCAATGGAACGGATCATTTCAATTGTGAGCCGTTTCTATGTGTAGAATGTCGCTCGTATTGATGTAGAATGTTGCGTCATCGTCATCACTGAACTTCCTAGCTTCTGACTTGATCTGTTGAATTCGTTTCTCCAGGGCTGGATAGTGTAACGGCACTCTCCTTGTGTGAGCAGTTACAAACGTTGGCCGCCATAGGAAACGGCTGCACCATCGTTTGCACTATCCATCAGCCTCAAGCCAAAATTTTCAACTTGTTCCATTATCTCATCATCCTCAAGGCTGGTCAGGTATCAGCTACACTCATTTTAGCTAATAGTGAAAGCAGAAGATGAGAGAGTGCACAAGGTAATGTTGCTGAAATTAATTTTAAGTTCACAACGGAGTGTTCGAGCTCATCTTTAGTATTTCAAGTTACAACTTCATAAGCACTGCTTCTACCGAAGTACACAGAAAATGAACCTCACTAATACGCTTAATCATTTTAGTCATTACTGCATGATCATCAAGCGTATTTATTTCAGCTCTGACAAATCTGAAATCGTTACGAGATATTATTTGTCCCTAGAACTAGACTCACTCGGACTACTAGCTAAAGTCAGATTTGGAATAAATGATTATCAAGACAAGAAATTGATATATTTACGTGCACAATGTTGAGCTCATACTGTTACGTTTGCGATTGCGGATTGGCTCATGTCAGACGTCTTTATCGTTTCAGTCAACCTTTGGATAGCTTATGGGCTCATATGACAGTGAATGTACGCCTTGCGATGGAATGAAATGCTTCAGAAGTGGTCATATATGTCAGTGCTCTGAATGCTTCTGTGCTATCGTGGAAAATCTGCAAGTTTTAGTTACAATACTATGAGCGTACTTCAGCAGCAGTGTCTAACGTAATTTGTAGTTTGTAGGTCATCTATCAAGGCAAAGCATCGGAAGTGCTCCAATTTTTCGAGGATTCTGGATTTCCTTGCCCGGAGTATACCAACCCAGCTGATCACCTTCTGGATGTTATAACACCGTCCATCAACAGGCCGCGAGATAGCCTCAGAAACGTTGACGATGTTCTCAAGTCCAAATTCCATCCGCTCCCGGTAGGTGCCAAAGCTGTGCTCACAAGGAAGACGACTTTCTCATACCTGCTGTAGCGTTACAGGCAAATTGTGAAGTTTCTGATGACGCCTAATGTTGAAATGCTTGTACCAGGTGGACATGAGTCAGGGATCAGAGTATTTAGTTCTACAGACAACGCGAGAGCGGATGCCATGGCACCGCCAGTACATCGTGCTCCTGAATAGAGGTGTAAGAGAGCAGCTTCGGAAGAAGAACGTGTTGATCACTCAATTATTGCAGAGTGTGTTGATGGCGCTGCTGATAGGCGGAGTATTTTTCCAGATAGGAGACACACAGACGTCCACAGTGCGCAGGCAGCCTGTCTTGTTCTTCTGTGTGATAAACCAGGGTGTGTTTGGTGCGTTGACAGTCATCAACTCCTTTCCTGGAGAACGTGCTCTTACATTACGTGAAAGGGCAGCGGGAATGTACTATTGCTCATCCTATTTCATGGCTAAGGTAAGTCTCTCGTATGTCAAGAACAAGGAAGTCAAGTAGTAGTACGAGGAGGAGGGACAGATTATGTGCAGTGAATTCTGAATAGCCTTGATCGTGAGTGTGAGTGCTGTATGTTTCTGCTATGATGAATATGTGGACTTGTACTTTGGGCTTGAACATGTCATAATGCCCGCAGTTGAAGAGATGCTCTCTTAGAAGTAAGAGAAAATTCTAAAAAGTTTGGTTGTTGATGCATAGGTTACAGCTGAGATGGCTTCCCAGATCGTTTCGCCCATGATTTTCTCATGCATTGTGTACTGGATGGTAGGCTTCCAGAGGAATGGCTCCAAGTTCATGATCTTCATGGTGTTCATGGTGTTAACGCAGTTGGCTGCTACATCGCTTGCGCTCATGGTGTCAGCCATATGTCGGACGACTGATCTCTCAGTCACTGTGTTGCCAATGGCACTTGAAGTGAACCGCCTGTTTGGTGGCTTTTTTTTGTCACCCAGGAGCCTTCCCAAGTACTTTGCATGGTTGGATGCCTTGAGTTATGTCAAGTATACGTATACAGCTATTTCACTGAATGAGTTGCGCAGATTAACCATCAGATGCACTGCATCCCAGTACGTCGAAGGGGTGTGTCCCATCACGTCGGGTGAGCAAACAATTGCCAGTCTAGGTCTTGATTACCTCACCATAGGTTCGTGTGCCACCATTCTCATTTTCTACATTCTCTGTACTCGAGTTATTGCTTACCTAGGCATCCGCTACCTCAAAAAGTAGGAGGGCCAAATTTACGTTCTCCCATGATCACTGATCTATCCAGGTATGTAAAGCTTCCATACTATCCAACAATTTGCAATTGGATTCTCAATGAAACTTAAGGTAATTGGCACACACACAAGGCTTTTATTGCAATTGAGTTCTAGCAGTAAAGTGGCAAGCTAGGAAGGACTACAACCTATAGTTGCACCCTATTTTAAAGGGTTATAACCTTTAGCAACAACAACTCAACAAGTAGCTACATACTCCCTCTGTCCCATTATAGTTGTCCAGTAGGTTCTCTCAAATTTACCTTGAGAGATAGAGTTGAGAGAACCTAGTGGACAGTTATAATGGGACTGAGGGAGTACTACCGTATAACATGTCATGATAAAATTTTCAATAAATTTTGTATTTGCTAGAATTGTTGTTGTCAACACAAGGACTTAAAAGACCTTATTTATAAACATACATTATAATTCTGTAGTCAAAACATCACTTATGACAAATAATGATACAATTTCTTGAGATTCGACAAACAAATTTCCAAACACTTATATAGCTACTTGACTTACTTCATGTCTACTCTTTCCCTTTTATATAAGTGCAATTTCACTACCATTGGGAACTGCAAAAATTGACACTTATTTCCAAAAAGAGTATATGAAAATTAGAATAAAAAGTAATGGAATTATTGAGCACATGGGTATTAACCCTTAACCTCTAAAATCGCCAAACATAGAAAAACGACATTTTGGATGGAAGGTGACAACTTTGAAGAGCCATAACCTTTTTATCCGAGGTCCGTTTCAAATGAAATCACTTGGATTAGGTCCCAAATCAAGTTTAGTCTGTGTTATTAAAATTGAAAATGAATACAAGAAAGCATGATTTTATAGCAGCTCTTGGTAATAAAGGCAGCTCTTGTTTTCAGGTTTTCAAACATGGAACATGTTATATCATTCCAAGCCAAATATGTGAAATCCAATCTAGTTCTTCATGAAGTTTTTTCGCATAAGTGTGGTCTTAAGATTAAATCCAACATCCTTGTGGTTGAAAGACTTTTGATTTGAATATTTTGGGTATTGGATTTTTGATGATATTTCTATTGTTTTAAATTAAAAAATGAAAAAATTAAATGAATTTTGAGAATTTGTTTCTCCTTCATCCACCGTTGGATTTTAATTTTGCTTGTTGAGTTGGTCTACTTTGAGTCTAGTTATAGTGCTAGAAACTTGAAAGTCATCCAAGTTGTGAGCAAGACATGACATATAGTATAGTGCAAAGGGTCTAGATTTGGACTTTTTTATTTTATTATATTTTATTATATTTTTTATTTCTTTTTTAAAAAATTTGTTATGTAGATTTCACGGCAATATTCACCAGTGCAAGACTATTATTTGAGTCAAGAAACGCTTTTATTGTATTTTCTTGGGAAGAAGGCGTTATTGGGATGAAGGTTAACATCTTTCTAGTTGGTGATTTTTCATTGCAATAGGTATATTGATAGCATTTTCACCTCGAAGTAAAAAATAGTGATAATTTGTATACTAATACGCGACAATCTTGCAATCTGTGAGGCCTTATGGCTCAAAATTTGACTCACATGACCTGGAATAAGTCTACCATAAGATTATACAATTGAGATCTGAATAACTTACGTTCAATTTCATATATGACAAAAAAAAATTAAATGTGTCTTTTGGCTAAAAATAGGGTAGGATGTTTAGGGGTTAAAATCCCAACATGTTGAAAAAAAAACTTCTTATACTTGAAAGGCAAAAACTTTGACAAGCCATAATCTCTTCACTCAGAGTCTATTTTTGACAAGATCACTTAGATTGAGTCCCAATTCTGGTCTAAGTCGTGCCGTAGAAGTTACAAACCCTTAAAGTCAATTATGAAGTAATGGCATGCATTATAGTGAAGGCAACTTCAGTTTTGGGTCTTCAAACTTGGGGCATGTTTTACCATTGCAAACCAATAATCCAAATTCAAGTTTAGTATTCCATGAACTGTGTTACATGAGTATGATCTTAAGATGAATACTAACAACTTTGTAGTTGAGAAAATTATGATCCAAATACTCTTGGTATTGGATTTGAAATGATATTACTAAAATGACAAAATGTAAAAATGAATGAATTTTGACAAGCTATATCCTCTTCATCCATTTTTGAATTTTAAATTTTTATTTCGAGATGGATTCCAATTTATGTATATCTTGATTGGTAGAAACCTTGACCGAAACGAAGATGTTCTGAGGATAAGGCAAGAGTTTGAGTGGAAGGACTATTAAGTTTGCCTAGCTTTCCAATGTAACAATTTTGGCTGGCAAGTTATTATTTGAGCCAAGGAATTTTTCTAATAAATTGCTATTGTACAAAGAGTGTTGTTGAAGTAAGTTGAACAACTTCCTAGTAAGTGAATTTCTCATTGCAATGTGTTTATTATTAGCAATTTCCCTTCAAAGTGAGAATGATGAAAATTTGTGATCCTTTTGTAGTGCTAATATATTACAACTTTACAATCCATGAGGCCTCTTGACTCCAAATATCATCCCCATGACCTAAAACAAGTCTGTCACAAGTTTGTACGATTAAAATCTAGCACCTAAAAGCCCAAGCAAGCTAAAATGGCTTTTTGCGATTTTGGGTAGCCTAGATGAAGGGGTTAAAAGTAATAATTACATTAAATTTTGTTTATTGGATGCTTCAATATTTTTCAATCCAATAAAAAAAAATTACCAAAAAATTTATTTTCATGTATAACACTTTGAGAGAACTTGTGTTTCTCCGCTTTGCGAATTTTACCACTTATACTTTTATTGGATTCACATTTGATGTTTTTACAAAAATAAGTTTTTGATATTTAAAGTAATGTTTGCAATTATTGTGAGTCACAATAAATATACTCCCTGTGTCCTATTAAAAATTGTTGAGTAGGTTCTCTTGTATCTACCTTCAAGATCTAGTGGACAATTGTAATGAGACATAGGGAATACTATTTAATACACTAAGATTTCCAACTCACCCAAGTTCAAATTTATCACAAATTAACAAGGACAACCTCCAAAACATGCACAATATAGCCCTACGATTTTAAGAAATTTTACCATTTTTTGGAAATTAAAAATTTATTAATTTCTCCAAAAAAAAAAATTAAAAAATCAATACATTTCTAGGACTTGTTGCGGTTCCTATTTATTGTACATTTTTTCATAAACTAAATATGATGAATGCAATGCATGTTTTACCAAATTGTTGTATTTATACCTTCTCTTGGGAGATAAATTGCATGAAGTTTTTATGAGCCAAATAAGTCTCTGGAATTGTGCATAATTTTACTCAACTTAGTTATCTATATGGAAAATAATATGAACAAAATGTTGAATATAACAATCATCAAATCTCCTTTTGCACAAAGTCGACTGTGCTTTTCAAGGAATGCCCAAAACAAGTTTTGCATCAACTTTAAACATTACAATCTCATAAATGGCAAAGATCCAACCCTTGAGATTTTATGAGGTCTTGCAAACAGTAAGGGTTGAGATCCTACAGTTAAAAGTAAAAAATTCTCTAAAAAAATTGATCATACATCAATTCTGATGGTGAATAATTATTTTATTCTTAGATGATTTTAAAACTTTTTGATATTGGAGCAATATATTGGGAATATGACTGTCACATCCGCACTACTACAAAGATACACACAATGTATACAGATAGATGGATAGAAACTCCGGTCCTTTCTAAGAGGTCGGTGTGAATGAAGTGTCCGTTCGTAATGCTAATTACCCGATGACCACCGGACAAGGGGAAATCAGAACAATACTACTTCCCCCTCTCGAGGGTGGACACTATAACTACGCTAGTTTTTAGCCTAGTTACTAGTGCCTTGAAGATACTTGACATAGTATCCCCCCAAAGGGCTTTGAGGTACCCATACAACAAGGTCCAAGGGCCTCCCACAATAGTTGGGTGGACTATAGTGGTGAGCAGTGAGCACCACGCCGGCATGGGAAATAGAACCCACGACCTCCTCATTGGGGGCCTAAGCCCTAACCACTACAATGTATATACAATATATTCTTAACCCCTAAATGGTTTGACTCATTTGTAGTAAAATGAACACATCCTCAAAAGCATTGTCATAGGTGGAGGTAAAAGTGTGTTATCCAAATCTCAACCGTACAATCTTGTCGTAGACATATTGAACATCATGTGGGTCAAATTTTGAGTCATGAGGCTTCATAGATTGCGAGATCATAATGTATTAATACTCAAAAATGATCACATAATTTCATCATTTTCACTTTAAAGTGAAAATGCTACCATTAGACTTATTGCAATGAAAAAGTCACCAATTAGAATGTTGTTCACCTTCATCTCAGTAGCATCCTTGAACAAAAAAAAACCATGAGAAAAATTTCTTTGTGCAAATAATGGCCCTGCAATGGTGAAAACTGCCCTAAATTTTACAAAGGAAAAAATGTCTAAAACTAGGCTGCTGTCACTGAAATGCATGCCATTAATTCATACTTCATTGTATGGGTCTGAGATTTTCATGACATGAACTAGACTTGATTTGGGACCCAACCCAAGTGATTTCGTCCAAAACGGAGTCCGGATGAAGAAGTTATGGCTCTCCAAAGTTTCTGTCATCCAAAATGTCGTTTTTCGACATTCGGCCCGCTTAAGGGTTAATTCTCCTTCAAGTATTTAAAGAACAACATTGGGCACTCATATCAGATTTGCAAGTGAAAATGAACATTGTAATTGAAGTAAAAAGTGAGAGGGGTTAATAGTGGATGGTGCATGTAGATTTATACTTTTTTGAACAATTTTACAAAAAGAAAGCATTTTTTGCAATGGTACTGTAAGACACTCCAATGTGGTTCCAATGCCTTTTACAGATTGCAATCCTGGTCATTTTTTAGTATATAGGCACATTTCAAACTTTTTTTCGAAAACTACCTTTAAAGGCAGTTTGAGTTATTTCTGTATTCCACTGTAAGTCGGATACTAGCCGGTAACGAATTCCCCTTCGAAAGGATTCTTTTTCAAAAGTTTGAAAATTCATTGTGATCTCAAAAAAAATCAAATTTGAGAACCAAAAAGTGTTTTGGAATCATGTTGGAGTGTTCTACAATGTCATAGTAGATAATCAATTTCTTTTGTATATTATTTAACAAGTCTCAAGTACTTCGCACACCATCTACAATTGACTACCTTAACTTCTTGCTTGAATTACAAGTACATTATCAATTCCATACTTGCTCTTAGGATCACTTAGCACATCCTAGTTGAAGCACTGTTATATTTCTTGTTTGTTTTTTGGCTGGGACATTTCTTGACAAGTCCTAATGACTACTAAACTTTTTTAAAATCATGTGAAGCCCTTCCACACTACTACAAGTGTCCTCCAACAACTTGGATAATGGTCAAAGGCTATCCGTGTGATAACTCTCATTACCCCATTGTCAGGCTCAACTTATTGTAGTATTCTTTCCAATTTCAAACAAAAGTTTATTTTCCACCTTGAGTGTCAATTGAAAACTCATCAAGAAATCACTCCAAACCAAAGAATTTAATAGAGAAAAGTCTTTGGATCATTCAAAAATGTGCTCAAGGATCCTAAGAACAAAGCTGAAAGCTCATCTCAAATTTGGAATTTAAATTGTACTTGTAATTGAAGCAAGAAGTAAGGGTAGTGAATGGTAGATGGTGTGTGAAGTACTTGAAACTTCTTATATAATAAACTTTCTAAATATTGGTCATTAACCATGAAATTGTAGAACACTTCAATGTGATTCCAAAATACTTTACGATTCTCAAATGTGATTGTTTTTGAGATCACAATGAATTTTCAAACTTTTGAAAAAGAGTCCTCTGGAAGGGGAATTCGTGATCGGCTGCTACCCGACTGTACTTGAACATTGAGGAAGTGATTGTTCTGTCTGATTTGTTCAATATACGGAAGGAAACAATTTCAACGATCCTGTTTGAAAGGAAGAATAATAATCCTTGGTCATCTAAAGTGGACATGCTACTATGCTAAAATGGTGAGAGAAGTTTGGCTTGGAATATGGAAACAGAATCTGGTGTCCCTTTTATTCTCCACATGAAAACAGGATTGTTATTGATCACCGACCATCGCCTAGTTGCATGGCCCCAACTCCAACCAGCATTCTCAGCATATGCTCCCTTTTCAAAGGGAACCAAGTACCGTACCAGTTTTTCATATAAACCATGGTACGTAACGTGGTGTGGTCAAGGTCCCATGGCCGTTGGCCGTAACCTCGATCATCTTTGATTCTCAAAAAGTTGAACACTCAGAATATAATCTTACAGTTACAATATTTTATATCATGTACATGCAGTAATATTGCTGGCACACACTTGCTGTTGAATCTTCAGGAGTGGGGATTTGGTAAGCTAGGTGCAGCACCATCAAGGGCAGGATTCATCGACGGAGTGGGAGAGACTGTGGGAGAGACAAAATCTTGAGTGTCCTGTGTCCTGTCCACAACTAGCTTACAACGGCTTAAACCCTGAAATACACCGGTGGAAGCCCATATCGGGGTATTCATATCGGGGTATTGAATAAAAGAGTATACAATTGCGTGTTTCATGTCTGGCCTGCCAGAGGGAGTTCTGGAACTCAACTAATACAAGACTAGTTGAAGACTAGTGATTGTCTGCCCAAAGGGCGACTTGGTTGTCCAAAACGATACCCTGAAACACACCATATACGTCTCTCGTCCAACTACATCGAGGATGCGTATGTGCCGATTTCATGAAACTAGCTATGGATATGTACTAATTGATTGCATATCATGGCTGCAATAAAAGAAGCCTTCAGAGTAATTTGCCACGACCTTCAATCCACTCTTTAATATTCTTTTACTATGCAGATAGGTCAATTTGAGACGTTCATTGTACAGTATCACTTTACGTATGATGCCAAAAGATTGCACAAATTTCGGATTGGCAAGTTCATTGATATTAGAAATTTTTCGGAGAATCTGTAAAGTAAGGAGGAGATCCATTTGGAATCATTAAATTTGAATTTGTATCAAGTGAGTAATGAATTTTCAAGTGGAACGTAGTGGTGAACCAAGTATAGAGTATTTTTTCTCGGGCAGTACCTGAGTGTACATAGGACAATATGAAAGAAAACACATGAACATGTGTGGTATTGGCTTGCAATAGTGTAACAAGCGTGGCGCCTGTGAACATTAGCTACTAAATTTCCTTGTGTGATTTTGGAGCTTGAACCTCAAAGCACCGATTTTCTATCTCTATGTACTTTGGGGAGTGTGAAGAAAACTTTCTAATTATTTTTGAACTTCCAACCGTAAGATCTTATAAATAAGCCTCTTTTCAGTAAGATCTCTTAAATAAGCCTATTTTCACTCAGTGGTCCAAAAATTGACTGTTGGATGTTTATCATTTGCAAGATCATAACATCCAAAGTTTGTGCAAAAGTTTTAGTGAAATTTCTCAAAAGTTTGAAGCTTGCTCTTTTAAAATTTTGGAGGCTACCTTTGTAGAATTGGTAATTTTTTTGACTAAGGGCCCTTTGGAACTCAAACAATGATTTGGTTATGAACATACTTCTAAAGTAATAATATTTTAAAAAATCTCAAGATCAAACCAATATTTGCATTAAATAACTCTAAAATTGGAATATGACTTTGAAATTTGTTGCACACACACCTTGTAGTATAGGGAACACTCTTTAAAATTCTGAGTCAAAATATCTATGTTAATCCAAAAACCTAGGTTGCCCGAAATGGCAAAAGACCATATCAGTTTGCAAAAATAGTGAGGGGTTAAACAATAGTGAGGGGGTCAAACATCTGGATATTTAATAAATATTACATCTCATGTTTTAGGCCTTCCAAAAAAGCATTTTGGTCATAAGGTCTATCTCGACATACCAAGCGCATTATGGATTTCCTAACAAGACTTCTCTTGGTGTTGAATGCTTTACACTTTAGAAGTTATTCACCTTCAAAACTCCCCAACATTCTAGTACATTCTCTTATACTCTCAAAATATGCTCCATATGTTAATTACATAAACTTCAAACATTCACCAGGAAGTGAATATCTACGTTTTCAAGTCTTGGTTTCTCAACATGTAAAAGAGGTAAACAAGGCATGTTTTCACCATCAGTTTATCTTCAATACAATTTTCAACCAATGTATTTCCTTTTGCCAAGAACTTACTATTGTGTTTGAATTCAACATACGACCATGTCAAAGATCAAACGTTCCCATAGATTCTAGATAATATATGTGGGCATATTATACAAGCGTTTCATTAATTTAACCGGGAACAAAATTTGAAGAGCCTAAAGGCGAATATACTCTTGGAGATGATAAATTTGTCAACAAAACACTTCTTTCCTTCCTACAACAAGGGAATCCTCTTCTTTCCAACTTCGACTATATGACTTTACAAAATGATGAGACGCAAATTGACCTTATCATTGTACACTGAACAGGTAGATTAGTGTTTGAAACAATAACAGGTGACATGAATGCTAATTGTCAATTTTCTCCATAGTACGTTAGAACACTAAATTCACCTCTAACACTATTTGTACCAATTGGTAATTTTGAGTATTTACATGAATGCAAATAGTGATGGATGATATTTTTTGTAGATTCTGAAATGAGGAATTGAAGTACAGAATTTGGGAACCACCTTGAAAGCATAATCTACTTAAAATCAGGTATCCGAAAGTTAAGATTTAAGGTTAAATTGAGAATGAATATTGTGCCGAAGGAGGTAGATAGACAAAAGTCGAATAGAAGCCTAGTTTACGAAGCCCAACGCACTCTTGAACTTGTTGCAGAACAAGTTGAAGTTAAATCAATGCAGAGTAAGTAGGCCAAAGTTGACCCAAAACAAACTGGGTCGGAGTTGGAGCAGAACTTTGAGGCTTTGAGGAGCAACGAGGTCATGTCGCTTCTATTGACTTCAATTGTCAAGCTCACAAGCTTGAAGTTGAATGGAAAGAAGATTGATTTGATTGCAGACTCAAGTTTCATATTCGAATTGCATTTGAAAATGTCAAATTCTGAAACCCTAATGCAAAACCCTGTCCAAACAAAATTGTAATTTGAGTTGAGAATTAGTGTTTTGGGTAACTATCTCATCTAACACTAATCTTCATCTACCTATTTAGTGTAGCGGTCAGGATTTGAGAAGATAGTTTCAAACTAGGAACACTTTATTCATGCCAACCTCAAAATAAGTTTGGAGATAATATTCTAAATTATTTTGGAATGTCGAGGTTGGTCATATCCACACACACAATTAAGATAAAGAGGAGCTCCCATCCGCCATCCAGTCAACACTTCAACAGACATGTGTGATCTAGCACTTTCTAGTCTAGAGCTATCATGTCAAATGGAGTGAACTTGGTCACAGAATATCATGTGGATTCCACACTCTACCATAGATATCTTGCATTATTACCAAGCACCCCTTCGTCCACACCCTCCGTCGCTACAGTGTGCATTTCTGAGGAATGACTAGCTTTGTGAGGTGCTGCGTTTCGGCAAGTATAGTTCATGTTAGAAGTACGAGTTCGGGGTCTTCTTGCCCCCACTTACAGTCTGAACGTGAACAGTTCCAAACTTCGTTCTAAACCAACGGTAAGTTCATGAGATGTATGCCTTCACTGCCCCCTTCAAATATCCAAGGTCCATGTCGTGCCATTATTAAGTATGTGGCCAATTGTACGCGTAATGAGGAATAAACAGAACATCCTTGCCTTCGAAAGTGTGTTATGGCACTTGAAATATTTGCAAGGCTTTGGTCCTCACAAGTCAAGTACAGGAAGCGTGTCCAGTGCAACATGTATGTTGAAATAGCTGCCGGCCAGCATGACCGTGAGGCGACCACATTCTCAAAATTACCTATGCCCTACGATTTCTAGCAAAGAATAGTACGACTATGAACGGGCATTTGACCAGCACCTCCACAGTACGTGTCAAAATCTACAACAGAAGAAATCAGAACATTGTCACGCTCTCCCAGCACTCTGAAACAGCCTTCGCACTTCCACATTACTCAACGCGGCATCACGGATGCAAGACTAATATCTCCAATCTCTAAGTCCCTCGGAGCAGCTTCTACTCCTACTTAACACAGGTGGACCTCTACTTAAACAAGTCCAAACACTTATATAGCTACTTGACTTACTTCATGTCTACTCTTTCCCTTTTATACATGTGTGAAGAATCCACAAGCTCGTGAAACGCAAGCATTCAATTACAATAGCAAGACACGCATCTGAAGCTGCTATATCCCCCCAGTACCAGCGCGTTAAAGCGGCAGGAGAGCTCAAGACCACGGTTCGTGAGCATCCTACTTCAATTGTGCATTTATTCATGACATCATGAATGAGCAAATTGACATCATGACATGACATTTGCATCCATAACAAAGCACACAAGATAAACCTTGAATCATAATAAAGTCATGAAGTTGGTGAACTATACAGGATCATGTCAAAATCTTGCATGGACGTCGTCTTCACTAGTATCAGCTTGCAGGCTACCATCCTTGCTTGGAAGTTGGCTTTGCAGAAGCAAATCCGTGGCTGAAGATGAGAGGACAATATACTAGATAACAATTCAAAGTGCTAGTGGAGATGGAGCCCAATATATATAAACCCGGAGAACTAGTTAGCGAAGGCTAGACCGATGAGGACTAGATCATCACTAATCAGAGGGAGAGAAGGGATGGAAAGAAGGAAGGGAGGGAGGGAGGGAGGGAGGGAGGGGGCTCTGAATAATTGATATAAGTAGCTAGCCTGGGGTGCATATGAGGGGGAGAACGTAAAAAAGGACCGAGAGAGAGAGAGAGATGGTTAAGTCTGTGAAAGGAGAGGTACCCAAAACTTTTACATGCAAAGGTCGGTTCTTGCCCCTGATTGATAGTAGTTATTGTATGAACATGAATATCATCATCCCCTGCTGCTGCTGCTTGCTCAAGCTTGCTGGCTACGTACGCCCATGATAGAATGAATTTGTTTCCGCACACATCAAAGGGCAGAAAATCATCATCATCGATCATCGTCGGTGGTCATCATCAATTTTACATGCCGCCAATCAGTCAATGTCTGGGGGCCGCGTTTAAACACACCCTGTTTAAGTAATTTGATAATCTGTCTCGTATCAACACTTACCATGTAACAACGCGTTGTGCATGCATGCTGGCTGGCTGCCTGGATAGCCGAGTCCTTGCCTCCGTCAAGCCTGCATCTCTGCCTGCACGAACGACAGGAAGCATGGAGCCACAAGCGCAACCGCCACTCCACTTTCCCACTGCTGCTGCTCCCGCGGCTGCTGGTCTCTCCCCTTGAGTACAGACAGGGTAGAGAGAGGGAGCTGGCACAAAACTTGATTGTCGAATCATGGTCCGAACGACGAATCCATAACGCGCGCACGCCAATCACCTCTTGCACCGCGAGCATGTGGAGCAAGCATTGTAATTGCCTGCCTGCCTGGCCTTTACACAACCGGTTCTAAACTTTGTTCACAGTCCTAGATTAACATGTGGGAAATCGTCGTAATCGTCTGGTGTTCACCATCAAGGATCTCTCGTGGATCCATCCGTCCGTCTGCTTGCGTGCTTCAGTGCGTGAATGATTCATTCGTTCCAAGAGTGCGCAAAAATGGGGCCGGAACCCATGTGGCCACCTACACTGAGGTTGGAGCGGCCCGCAAGGCCCTGCACGGTGGTGGGATTGCTGCTGATCCACGGCGTGAGGGGGTTGGTCTCATAGCCGCCCATCTTGCCCTGGTTGGAGCCCGGCGACATGTAGAGCACTCCCACAGGGTCATAACCGGAACTCTTGGAGCTGGCCTCCTCACTCTCGCCCACCGAGTTCTTAGGGCTGTCCACCACGGCCCCGCGATCCACGCTGCCTTGCCCCTGCTGCTGCTGTTGCTGCTGTTGCTGCTGGCCTGGATTGTACCCGCCCTGATAGCCCGACGTGCTCATCATGCTGCCTGTCGTGCCCGGGATGCCCAGCAGCGCCTGCTGGTTGGCGGAGGTGGAGCCCTGGTCTGCCCGCGTGTGGTCGTCCAGGCCCATGAGGTTGCGGAAGTGCATTCCGTTAGGGGGAGGCTGAAATTTATTACTGGACCCCGGCGCTCGCATGGACTCCGGGAAGCTGACGCCCAAGTGCCGCGTGTCGTCCTGCGATGTAGCCCACGTATTGCGCGTCTGCGTCTGCGGCTGGTATAGCATCTGCCACTCGTGCAGGTTCTTGGCCAGCCCTCCCTGCGTGCCTAGCCCCCCTTCCGTCGTCAGTTGGCTACCTGGCTGCGTGCCCGTTGTGGACGCCGTCTGGTGGTCGTCCCCGTGCTCGCCCACCCCACTGCCCGTCTGCTGCTTTTGCTGTTGCTGCTGCTGCTGCTGGGCATGGTTGAGTGCATGCGCGGCCGTGTGCGCCCGCGACTGCGCTGCGTGCGCGCTGGCCGTGCTGATGCTCATTGCCGCTGCGAGCTCCGCCTCCTTTGCCGCCTTCATGGCCTCCTGCCCGTGATGCCCGTTCACCGACGCCTGCTGGATGCGCGCGGCGTCGTAGCGCGAGATGTCGAAGTTCGTCACCGCATTGATCCCGCGAAACTTGATGGCCGCAATATCGTACGCCTCTGCTGCTTCCTCCTGCGTGCCTGCATCATTCGATTCAACCACGAGCACATCACGAATCAGTTCTGTCCATTATAATCGCCCCTTGACTGCACCCATCGGTTCTACGTCTTGGGTCATAATATTGCAAGCCGTACTGACGTATGTTGATGTCACCGATCAACCTGATCAACGTGGATGCACGCGTATTCACAGGCTGATATCTTTTGAAGTACTACCCTCGTCTTTATTGATGTTGGTGAAGTCTGAGCACTCAGCAAATCGACGTCATTGGCATTCAGATCAGACTGTGAATCTGTCTACCTTGGTTCTGAGACGACCGTGATTCATGGACTGAAATTGTAACAGATTTCACCTATTATCGTTCTAAACTACAGTACCACTCTGAAAGATGGCAACCCCTGGAGTCCTATCCACAGCAGCGAAAGCTACAGAATGTTAGAAAAAGTCCGATCAGAGTATCAATCCGCCTTGCTGGCTAGGTTGTCACAAGAACGTGGCTCATGGACTACGGTAATCTTGCGCATTCGTTACGTATCAAAAACTGAAACGTTATGAGAGTTTGATTCAACGCCACCTGGAGGCATGATTACAGGAACAAAACTGCAGATTTTTAAGTAAACCTTCTGGGTCTGCCTCGACAGATTGCTAGAAAGGCGTGTTTCGAGGAGTGGAGGAGACCGACCTATCAAGGATAATGGGCAGATGTGATACTTACAAGCTCAGGGTAAAACCGCAGACTAACGAGGGTCATGGGTCTCAAATTCAAGCTAGTTGGAGGAACTGTTGATCAAACCCTTTGAACACCCGGATTTAATAAAACCATAAAAACTGCAGTTTACCGTGATAGAATTGAGGAGTCACGATTGATAAGAACTTACTGTAGGTGCCCAGGTAGAGATCCTTGTTGCCAGCAACACGACCGATTCGTGCCTGCCACCGCCCATGCTGGTGGTGCCTGGTCACACCTCGATACATAGATGCTCCTCTTGAAAAGCCACTGCTTTTCCTGAAAAGGACGGTTCGGAGAATCTCAGAATAATGCTAATTATTGCATGGGGGACGAAACTTTAGGGCCGATAAGTGCAAACTGCAAAGGAATGGACTCGGTAGTAAATCACGGGGGGCTATTTCTGGGACCTGGATGGAAAAGTCAACTTTGACCAGCCTAGACTCTGTCAAAAAGGCATCTTTCAGGATTCAGACCTGTGTGTGCACATGAGGACACGCAGAAGTGTGGAACCAGCAGTGTTCATCATTACGCCCTTCCCTCCATCATTGCACTGACTCTTACAATTGCACACGAGATCTTTTAAGGTCTAGGGTTTCCTTCCCACTACTTACATTTCCGCTCATGCACTTCACAGTGGTACCTTCGACTTACCTTCGCAACGAAGCTACATATTCCTGGCGAGACATGTTCTTCATCTCCTCCAGCTCTGTTTCATATGTCGTCAACTGTTACAGAACCTCACCCACCAATTCTTCATCAGTACCTAGTCAAACCCCATGAACTTAACCATGCGACGTGCACTTTTGGGTGGCTTCAAATTCATAGCTCATGCAAAATTTTAATTTGCTTCAGTACTGATTCATATCATAGCATACATACCGGGAAGTTGATGGTGGTGCTAGCACCCCAATATTTGAGTGCCGCCAAATCGTAGGCTCGGGCTGCTTTCTCCTCTTTGTCATACCCTCCTGTCAATACCGCATCACCACCAAAGCTTAATACAATAATACCTTCCTTTCCATATTGATAACCGGGTACTTACAATTCTCAGCTTATTTGAACTTACCTAAGTAAACTGTAGATCGTTGATGTACACCACGAGTATACAGCAATATGCACACAGAGATACAAATGGGTCAGGGGAAATGTTTCGGCAGAAGAAAGACTTGAGGGCAAGCTTTGATTGAAAGGCAAAGGTGGAAGCTCCAATGAACTTCATCGAACAAATTGATTGTACCAGGGATCCATGACTACAAGGCTCAAATGGTTCAACAAAACGGGCTCCAAGGTAACAAGGGCAGACCATAGTCATACCTTGTCGACCTTTGCGAGTCTGGCCCTCCTTTCTACAACTATTATCCCATAGATGAGCTTCGTACCGTCCAGTCCACCGGTGCCTATACATCAAACGACCAGATGTATATAATTCAGACAGCAACTCCGCACTCCCTGCGTGCCAACATGCTGCGACTAACTTTTGAAACTTCCCTGGCCCATCGCACCCTAAACTTAACCTGATCCGGAGACAGCATGTAAAGACTACACTCCAAAGACAACACCAGTGAATTCTTAAACGGGAGGCCTCCGCGTAATGAATGGCCAGGACGAGCTCAATAAGATAGGTGATTATGTTATTCAGGAAGTTACATTCCAGCAACATGATCAAAGCTCTACAATGGTCCAAAACGACACTCGGCAGAAACATCAAGCGATTGAATATGATCACTAGATCAACTTGAGTGCCATACTTTGAAGAAGCATCGGATGACGAAACTTCGCTCATGCCGGCATACCAACCGATAGTTTACAGTGCAGATGATTGAACTGTTATCCGCGCCTTTGCATGAAAAGACAATCTTACCTTGTGACCCCTCTGTACACCGAGGTTCTCTGCCCAAACGTATCGATGCTCTTGCGCGGCGACGGCTCCTTACTGCCCGCTCGCCCAGCACCCCGCTTCCTTGGCTCGGGCCCAGTGGGACTCTCGCCCGCCACCAGCTGCCCATGGACCGGAGTAGACACGCTGCTCTGGTGAGATCCCGCACTCATGGATAACGTAAGCGGCTGCAGAGTGGCCAACGCATTATTCATGCCGCGCTGGTGCTGGTGCTGGTGCTGGCCGGCCTTCTCAGCCGCGGCCTGGTGCCGCAACCACGTCTTAAGCCCATATTCGTCAGCTCCCGCGCTTGGGCCGCAGTCCGTGAGCAATTCCGCTGTGGTGGACTGGTCTAGCGCCGCTTGGAGCAAGTTCTGCGCGTGCATACGGCTGCTAGTGGAGTCCTGGAGCTCGCGGCTGTGCGGGTGGTCATAAGGGACTGCGGAGGGGCCATCGTTGGGCACACCTCCGTAAGCAACGTGATACGAGGGCGGCACGTCGTGGAGGGAACCGCCCCCAGACGTCGAATACGGCAGGTTCACGTTGATACGCGACCCCGCCACGGAGTCGCTGCGCTGGTAATTGGGGTTGCCACTGTAGTAGAGCGAGTCCAGCTGAGCTTGCTGCTGCGCTGCCTCGCGCTCTGAGTACTGGCCCCCCAGCGACGCGCCGCCAAGGAAATCCTCTAGCTTCGGCCCGTCGCGCGTCTCCGCGGACGCGCTCGCTTGCATCTCGTAGTGGCTCGTCAGCTGCTGCTGCTGCCCCTCGCCCGCATTGCCGGTGAGGCGCGACAGCTGGTCCGGCGTGAGGAGCGTGTGCTGCTGTTGCTGCACTCCACCATCGCTTTGCATCGCGCGCTGCTGCGGCCAGTGTTGATCTGCGAGCACACCACCACAACACCATCATCGTCCGTCACAATCATATCTCTCTTTCTCTCTCTCCCTCCCTCGACTTGTCTTGCTCTGACCACTTCAAAAGGGAGAAGCAGTCAAAGTGGACGTGGCATATTCTCGCTTACGTACTATCGCCTCATCCGGGAGAACCAGATTGCATGCTCTCGAAAGACGGAATGACTAGCTTTCAGATCTGGTGGAAGAATCCGACAAGCTGTGAAGCGGAACGTCGAGGATTTCTACTTCCTCGTCATCTAACCCATCCCTCGCCACAACTTCAGACTTCGCGCGCTTGAGATGAGAAGCCATGAGGGGTTTCCAGACAACACAATGGAGCACACCGAAGCTGTAGCAGAGTAGAGAATGAGATCCAGTAACTTAGAGCCAAAGAAGTCCTTCTACTCTACTCTGCATGTGTTGTCATTCTTGCCATCACTCACCACATCGAAATCGGGTCCATAATAGAAAAACAGTTTACGGACGATCCAAACATGTAGGCCCCACTGGTTCCTTGTCCGCATTGAATGTTCAAAGATCCCCCGGCGTTGACGCGGTCAAACCCCCCAGTAGCTTTGCATTACATAAGCGGAATGGGTCGTGGTGTCTATTCCGCCCCCACTAGACTGGGTCGTCTATTACTACCGCGAAGGATGGATTACCATGCAAGTGCGATGTGTGTAATGTAGTCGAAAATAGTGCATCTGCCTGCCTGCCTGCCAAAACTCCGAGAATTGCGTTCGATTTCTACTGTATACTTCGGAAAGCTTCATTAGTTCCCGCCTTCACTAATTTCCTCGAATATCTCTCATAGACAAAGTCACAATGTGAATCCGAATGAAGGTGGAGTTTTCACGGTTCACATTGCGATGCGTTCGATACTGACACGGAGGTAGATCTATCACCCTCGCTCCGATCCTCAATCGATTCTGCGATCTAAGACTAGATTGAGACGTTCTCATCAGTGCGTCCATGATTGTGTACACTAGGATAGACTGGATTCTAATGTATCAAAACACTGACACTCGCAGAGCTGATGCCCAAGTCGATGTGACAGTCGTGAGAACGATGGGTGCTTCACCTCCAATCATCAGACGACATATAACATCAAATCATCAGACCCCATGCAAATGCAATACATAGACGGAACTATTATTGCTATCACGTACTGCAGAGCACGACAAGCTGATGGGTTCCGAGACCACATAGACTACGACTAATTTATTAATTCACTATAGTCGTGGAAGCGCGCGTAAGATAAAACCCTACATGATTATAATATGCCCGGCTTCGAGGGTCGGGAACCAGTGAGCTAAGCTAGGGATTGATGATGATGAACTGTTGCTTACCTGCGCTGTGCGATCTGCTAAGGGCCTCCATGATGCAAAGGGATCCATCCGACCGCATCATCTCCAGACCTTGACTGGAATTGGAGTTGCCGCCATCGCCGCTGCCACGAAGAGAATTGTAACAGTCGTTGGCGGAGCTTTGAAACCCGCCAAGGCTGTTACTGTGGTTCTGCGACATGTTTGAAAGAATGAGACTGTTGGTGGCGGTGTTGTTAACAGGAGTCCGTGCGGCCTGGTGGCTCACTTGGTCAGTCTGCTGCTTCACTGCGTCGAGGGTTAAGTGAGGGGATTGTAGAGAGAAGGTGAGCCAGTTATTCATAGACTTCATGAATATGAGCCCCAAGCTCGATCACGACCTTCGAGTTTCCGCTCAATTTCAACTGCACTTGATCGAAAACGAGTGACGAACTTATCCCGCAGTACATGGAACGACTGCAGTGCGCGTCAGCCGATGCTACTGGATCTGTAGTTGGGGATAGAGGGGTAGCTGCAATATAGCTGCAAATGTTTGGCCCAGAAGCTAGCTGGAATGACGGCTCGTAGACGTTCCAATCTGAGAAATGCACCACGGGTCTCGATTGGCTTTGAGATTAATGTTAGTGGGATAAAAGAAGTCGGCTACTGCTGCCGAAGCCACCTTGAAAATGACCCTGGGGTTCTGGTATCATAAGCACCCGTTCCCTTGCCGACGCAAACAGCACAAAATGCTCCAGTTCAGCTTTACAGACATCGTCGTCACCTTCAACTTGACAGATGCATGAGCCGTGCAAGCGGCTACTTAACCTAACCACTCCATCCTGATTATCGTCCAGAACGAGCAGATCCGTCCCAGTTGTCGATACTGCCAACGTTCAAGAGCCGATACAGCTCTGCAGCTGTAGAAGTTGAGGCGACTAATACCAACAGTGAAATACTTTCACTGAAAGCTGAGCTGAGCTGCTGCTGCAGTACGTGCAAGTCTACTTATTTGCGGACACTAGATTCTACCTTTGGCTTTGCTGATGATGTTCAATCATGTCGTACTGCGAGCTCAGGCTGTGCCGCTGTGGCCACATACAAGGTGCGGTCTGTGACATGAGATATTCCAACCTTCATTCCCTGGATAACGGTACTTGTCTGTCTGCGGTGAATGATGACGATTACTGACAACCGCGATGATGACTGGAGCATTAACCCTTCCTTCTTCCTTTGTCCTTCTTCTTCCTGGTTCGAAGCTTCCAGCTCTCGGAAGCAACTCTCGCTCTCTGGGGGAATAATGCAACGAGCACTACCGGACTGCCTACTACCTGATAACAAAGCGCAACCTTCGACCCAGGCTCAGAGCGTGTGCAGTCATTGGCACCTACAGAAGGCACCGTGATGGTCTAGACACTAGATAGAAACACTCAGGAGTAGACAGCAACACCACTGCACTGCTAGGTAGGAGGCACCATCACTTGGTAAGTCCTCACGGCGCCCGGGGGAAGTCGGCGTCCGGCCATGTGCACAATTGGAGTACCGGACTGTCACTGCATCGCAACAACGCCCACGCAACCCCAGATTACAACAGTGCAGGCTGTCAACTAATTACGTGCATTCCACGAGGGGAGAGGGTCTACGACGACGGCAAGCGGGGGATGCCGTCAGAGAGCCCCATGGGATTACACTCGGCAGGAGGAGGAGAGAGCTGCAACAACGTACCCTGAGGCTGATCGCACGCCACAACTACAGGCTACCGATCAACCTAAAAATCCTGGGCCTGGTGGAGTGATCGTGCGCAGCAAAACTGAACACGGAGTGCCAGTGATGAAGATGAAGCGTCAACGTACACAGGAAGGGAAGAGAAGGGAAGGGAGGGTGGTGCAGGCGGAAAGAAGTTGTGTGATCGCAGGATTGCCTGCTGCAGGAACAGCTAGCTAGCGAAGACCGGCGGGGGCAGCCAGGCAATTAGGGACGAGGGGAGGGAGACAGCGGCAGAAGAGGACGCTGAAAATGGTCCAACAGTTTTGTAGCCAAACTTGGTCGATCCTCCCGTTATGGCTCCCTACTGATGATGAAGCACGAAGCTTGAGCGCGCAGCTTACTACTGGGTCACCACCACCACCACGACTCGCTCAGCGACGAGGGAGGGGAGGGGAGGGGAGAAGAGGGGGACCTGTGGAGCCCTGGGCCGTAGTGCAAAGACTGGTCAGAGTGGGGAGTGACCATCCTAGACTCCTAGGCCAACCCTCCCCCTTTCCCCGTTCTCTTTCTCTCTCTACCTGGGCCCCGCCGCTGCCTCAGTCTACTGCAACGATTCCTTGAAACCGTAGTTAAAACATGATGGAATAAGTAAATGCGAATAACAATACGAATAACAATACGAATAAGAAGAAAAGTATTAAAGGTAACAATCTAGAACAGCATGAATGAATATTATAAATATCTCGGAACGGAGCACAGTGGCTGGCTCCCTCGCTCGCAGGTGTGGGAAGTGGGAACTAGCGTAGGATGGAAGTGGGAATTTGAACGATTCAATGAAGGGGCGGGTGATAAATGCAAAGTATATTTGGGGCGGGTTGGAATTCTTCAAACTGTGGCGCAGAGTATTTTATCCTTGCATCTAACGTTGGTCGGTTGCTTTTAATGTTTAGGTGGACAAGAACAGCCCCTAAATATATATGGGCTCTCGGCCTCCAAGTCGGTTTCCCTCTCCAAGATCTGGTCCCCATGCTCTCTTTGGCTCCCCAGTCTCTCCCCCTCTCTGGACATTTTCAATGCTGGAGCAGCCCAACGCAAGGCACCTCGCCCCTTTCTGTTCGCCCAGTCCCCCCATTTCCCTGTCAACTTGTGAAGTCGGTTGGTTACATCCCGGGGCCGGGACGGGTCCCTCCCTTTGGACCTAGTCCCTTGCAACTATTTTTTTGTTGACCTTCCTCTTCTGGAGGCAGCCACTTTCTCTTGTTACGTAAGGAAAGGTCCCCACCCCCCCCCCCCGTTTTGAATTTTCAATTTACCATAAAAAATATCGGAACAAGAAGCACTCCTCCTGCATGTTAACAATCTCCTTCTCTTCGGTAAATCACAACTAACTTAAATAACACATTTTTAACTTCATAATTTGTTTATTCTTTACTTCTAAAATCGAGTGTTTCTTCCTAGTCATGGTTAAACCTTAAGAAGAATAAGTTTGGTCTAATATCACAATAGGCATGACGAAAGTATACACTAAATTATACCAACACTAATTGTGAAGCAGCACGAGAAAGGGATTTTGATTTGGTGTATAGAATTGTGACTCAACAATACAATGTATTCACAAAATACTAATTGGGTGCTTGACCCCTTATTCTACAAGGCCTTTTTATGATAAAAACATTAATCTTTTGAAGTGTCTCTAGTGTGATTGAAAGTAAGTTATGTAATTCTCAACTATACAATCTCAAAACAAAATTCTGGTAAATTTTGCAAACAAGATTTGGAGCCATGGAGTTGCATAGCTGCAGAGATCATGATGGTATAGTATATAGTATAGTATAATATGGTATAGTACTTAAAAAGTCCCAAGACTCCAAAAAGTATCTCTTAGAAGTTAAAATCCTACTATATTACCTATTTCAACTAGAAACGCTCAACTAAAATCTAATTATCCTCATCTTAAATCTCTCTCTCTATATATACATATATATATATATACACACACATACATAAATAAATGTCAGAGGTATAGTAAATTTCAAAATTATTTAAAAAAAAAAAAAAAAAAAAAAAAAAAAAAAAAAAACTTATTGGCATCGTAGTAGGTTTTTCTTCCTTACACATGGTTTCTTGAATTTTAGGATAGTAACATAACATCTTTTAAGACCAATGTAAACAAGGGAAATTTGTTCTCAGTAAAATTATCATCATATTTTAGCAAAAATTAGATACATAGGTTTAAACTTTAAATCCTCAACCTTTGATAATACCCTACTTAGAGGAGCTACTCCCCCATCTAAGAAAAAACACCATGATTTGCTGAAAGTGATAGATTTTTATGATTGTCTAGATTGCTCAATGATATAGCTGGATATAGTTCAAATGGTCTAGATTACTCATTAATATCAAATCTTGGTATTACTGTAAGACAAGTATTTGAACCAAGTTATGGTATTTTCTAAGATGGAGGGAGTATATGGTATAAAGAGTTGTTGAATAGTTTTATAATGTTTGTATATTTTTACCAATACATGTGTCATGTGCAACACATATTATTTATTAAGAAAGCAACCTCTACATTGATATGGACATGCCATAAATCTTGTCACATATAAAATTCATAGAATTGCCATATTTTATGAATGAAGGACAATTAATTTGTTGTGTGTGGAAGTGGATTAACCGATGGTAGCCTCCTATGGCCTCTCCCTCGTAATTCCGAGCCTACTCCTTCATGAATAACTATTAAATGAAATTTAACACTTTTAAGTTAATTTCACCTAACTATGATGTTGGTAAATTTTGTATGCTACTAGTAGATTTGTGTAACATCTAACATTTTAATATTTCACTCACTTAACATACCCCATAGGTTCCCTTCTATGAATCTCATAACAAGTACGGAAGTTTCCCAAGTATTAGTGTTCCGGAAAGAAGGCAATGATTGAAATATGCATATGGAAAATACTACACACCTTTCTAAGCCGGAAGCTAATTGATCAACTTCTAGCAGATACTCAACCCCTTCTGAATTTAGGTCTCTACATGAGATAAGTGGGACTTGGGCAAGTTCATAAAAGCTCACACTCCGGCTTAAACGTTGGATTTAGTTCACAGAATGTAAATTTGTATAAGAATTTAAATGTGTATAAGCAATGTGTAAGACAGTAAGTCTAATACAAGAATGAAACAAGTGTTCTCTTTTAGTCAAATTGAGTACGGTGATGTGGGGGCAGTGATGGAGCAGAGTTAAGTTACAGTGCAGCAGTACCCTTCCGCATTCACATGATTATATATTAATTAACAAGGGTAGATTACGGTGGCTTAAATAGCAGAATCTTGCACATGAGTTCAGGCACTGTCTTAATCTTCGACAATTAAGTACGCACATTAGGAAGAGCTTCATACCTTACGCCTCACCTGCACCCTGATCTCAACCAAACACTATGATACCTCCTTTTTTATGTCACTTCATTTGTGCTTCATTTACTGAGCCGACTGGATTCATCACTTAATTGGGTGTCTCACTCCATCTCAAGGCATCTTTGCACTGCCATGCAGTAACAACAAAGTTGTACCACCTCCAGAATATACACAACATTACGAAAAAACCCATTTTCAAGAGGTCATCACTAACACATCAAAGATACCTTAACCCCTAAAGACCCAAGGTTGTCAAAATACACTAAAAATCAAGCCATTTTGGCTCACTTGGGCCTTTGGTGCTTAATCCCATAATATGTTTTTACCTATTTCAATTTTGATATAATATCAATTTACAATCTGTTTATGCTGATTGTCTACAACAAATCCAAAGAACAATAGTACTTACTTCACATAGGCAAAAGTTGCATACTACCTTATTGTCTTCTCTCACCGTCTCCACAATTACTTCCAACAACCTATGTGTAGAGTTGGGTTGACTTAAGATGATTCTACAAGTAAACATCATAATTTAAGGTATTTTATCTTTCAAAAAACTTATTTTCCAACAAAGTGAAAATAAGAGTTTCACACGATTTTTTTTTTTTTTTTTTTTCGGTAAGTGTCGAGTTGTTTTGAACTTTAATTGATTATTCAACACCAACATGACAACCTCACCCTGCACTATGGTATACATAGTCAACGAAGGAGAATTAAAATATCAAAAGAGAGTGGTAGAGAAGGTAGGTGAGTACGTGGGTTGAGCCTACTATGAATACGAGATCCTACAAGTGCTTCATGGCTTAACCCCTAACTCTCCTTGTTGCGAAACGGTTTGAGTCACAAAATTTGACCTTCCTTTACATTAAGCTCAATAAATCTCAATCCAAGCATTATATAGAGGATTCAACCATAAGATCTCAAAGTTCACTTGACATTCTTCTCACAAACCAAATTTGAACCGTTCATTCTTCCTCATTTGTGAGATTATAATGGTCAAAGTTGGCTGAGTTTTTCTCCGGCGGGAACCTCCAAAACCCATTTCGGGTTTTAAGAAGAGTTAGGGGTTAATATACAATAACCACAAGCTCCATGGGGTTCAATAGATATATGTATCAAATGCTTTAGCCCTTAAACAGGCAAACCGTCAATAAGGACATTTTGGATAACAGACATCAACATTAAAGAGCCATAACTTCTTCATCTAGAGTTCGTTTTGGATGAAATCACTTGGATTGGGTCAAAAATTAAGTGTACTTTGCACGGTAAAAAACTAGGGACCTATATAGTGAAGTGGAACTAATGGCATGCATTTTGGTAAAGGCATCCTTATTGTTTGATTTCAAGCTTAGGGCATGTTTTACCATTGCAAGGCAATTGATGTGAAATCCAATTTAGTGATTCATGAGTTCTTTTTTTGCATAAGTATGATCTCAAGATGACATTGAACAACTTTGTAGTTGGATATTTGTGATTTGAATAGTTTGATAATTCTTTGTAGACTTCTTATGCTTTGTTTATAAATAGAAGTACTATTAGCAATAATATTTTCCATTGTATTTTTTAGTTAACCTAGTATTCGACTTCTTTTAAAATAGTAAGGCATGCTCAAAGTCAGCTGCCTCGCTTTGTTTTTTAGTACTTGATCTTGATCAAATGTGTAGATTTTGAAAACTCCTTACACAATGACGTTACAAGTTGGTTACAATATTCTACAAGAACAATTTTTCAAATCAGCATAGAAGGTACTGTAGTGGGAAAAATGAAGCAGGAATGGATGAGAATGGGGGAAGAGGGGATGGATGACTGGAGAGTGGTGGTGGTGATAAGAATAGGGGAACCCAAGCAAGCTGGGTCAGCGGGGCGAATGTTCTGCAAATAACCAAAGTGAGAAATCATGAATCATGAATAAATAGCCTCTCCGCTTCCGTTAGTCACGTTTCCAGTCGTCTTCCGCATGACGACAACAACTGCTTTTGGCCTTTTCTCTGTCCAGGAAGCTTTCATCCAGGGCACCACATTCATTCATCTACGAGGCTGACCCGGTCCCCGGGGTGCCCTCATCCATCCGGGCCCGCTTCATTCATCCTTCAATTGCGGAGCTTGGGTGTTCCCGCCCGTCACTGGAAGCCTGCCACCTCGCTCCCCTCTAGGCTCTACCGGGGCAGGCCACTTGGGACCAATTCATCGCCCCTGCTGACAAATCTAATCTCCTTGCCTTATTTATTGTTTGCCTCCTTTTTATTTATTTCCTGGTTTTTCTTTTAATGCCCGGACGCCCTAGATGCTGGCCGCCTCTAATATTCCACGAAACTACAGTATCTATTCATTGTCCTTGGTAACAATTCAGTCTCTTCTCCCACCCAAATTATTGATCGGTGCATGGAATTCTTTAACTTCTTCGTCTTCCTCATTTCTTCCCTTTTCCTTCCTTCCCGCCTGCCTTTCCTTTCTTTCTTTCTTGGGGGATGCGAACAGAACCGAACCCAACAGAGTTGTGCGAAGTTTTCATTAGTTTCCATAAAAGCACGACAGATATACGTAATGTCTGAAAGCTCAAGAATCAAGTAAGTAAGCCAAGCGTGATCCAAGAGGGCAGCCCACAGTTACAGTCCGGTAATAGAAGGATGGAAACAACACATAGATTGAGTTTCCCCCTTTTTCTCCCACTTCCACACCCATTGGCAAATCTATATATACACATGCACCATACAGTACGGTACACGAAGTTATATTAATGAAACTACCGCCTAACCCCTACCCTCACTACAGTAACTTACTGCCTCCTGCTTCTTTTTTACCTCACATTTCCATGAGGATGAGTGAGGTCAAAAGTCTCACCACCTACATGGGCAATGGCAAGCTTTGAGTATCACAAAGGACTGTCTTTCTCTACTTCAAGGGAACTTTTTCATTTCAATTCTACTAAAAGTGAAGAGTTTTGGCGTTTTAGGTTGAGTTGAACATCATAGTGAACCATGCATCTTCAAGCGATTATTTCAACAACAATATCAAGACCTAGATTTTCTTGACTTGTCCGGATGTGTTCCTAAGAACATATCAAGGACTCTTGAAATTTATACACAAGATGTATTTCTATGTAAGCAACACTCATGTGGTATCAAAAATGCATGGCACAAGTTTTCAAACATCCATTGTCTTAATTCTGAAGCATTGTTGTGCAATATGTGTAATCTGTAAAAGTGGGGTTAGGTCACTTCATAAGCATATCAATGTCTACCTTAACCCCTAAAGTAGAAAGGCTCTGAAACAACCAAAAACCCTCAAAAGAACCTCATTTCGATACAAGGTGCAAATTTTCACTTCTTGATGTATCTAGAGTGAAGCGACCGTTAGATTTAGTACCTTATTTGTACATAGTACATGTGTCCCAAATCTTAAATCCAATTTTCTTACCATTCCTGAGATAATAATGTTCAAAGTTGGGAAAAAAATAATTTCCAATGTTGCAAATAAGGTATGAGTGTTGCAAATAAGGTTTGAACGTTGGTAAGTGAAAACATGCCAAAGCTTATTTTGATTATATCGTTTGCATCGGAGGCTTGAGTTCCAAAGTTGACAAAGAGGGTGCTCACTTGCGGTGTTCGCTAATTTGTCCAGCGGTCAAGATGACAAATGCTCTTAAAAGCTGAATGTCTTCTTCATTTCGCTCCATGTAAATTTTGTAACCACCGTGTTTCTCCCCCATAAGCTTCTTTCTTTCACTTCTGGAGAGTATTTTTTTTGTTATCGTATAGGTTGTCTCTTTTTGTACTTTTTATATCTACTTCCAATAACTGGGCAATGGTAAGCTTGGGGGTATTACTTTTTGGACACACTAATTAGGTTATTTTTATTGAAAGCCTCCAAAGTTTGTCTAATTTGTTCATTTTAATCAAGTAAAAAGACGCTAAAATGGAAAATAAAATATCATGCACCTCAATGGAATCAAAGTATATATGCCTAAAGAGTTTCTTTTAGATTTTTTAAAATTAATATTATTATCAATAATAATATTATTATTTTGATCCATTCATAGATGAGGGATTTGCATGCCTTATAGTGCACAATGAATTAATTTTTTAAAATTAACCCCTAAATCTCCTTGGTGTTTTTTGGGAGCTTGAAACCTCAAAACTGCGATTCTCTACCTCTAAGCACTTGTGGGGGTGAAAACCAATTTCTTTTCCTTTTTTAAAACTTCCAACCGTAAGATCTTGTAACTAAGAACATGCTACATTACTGTTAAAAAACTGACCGTTGGATGTTTACCATTTGAGAGATCGTAATATCCAAAGTTTGCCTCCCGAGTTTTTTTAGGCATTGCAAAGATTGGTTTTGAAATTTTTGGAGGTTGCCCTTGTAAAATTGGTAAACTTTTTGACTTGAGTCACTTTGAAATTTGAGTAGTGATTTTGTAATGAACATGTTTCAAAAAACAAATTTTAAAAGTTACTTTTTAAAGCTGCCCTAACTGGGCTCGCAACCCAAGAAATGCCCTAGAAGACTCAAAAATTGAAATTTGACATAGCAAATTTTACCACATACACTTTGCAGTATAAGGAGGACCCAATAAAAATCTTAGGCAAAGATATCACTTCAAACCCCTTCATCAAGGCTGCCCAAAATTGCAAAAACCCATTTCGGGGTTCAAGGAGGGTATGGGGTTTGTTAAATTATTTTGTATTTTATACAAGAAGATATAGGTCATATTTAAAAATTATACTAAAATAAAAATGGTTGATATTCCATTTGCTTGATTCTATGGATTTTAGGTTAGTGGGACATAACTTACTTTTTCAACTAAAAAATCGAATAAAATTACTTCAATTTTTTTTAAAAAATACTGATTCTTTTCTTGATACAATATAAGTATAAACAACTAGAACCACATGTAATGAAGTCTTATTGTATTACAGTTTAAAAATGGATATGTTTGACACACCAACATAGAGTGCAATTGTTCATTGGATAGCAAACTCCCCTCTGGTTCCTTGGGAATGTACAGTACCCACCAACAAGTTTACGTTCAGAATTGAAACAGGAGAACATGTTGTAATCTTTGAACAATTGCCATGTTCACAAAAATAATCCAAATTGCCAACTACAAATTGTATCGGAGAGATCATGTAGTATTTTATACCATCATCTGAAGAAATTTCAATAAAAATTATAATTTCTATTTTAATATATGACTTTTTAATATATTATTCACTATTTACCCTTAGCTCTTATCTCGAGCTACTTTTGCTGAGGCATGAGACAATGGAAAACTTCAACAATCTTTTATGGAAGCTACTTCAATACACTTTCTATATATGCAATAGCTTTTTAGAAAGAACTTGAATTGTAGCTCCCAAGAAGCTCAACGTTGGACTTCTGTACTCTTAGCAAATGCGTCGATAAACAAGGGCAACTTCAAATGATCATATCTAGCACCTAGAATAACCAAATTCCATGAAACTACCACCAAAGTGCTCAAAATGTAGCAAATCTCTTCTCTGCTAATCCAAGCCCCATGTGTGAGAAAAGTTTATGAGCAATTATTGCACTTCAAAATGTGTATGTTGCTTTTTCAATAAGAGACAACATGAAGGTTTCTTGCACCAACCCAACTCAATATTTGTAAATGTGAGCCACATATATGTAAAGGGCTTCAAGAGAGGTTTCTAAAGAGATAGTATTACTCTCTTCCTTAACAAACCTCACCATGTTATGGTCTTTATAATAGTCGAAGGTAGATACTGAAAAGTAAGTTAGAAGATACCAAAGTTATATAATGAATTTATACATTTTTTGGAGGTTTTTCATGTATTGGTAAAGAAAAATGCACTACCTTTCTGTCATACTTCATAATTTGCAATTTAGATAGATTTTGCAAACATGGTGATCATTTGAAAGTTGAAAGTATGTTATCTCTTCTTGCTCTGAACGTAAACTTGTTGGTGGGTACTGTACATATGAAGAAAGTTGATGAGTTATAAATTCGCTTTAAAAATCACAACTACCTTCCTTACAACCTTCGCCCCTTGTGAACGTTGCTGACCCCAAATCAAATTTTCTTCCATCTGAATGCTTTTTTGATGTGTGAACACCTGCTGTACCTCCTCCTAACATTTTATACCTCTGGGTGGAAGTAGCCCTTGATAGTGTATTGAAACTTAACATCTCGTAAAGTATGAGAAATTTTCAGACTATAAAATGTCTTGTTGAAGCGATAGGGCAAAACACTACAATCTGCCAAAGTTGCAACTTTATAAAGTCTTAATGTAGTATCTTAGAGCTTGTTCAAACCCCAATTGACCACAATTTGGTCACTTTTGACTTTAAGGGTAATCTCTTGATAATCCTTAAAACCAAAAATGAGCTTTTGTGATTTTGGGCAGCTATATAGAGGGATTAAATGTAATATTTTTGCCGAAACTTTGTAGCATGTGTTCTCTATAGTGTAAAGTGTATGTGAAAAATTGGCAAAGTTAAATTCCAATTTTGAACCTTCTTATTCACCTAGGAACAATAATTTGAAGAGTCTCCTCAAAAAACTAGTTTTCCTTTCTACAACTAAGAAAATAACTTTTTCTCCAACTTCAAACATTATGATCTCACAACTGGTAAGGAATTTGAATATAAGATTTGATATTCATATACACATATAAGTTAGGTAATAAATCCTTCACTTGCATACCTAAAAGTATGTCAAAATTTGAAAATTCTCACCTTGCATCATAAGAGGGTAGCTTTGGCAATTTGGAGACTTTTTGGCAATTTTTGGGTTACACTAAAAAGATTAGTGTTAGATGCAATACTTACCCAAAACACTAATTGTCAACCCAAAGTATGATTATTATTAGATATTTAGGGTTTTGTATGAGGGTTAGTGTCGCCTCCCAAAGGGGTCTTCAATTTGATTAGGTTCAAAAATATATTTTGATAAACGAATCTAGCCCCTTTTGATCCAACTTGAAGCTTGTTTCCACAATCGAAGCTAGAAGAAGCAAGTCAAAGCCATGCGCCATACTCGAATGTTAACTCTTTGAGTCCTCGACAACCTTGGCACTCGACACTCGTTCCTTGACAAAAGATCCTCAAAGCCACGACAACCTCAACATCGTTCCTTGACAAAAGATCCTCGAAGCCTTGACAGCTTCAACACTCATTCTTTGACAAACGATCCTCAAAGCCTCGATAGCCTCAATAGCCTCAACACTCGTCCCTTGACAAAAGATCCTCAAAACCTCGACAACCTCATAAATTGAACCTTGAAGCCTCCAAGTCTGATGTGAGACATTTCCATCTCTTGTTGATGCCTCAATTTGCGTGCCTCGATAGGCTTCTACGCAACTTTTGTACATCTGCCTTTTTTCAAGATAATCTGCATTTTAAAAACTAAGTTCAGTTTCCAAGCTTTTTAGCATCACACTTTTTGGCAAATTAAACCTTTCGTCATGTTCTCATATACTTTATTCTGCAATTCCTTATTCTTAGAGTACCATCTAACACTAAATATGCTCATGTAAATATTCAAAGTTACCAATCGATACAAGTACACTGAATAGGTAGATTAGTGTTAGATTTTTATAAGACTTGAAAATGTTATAAGTTTTTACTTTTGATAAAAAAAATTACCAAGAGTATTGATTCCAATATTGTGGAAGGATCCCCATCTTGACGGATGTAGAGGGTAAAAATATTGACCAACAGTAAAAACTTATAATACGATTATATAAATTAGTGTATCTAACACTAATCTACCTATTTAGTGTAGTGTTAGGGTTGACATTTGGTTGTGGAGACAATTGAAATTTAGGGTTTTGGTAGGCTATTACTCATCTACCTATCTAGTATAGTCGACTTTAGGGGTTAAAGTGATGGTAAAGTAAGGACCTTGCAACTGTAGCTTGTCCAAGAATGTCATGTTGCTTCTACGTCGGTTATTATTACCATGCAAGCTTCGACGAGGGGACCATTGTAAGTTAGTAAGTTAGGGTCCAGAGGAGGCATGGGCAGGGAAAATGCAAATGGGAGTCATCCAGAAGCAGACACTGCATTCAATGCAAGAATCAGCTGCTCTTTTTCCAAACTCATGGGTCACACACACTCCTACTGTGGCAGCATGATTGTCTGCCACCAATTCAAAGCCTGCCTTCCAGTTCTACATCGCAAACATTATCATTGACTCCGTTCCATGGCAATAATTTAACTTCCTCCCTTTTTCTATTCCCCCACATACGTCCACCACCTCCGGCCACGTAAAATCTTCTCTGCACTCATGCCTCATGATTTTGTTTCTTCACGTCCAGAAACTGAGAAAGGGCTTCAATCTCTAGGTAACCCAACTCTAAGCTACCTGCACTACAGTAGTAGAAAAGTGTCACCACGCACTATACCAGCGAGTACTCTGCATGTGGTTTTTATACACCCCACCTTGGATGTAAAACATGACTCTGTGATATCTTTGTATGGTGTACTCACGACACTTTTCTACTAGTATGGGGTGTGCTTCATCGAAATCTCACCCACACACATTGATCCTTTTGAAAAATTGGAGGAAAATCATTCACCTTTGAAGTATATGACCAAACGTTCTTAACCCCTAAAGTCGACTAAGGCCATATTCTCCTCGATTAGACTTCGGTTAGCCTCTTACTTTCTATATTTAGCTTACATGAGGTTGAAACCTCTTGCACAATGGGAAGTTTTTTCATACCTTGCCAAAAAGTCATTTTGAGCTTCAACATCCCTCGTAGGAGATATTCATGGCAAAATTTGAAAATTTGTTCGGAATTTGCTTAAACTTGCCCAAACTGCGGTGAATGATCATTTATTTATGAAATCTCCCCAATATCATTTAAATTGCACAAACTTCACAGATTCACCAAAAATTGAGATTTTACATTTTTCGAGTTTTTTTGCTCTTTTGTGCATGTAGAAGAGGTACTAGGGCATAATTGCATTGTTTGGTTTCCCAATCCGGTAAACTCTTCACATGGCGTTATATCGTAAAGATTGGCCTTCGTAGTTGAATTTCATCAAACCTCCATGTGAATAATCAAGCATTTCTTTAGGCTTTATAGGTCACATGAGGGTAAAAATGCATAGGCATGTTCCTAACTTACTTAGGAACAAGGATATGAAGAGCCTCATATCAAATTCTCTACTAAGCATGGTTTTTCTGGCCCTCAAAATACTGGTCACCCTTTCTACAACAAGAGAAGTAGTTGGACTTTTAATCCAACTTTGAACATAATAATCTCACAATTGGTAAGGATTTTGGATTCGAGAATTGATACACATGTACACATACAGATCAAGTACTAGATCCTATAGTTACATACCTAAAACCAAGTCAAAGTTTGAAAACTTTCACTTTACATCAAAAGACGGTAGTTTTTGAGAGTTTTGAGACTATCTCTCAATTTTCATGCAAGGTCAACTTCAGGGGTAAATCTCGTAAAGATCCTTGTGTTTTTAGGAGCTTCACACCTTAAAACTGTAATTTTCTACTTCTATGTATTCTTGGGGGTGTAAATTAAATTTCTTTACTTTCTTTTGATTTCCAACTGTTAGATCTTAAACCTAAGTCTACACTAGAAGAAAAGTGGTTTGAGTGTACCACACAAGTACACCCCATACTTGCCATTTACACTCAAGGTGGGTGTAAGTGGCCATTAACCCCTATTAATCTAAGCGTTTATTGGATTTCCAAAACCAAAAGCTAAGAATTTCTACCACCTTGTTGGGATTGAGTTGTGGTTAAATTATTATTATTCTTTTGTACTTCCAACCGTAAGATCTCAAACCTACCTACTATCAGTACTACCATGTAAATTCTGAGGTGCTGGTTTTTGAAGATCATAACATTTAAAGTTGGTGCAAAATTTTCTTTGGGCCTGCTTGTGAGACATTGTCTCCATGGTGCAAAAGAAAACTTGAAGATTGTTAGCCCAACATTTTTCCCATATATTTTTTCATGGAGGTCATCAAGTTGGGTACACTCATGGAAGAACTTGTTATATAATTTGTTTGGCCAACAACTCCTAAATATGATCAACATGATGCATGTTTTACCAAATCGTTGTTCTTGTAACTTCATCTAGAAAACAATATGTATGAAGGTATAAAAAGTGTAATTATTCTTCTAAAATTTTGGATGGCATAGTCAACTTAATTATCTACATGGGAAAGAGTATAAAAGGTCATCTTTGTTATTTTGAGACAAATGATCATATTGAGACTTTTGCCCTAAAATTTTACTAACTAATTGGAGACAATCCGGACTTTCTTTAGAATTTTAGTTTATTGTCATGTCAACAATAACCTTCCTATGTATAGTAAAAAAGTCAGTAATAAATATTGGATTAGTGAAGAAATCAATTTTAAAAAGACATAAATTCAAGCATTAAATTGAGACTGTAAAAGTCTCAATTTTGAGCAATATGGCCATATAAGCAAAATCTTTGGGGTTACAATGATCTAGTTCTCTGTGCACAAAGGAAACTATGTTTTTCAAAGGACGATTAACCCCCAAAGATCCTTGGTGCAAACTTGCCTAAATTACAAAAAACAACTTCTTTCTACTTCAAGACTAAAAAAGCTCAATTTAAGCATTATTTAGAAGATCCAAGTGTCGGATCTTGAAGTTGCCTCGACATAATACTTGCAATCAAAATATATTGTGTTGATTCTTCTCAATTTGTGAGATTATAACAATGAAAGTAGGCTAAGTTCTGTTTAGAGTGTTTTAAGGATCTTTAGGAGTTAAAAAAAAAATGTTTGAAACAACTTTGGAATTTATGATTTGTCATGGATATAGCTTACTAGAGACTTGTAGAAAACTTCTCCGAGGATGTCAAAAGGTCCTAGGATCCTTGGAAAATTTTCTTAAGAAGTTCCTAGTTGGTAGCATTTGGTGGTAGTTGCTCTATAAGCTTCTTAGGTTAGCATATATATATTGGGGACAAAGTTGTAGAGTTCTTCAATCTTGACAACTCATTTCTTAAGGCTCTAGCTTACCTTCTTTGGTGATTTTGTGGAATCATTTTGTTAAACTCAAGTTTGTTTTAGATTATGTCTTATAGGGTTTGTCTACTTCTGGTCTAGCTGACTTTTTGTGTCCATGACAGTTTGTAAGACTAACACAAAGCCTTGATATTAGAGCTAGTTCATTCTTGTTAAAGTGCAGATTACTCGAGATTACCCCCCCTACTGAAGGTGTCTTAGTATTTTAGAGATTGCACATTACCCTTTTTTAGAGATGGCTACTTGATCTCTCTCTCTAAATATTGTATGTGTAATATTTAATCACCCCAAAGAGGCCATTTGGAGATTACTCTCCTTTGAACTAATATTTTACAATATTGAAGTTTAGTTCTTCAAGGCAAACAATAGATTGCCCTTTTCATCATGAATATAAAGTTCTAAGGGTTGCGGATTGCCCCTCCTTAGACTTATATTGATTCTTTGGATTTATTGGAAGTAGATAAAGTAATAGAGGGTGTATCTCCACAATTTGAGAATAAAGTGGCAGCTCTTGCAAATTATCAAAATCTTATAAATAGTCTCCGAGAGGAAATTGTATTCGCAATCCGAGTAAAGAACCTCAAACTAATTTAGTGCCAGAAGAAGTTAGACATGAGATTTATAGCTTGCCACAAGAGGTTCTTTACTCGGATTGTGGCAAGCTATAAATCAAGACATGTGCCATATAAGGCCCCTATGGATATTTCAAGGATTGGTTCAAAAGAATCAAAAACAAGTATGCGAGAAAAGTTTGGTGGAATAAAAACAAGTTTTTGAGGTTTTGTACAACAAGTATGACTTTACCTACGCCTATAACTTTTTTGGTATCTCGATGGATTTACTCAGTTTGTCTACACCTATACCTTTCTCAAGATCTCGATGAATCTACTCAGTTTCCTTTTATAGGTACTCATATATCAAGAAATTTACCATCTTGGTTTGCTCTATTATTGAAGAAGTATTCTCCAATACTCTAGAATTTTAAGGCTTTTATAGAGGGAACTACTAGTGCGTTTGGAGATAGAATTGGAGGAGTAGCAAAAAAAATGATAGATATAGTCTTCGACAAGGATCACGCTTAGCTGCAATCTAATTTACAGAATTTTAACAATTTACTTGTACTATTAACTAGAATTTTAAGCGTTTATGACACATTTTGATATGGACTGAAGAATGATGTAAAGAACTTCTTAATCGCTATGCCAAAGGTGGACAATTCAGAAGAACTTATTTCCAAGTAATAATTTTTGACAACCGAATTTATGAAAGACGATCAAGCTAGAGAAAATCATCGAACATTTGCAAAAGGTTCACAGAATCACTCTACAAGTTCCACTATTTCCGCCCAGTTGGCTATTTGTTTTATAATGCCATCCACTAAATGTGAAACTGAGGAAATTCAAAGGAGGGGGAGAACTTAATGGGATTGGTGATATTAATGGCTCCATGAAAAGAATGAGAGCAATGATTGTAATGGCACCCAAAAGGAACACTATTTCACAATTGTTGAGAATTGAGGTAGTGTCTGACTCTCAGTAAATAGCAGTGATCAATAACGGACCCAAGTACAGCAACCAAAGTTGAAGTAGAAACGACATGAATGAATCTGGTGAGGCCAGTGTTGTGATGAGCCAAAATAGTAGTTAATTTTTTTTTGGCTTTTTTTTTTTTTTTTAGGCTTTCCACCTCTCTTATTGTGCCAACCAAACAAACTTGCTCACTTGGATTTTAGTAGAGCACTCATTCTTGGAGTAGCAAACAGGGAGTGGGAACAGAAGCATCTGCCCCAGAACATGATTCTCTTGGAAGGATCATTGAGTCAATCTGAGGGTAAGAGGCCAAGAAAAGGAATGAGTTGGAATGGTCATTCGCTCACTCAGCAGATCCCAACAGGGGAACAGACAACTTCTAAAGTTGTTTCTGCTGCCAATTGGAGTCCTTGGATTTTCGGTACGTACTTTTGCATGACTGAGTGCTTTTTGGCTTTGCACCTGCCTGCCATGCCCACATCTCTACCTTGCTTCTTTCTCACATTTCACCCCTACAATTGAGCACCCTCTTTTGGTGTAAGATGCAAATCTTTGAATTTCGACAAGCTTTGAAGTATGTAATTGTAGGATCTAGTACCTAATTTGTACATAAGCATGTATAACAAAGTTTAGGTTCAAATTCCTCACCATCTGTGAGATCATAACGTTCAAAATTGAAAAAAAAAGAAAGTTTTTTTCTCTGTTGTAGAATGGCAAACTAAAGTTTCGGGGGCCAACAAAACCGTTCTTGAAAGGAAATTTGACATGAGACTTTTCAAATTCTTGTTACTAGGTAAGAAATATGTATGTGTGATTTTTACCCTCACAGGACCCCACAAAACTTCAAGAAATTCTTGAGCTTTCACATGAGGTATGGTGAGATTCAAATACAAAGGCCCAATTTCAACAATTAAATAGGCATGTAAAAAATTATTGCATTGAAGATCCAAACAGCCAGATCATGCCTTACTAACTTTTCTACATGTGAATAAACAAAACTCGGAAAAAAGTAAAATCTCAATTTTTGGTGAATTTTAAATATGCGGTTTAGTCTATTTGGGGTAGGTTTTGAGAATGAATGAGCATATACTGTAGTTTAGACAATTCTGGGCAGATTTCAAATATTTGAATTAAGGAGTTGGGTTCACCCCTATTTTGACAAACAATCTATAGATGATTGAATTGAGCTTTCGCAAATCGTGTTGAGCTTAACACAAGGCTATTCTATGGAATGTAAGAAGGTGAGCACCACGTCAAACACTTGAATAAGTCTATTAGAGCCTCAATGTTGGAGTTCAGAAATGAGGACCCAAGAGAGGTGGGCATGCCTTTTTGTAGAACTATTCAACACCAAAAGTTGAATTTAGTGTTGAATAGTCATTTGTAGATGTATCATTATACACAAGTCCCTTACTCGTGTTCTCCGAACACGGACATCAAAGAGGTCAAATCGAATTTTAAAAACATGTAAAAAATTGAGGCCTTGTATTTACCCGTGTCCTCCGGACAATATATAAATTATAATAATGATAATAATCAAATAATTTGTTAGTAAGGTCCCCCTTGTCCTCATCAATGAGTTGTTTATTTGGTGTTCTTCAAGAATTATCATTTGTCCTCGGTTCCCTCATTTATGGTTCCCCTTGCTTTTTAAGATTTGTAGCATGTCATTCGTTCCCATGTTGCCATAATTTTTTTTTTCATCCTTTGTTCCTAGTTTCCATCCTTTGTTCCTAGTTTCCATCCTTTGTTCCTGGTTTCCATCCTTTGTCCCGATTCCCCATCCCCCAACTTCCCTTCTAGTTTCCATCATTCATTCCCCGTTTCCCATCTCCAATTCCTCTTCTTAGTTTCTATCATTTGTTCCTAGTTCCCATCATTTGTTCCTAATTCCCAATATTGTTTCCTAGTTCCCATCATTCATTCCTAATTCCCAATATTTTTTCCTAGTTCCGATTATTTGTTATTGGTTCTCAATATTTGTTCGTGGTTCCCTTCATCTGTTCCCAGTTCCTATCTTTTGTTCGTCGTTCCTACTTCTTCTCTGATGTTCCCCTCATCTTCCATTCTCTCCTTTTGCTCCCGACTTCATGCTCCATATTCCGTGTTCCTTTTACTCCCTTCTTATACTATTGGCATCTAATAAACTCTTAAAAACAATAAAATATCGCTACGGAAACCCTTTAGAATCTCAAAACTCTTCATGTTGTGTATAGATGACCAAATGATGATGATCATGACCTGCATGTATGGATTGCCAAGGACAGATAGTATTTTCTAAATATAGAGACAAGTCCTTACCCGCGTCCTTCGGAGACGAATTTCAAAAAGGTCAAATCTAAAATTTTAAAAACATGTAATAAATCCAGATGTGGGTAGCATGTCATTCGTTCTCTTCAGCTCGATTCTTGGTTCCTAGTTCATAGTTCTCCTCCAATGTTCCCTTAATCTCTCGTTCACTCCTTCTCCGCTTCCATTTTCATGTTCTAAGCTCCTTATCCCTTTCACTCCTTGTTATATTATTGGGAGATAGATAGATGATAGAAACTCCGGTCCCTTTCCAAGGGGCCGGCGTGAATGAAGTGTCCGTTCGTAATGCTAATATCCCGATGGCCACCGGACAAGGGGAAACTGAAACAATACTACTTCCCCCTCTCGAGGGTGGACACTATAACTACGCTAGTTTCTAGCCTAGTTACTAATGCCTTGAAGATACTTGACATAGCATATTATTGGGATCTTTATTAATGGTTCCTTATCTCTAAACTCACATTCCCGGTTCCAATCCTTTGTTAATTGTTCTCAATTCCTTGATCCCAACTCCCCTTATTGGTTTCCATCGTAAGTTTCTAGTTTCCATCATTTGTTCCTAGTACCTATCATTCGTTCATGGTTCTCATTATTTGTTCCTCGTTCCTATCATGTGTTCCTAGTTCCTATCCTCTGTTTCTAGTTCCTATCATTTGTTCCTAGTTCCTAGTTCTTGTCCCATGTTCCCTCAATTTCCTCTTCACTTCTTAGTCTACTCCCATTTTACATGCTCCACATTCCTTGTCTCTTAGGATGTCTTGTGACTTAGGTTTAAAAAAGATACGACGTTGGAGGTTTTTGGTGATGTTGACATTATGGGATATGCAATCAATATGCAAGTTTCCTGCGTCTTAGTTATCCATATTGTTTAAGATTTATAGAATGTCCTCCATTCCCCTCTTTCTAGTTCTCCGTGTTTTTTAAAGATTTGTAGCATGTCCTCCGATCCCTCGTTCCATTGTTCCTAATTCCCCGTCCTCTATTATGGTTTCCCATTCTCCATTTTTTTTGTTGGTTTCCTACCTCCAAACTCTTGTCCATGGTTCCCATCTTTTGTTCTGAGTTCCCCATTCCCAAACTTCCCTTATTGATTTCCATCATTTGTTCTCGGTTTCCATTAGTCATTCCTAGTTCCCATAAGTCATTCCCAGTTCTCATTATTGCTTCTTAGTTCCCATCCTCCATTCTCACCTCCCATCCTTTGTTTCGCATTCCTAGATCCCCTCCGATGTTCCCTTCACCCCACCTTCACTTCTTCTTTGCTCCCATTTTCATGTTTCATATTCCTTGTCCCTTTGCCTCCTTGTTATATTCTTAAGATCTAATAAACTCTTAATAACAATCAAATACGACTTATGGAAACTCTTCAAAATCTATAGAACTCTTCATACCATGTATACATGACCACCAGCAACTGCCCTACCACCAGCAAGGATCGCCAAGGACGGATAAACAAAACCCTAATGCTGTCTTTTATATATAGAGATAAGAAGATGCAACATGACTATCGTTGTGAAAAATCATGACCATTGTTGTGTTTTGAGTGATTTCAAGACTAGATAACCCTATGCGAGGCTCCTTTCCCGGACGAGGATTTTTATGTGTACACGCTTTCGCATGGAACAAGCAGATTCACATGGAGGATTTCTTCACATGAGGCAAACTAGATGGACGTGTTGCATGGTTAAGGGCCTTGGAGACCACGATTTGACCCCTGTGCAGTCCCACGTAGTGTCAGCCCACACGAAGACTCTATGGTAAGGTGTCCTATAATGGCGCAATTTTCAGCACAGAAAATCTAGAGGAATGTTGCCAGTGCAAGCAATTTTTGTGCATGTGGAAAATTAGTAGAAAACTAGAGCAAGTGGAATCATCATTTTTCGACTCTTCTACAGTAAGTAATGAATTTCTAAAGATGGAAATATAGGTGTTCCTAAAATGGTGCCCTAAAGTGACGCCCTATAATCTTTGCAGTGTGTACATGGTACTGTTGTATGGAGAAGCTATTATGTACGTGACAGTGAAGATTACTAGGGCTCCATTTTCGGCACTGCGCCATTTTGGGCTGCTCAACCATAATTCTTCTGGACTTCACAGGAGGACTCTTTACATATTGGAGAGTATGTATTCCTCATTTATTGTTGCCCGAGGAGTATACACGGGAATGTATACAGGGCACACGGTGGTATACTCAACACCCCCTTTCTATTGGGACGTGTAAAACGTGCTCCCCTCAAGCCATGTTTGTACTAGTATGTTTTGGCTTTCTTGATACATTAGGGGATAATTAGGTCCTCAGGTTCAAAAAAGCACTTAGACATTTTTGTTCTTACCATATATCGCAGAACCTTGGCATGATTTTGAAAAGCGTGTGGGACTATGATCCCAGAGGTCAATCTGTAAGCCAAGATTTCGATGAGATGAGCCTGAGGATTGTTCTTATTCACTTGATATAAGAACAATTTCCAATAGGACCCCAAAAACTTACCATGTCTGAACTGGGTTGCAGAGGATTTCACAGCTGTAAGTTAAGTAACATGTGTGGGTGGAAACAAAATGGTGTGTGACTTGAGGGCAAACAGCAAGCCCTAAAGCTTGCAGCTTGCAGGTGAATTGTTTAAGGCAAGGGGGGATACGATGAGAATCTTCTAGTAAGTGGCATCATGTGTACAGTAATGGCAATCCACAAGCCAAGTACTACAACAACCTGCTATTCAATTGAGGCCGTCAGAAAAGACGAGTCAAAAGCTACATTCGGTAGTAGTCATATGCTGCTTTACTGAACTGGTTTGCAGTCTGACCAAGTTAACTTTAATGGTTGCAGCCCCTCTCTCTCTCTCTCTCTCTCTCTCTCTCTCTTGTACCCTAATTCTTCATCCATGAGACCATTCCTTAACTTCTGTTACACGGTAACTTTACCGTCCCTTAAGTTAGGTTCATCAGGACCCTGCTGCTCTTGCTTACTAGTCAGTCAGGCTCTGCAACACCCCTTTACTATTATGTTAACCAACCTTTGGGTTAACAGCTAAGTTATACTTAACCCTCACACACGTTAATGACTTCTAATCCCCACTTGCTGCTCTGATTTTACAGTCTCCCTGTCAGATGAAACGAATCCTACCAACACAGCTCATCTCTGTGCCTCTTTCTGCCAATAAGCTTGGTTTTTCACTCAAGATTAAGAATTTAACTTTACATATACTAGTACGTCCCCAGGCAGTTGCCATGCTCATACATATAAATCTCAATATATTTGGGGTCATAATTACTTGGAATTTCAATATTTTGGGATTCGACAACCTAATTTGTAATCTCATTCTTGCCTACATCCCTATGTAAAAATCTGGTTTGAACAACACCTCCTCCAACCTAAACAGATCGGTGGTGCCTAAGATCACAATGCCACTTGCAAAACAAACATAACAAAACAAACATAACAAAACAAACTATGTGCCTTAAAGAATAGACTACTATGCCCTTGTGGTGTTGCCACCCACCTTGAATACTTTAACCATGCTCCTCTTTTTTTATTTTGTGCTGAATATAAATTCAGGTCATTTTTGTAGTTTTTGGTGATTGGGGGCCAATATCAAATGGAAATTAAGTAATTCAATATCTTAGAATCCATTGGCCCGTTTAGCAATTCGATTGTTTCCATAACTCTACCCAAAGATACCCGCTTCCAACGACACTTTATGCACCCCAATCCGACCAGCGATGCCCAAAATCATAATGTCACTTCCAAAACAAACTCCGTGTCTTGAATAATAGACTAGTACAGTCCTGTGGTCATTGCCACGCTCATACAAATAATTTCCAATAATTTTAGGGCCATTAATTCTTCAAAATTTGATATCTCGGGATCTGTTGATGTGCTTTGCAACAGGATTTTTTTCCACAACTCTAAAAAATAACACACTTCCAACGATACCTCATGCGCCCCAATCCGACCAATGCAACCTCAGATCTTAATGTCACGCTCAAAACAAACAAACTACCATACATAACAAAATAATATGTCTCTGCAACATTGCCACGCCCACTTGAATACTTTGACCATGCCCATATGGTTTTCTGCTAGATCTATAATTAGGTCATTTTTGTAATTTCTATAGATGTAGGGGCCATGATTAATTCGAATCCATTGACTCGTTATGCGATTCATTGGTTATCGATAATTCTACAAAAAAAACCCCTTCCAACGACGCCTCATGTGCCTCGATCCAACCGGTGGTGCCTCAGGTCATTATGTCAGATCCAAAACAAAACAAATTATTTGTCTTACATAAAATACTAGTATGCCCTGGTGGCATTGCCATGCGCACTAGAATAACTTTATTGTGCCCCTCTTGTTTTTCTGCTAGATTTATAATTAGGTCATTTTTAGATTTTCAGTGATTTGGGGGCCATAATTACTTGGAAATTTAGTATTTCTTCAAACCCAATAGCCCAATCCGCGATCTGATCGTCGTCCACACAATTACAAAAAGATCCATTTTCAGCGACACATCATTTGTTCCAATCCAACCGGCGGTGCCGGAGATTATAATGTCACTTACAAAACAAAAGAAACTATCTGCTTTAAATAATAACATAACTCTTATACGGGCCAAATGTTGGAAAAAGACATTTTGGATGATAAGCAACACCCTTGACATGCATAACTTCTTAATCCGGAGTCTGTCTTGGATGAAATCACTTGGGTTAGGTCCCAAATCAAGTCTAATATTTGTTATAGAAAATTAAAATACTTATACAAGAAAGTATGAATTTATGGCTATTATTTTGGTGAATCCACATCTTATTTTTGGGTTTTCAATAATGGGGCATGTTTTCCCATTTCAAGCGAATTATGTGAAATATTAATTTAGTATTTCAAGATTTTTTTCTGCATAAGTATGATTTCAAGATAAAGTCCAACAACTTTGTTTTTGAAAGACTTTTTATTCAAATATTATCACTATCGGATTTCCATTGATGTTTCTATCTTGAAAATATTGTAAAGAATACATGATTTTTTAAGAGACATTTCTCATTCATCCATCATTAGATTTGACTTTTGTTTGTTGAGTTGAATTTTAGTTTGGGTCTAATTTTTGTAGTAGAAACCTTAGTTTTGTCCAAGAGTTTCATTTCTCGCACAATAAATATATATATATATATATATATATATATATATATATATATATATATATATATATATATATATATATATATATATATGTGAGAGCGCTCTCTTGTTTAAATGTTGTTAATAATGATTTTTATTAATGAAGTGTTTGCAAACCATGACATCTTGAGGTAAATTGATGAATATACAATAATTTAGTTTTGAATGCAATTTGTATATTAGGGGTTAGTTGTTGCAAGGCCTTTGATGGGACGTTTAAGACTAATTTAAGCTATAGGGTGTGGAAGGACTAGAGGAGGAAAGATTCCCCCTAGTGGATCCACTTGATGATGGAGAAGAACTAGAGGAGGAAAAATTCCCCCTAGTGAATCCTAAATTAGAAATAGGGTTAGTTGCTTAAATTAGAATTGAGCGTTTTACCATGGGCTTTGTACAACTAGTCTTTGATGTCCATGTTGTGTTTGAAATTTGATTGTTGTAAGTCTCATCCATCTAACCTTGTGGTAGCATGTGAGGCTACATTCATTGATGAAGTGGTTGATGGAATGGAGGCTTCAAAGACGGAGCGCGTGGAGTGGCGGTTATTCATCCATGGAGGCTTTAGTTAGGGCTTAGGCCTTAGTTAGGCTTTAGGGTGAGCCGCCTCTTTGGCGGCTCCATATTTTGTACTTAAGAGCTTGTTTGCAAGCTATCTACAATCAAGCCTTCCTCTTCTTGTTTGTATCTTGATTCATCTTGTTTGTCTACTTCTTCTTCTTGTAATGCTTAGTTGATAGGAGAAGGAGGGCCGAGGGCCTCCTTCTCCCTAATATTGATCTCCCCTTCCATGCTAGTAGTGATTGCCTTGAGTGTGTGATATCTTCTCTTGTACCTCTCAGTTTTTCCCCCGTCAGTCCTTCGGTTTTTGTCCAAACAAATCAAGACTTGAGATGATGGTAGATCACTTCAGTAACTTTCCATTGATATATGGCTCGTCCGATTCCGAGTTGTAGAGAGGGAGATACACCCCTCCAAAGTTAAGGGTGTTGAAGAGTAACCGCTGCCGGCAGTAGGAAAAACAGCCCCAGTTATTTGGTAATCAGTCCTAGGTTTCTGGTCCTATGATTTTGAGATTTTGAGGGTGAGTGCAAAATTGACTTAGCTTTCTAAAAAGCTAAGGCACGCCCCAATCGGAGCTAGGATGGAGAAATGGCGAGCCAAAAACCGAGAAGGGCTCAAAGGGAGGCCGGTGGCGGTTTTCATCTTCTTCTCTCCCTTGCTCTTTGTCTTCTCCTTGCTTCCTCTTGTCTCTTCCTCTTTCCTTCATGTGTTGTTCTTGTCAATCCCCTTGTGACCAAAAGCCACTCCATGGTGGTTTTTTGGCTCACATATATACATCTCTTCAAGGTATTATTGAGATAAATGTAAACATCTTCGTAGCTGGTGAAAATGCTGAGAGTTTGTGATGTTTTTTGAGCACTAATGCATTAGGATCTCGCAATCTATGAGGCCTCATGACTCAAATTCTCACCCACATGATGTACACCTTGTCTACTACAAGGTTGTACGGTTGAGATGTGAATAACTTAACTTCGTTTTCAATTATGAAACATTTTATGAAAATGTGTTATTTTTGCTACAAATGAGAAACCATTTAGAGGTTAATTTGTTTGGGAGATGTTTGTTTGGGTGGTTGGATGCTCTTGTTGTCAAGACGATGTGCAGACCATAGGTAGGATTGGGGCACCAAAGATGTCGTTGGAAGTTTCACCAATCCAACAAGTGGATTGGGAGATATGAGGTTTGAAAGTATTTTTGAAATTATTGAGAGTTGACCTTAAATTTACAAAACGTAAAATGGCAGTTGGAAAAGCCTTTCTACTTTTCTATCTTGGCAATTGTACGCGGGAAAAAAACTAGAATCAAAGTTTAAAGATGGGGACAAGGACATGGACATGGTTAGAGAGGGATGAGCACAAGATTTGAGCTAGGAACAAGGACACATGCAAATTGTTGGACAACTACAATTACAGGGGATATTAGTTTCAAGATATATATTTGGGTGTGGCAACACTAAAGGGGCACACTAGTTGTTCATTTATTTGTTTGTGTACTTTATAGAAAGAGAACCATGAAACTATTATAAACATGTGCACAACTAGGGCCAGGTAAGTGTAGTTGGGGGCATTGCCGATGAGCTTTGCAAACATGGATGCTAATGAAATTTATGGGTCACAAATATTGTAACACAAGTAGTGTGTGGCACAATGTAACTTCTAGCTCATGTTTTTGCATCAACTTTGAAGACTACAATCTCACAAACCGTGAAGATCCGAAAGGTTTTTACATGGTAGTATTGATTGTTAAAAGGTTTTACATCCTGTTGAAAGTATAAAAGGCACTCAAATTCTTGATTATACCTCATTTCCAACAAGGTAGTAGAAGATTGCAGGTTATGGTTTTGGAGGTCCAAAAAATGCTCGGAATTTAACTCCTACAGGTGAGAAACCTAAAAACAACCAAAAGCCCTCGAAATTTGCTTCTTTTGATGTCAAATCAACAGTTAGAAAGGTATATAAAAAATTCTTGGATTGAAAATATAAACAACGAGGTCATGCCTTACTAACTTTTCTACATGTACAAAAAAAATCGTAAGCAAAAGAAAAATAAAGGCATAGTTGGTTAATTTTTGAAGCCACTGCCCTTTAATTGATTTTGGGAAATTTGAGGGCAAGTATCTCCTAAAGTATGAGGGATTTTTGAGTATGAATGGTCTTTTTAAAAAGTATGAAAAAAACCAACAACTTGCTAAAGGTTCCAACTTCACGTGATCTAGATATAGAAAATTAGAGGTTGACCGAAGTCAAATTAATGCCATTTGGACTTCAATAAATTTTAGGAATTAAAATTTATCCAAAACAATTTCTTAAAAATTTCATTACATTCAGAACTAATGCTCATGAAATCTTCCAAATTTAGAATTGTGATGAAAAATTGAGGAAAGATCGGTTGGTGGCACAACGAGCAGGACCACTTTCAGGACCTCACTAGGTTAGAACGTCCCTAGGGCATAGAGACCACGACCATCTTCTCCTATACATTGACTTATAGAAAAGTGTCTTGATTACACCTCACAAGTATAACCCAAAATTTGGGTGTACTTGTTGGTTTAGTGCCTAGTGTACCAAGTACACTTTTCTATTAGTGATTGTGTTATTCAACTACTCTATTTGTCTCTGAAAATAAACTACGATTTGGTATGAACCCTCATCTTACTAAGAAATCAAATGCTTGATAGTAATGGATAATCCAAACCATCTAAACCATATCCATCCATATTATTGACCATTAAGAAAATACATCCATTGTTGGCAAATCACGGTTTTCCCAGAGACAGGAGGAGTATATTTATTGATCATCTTACAATAGAATAAAAATCATTCTCAATTTTGTGAGTCACTATTCAATTTTGATGCACCACATACTCAGAGCAGGCATTAGTTCTCCATATGCTCATATATACAATGGACATTTATTACTGAATGAAGTGGGGCTCTTATCATCAAAGATAACAGTTCAAGTGACACCTTTTCTTACAACATGCTGAATTTTGGAACGGAAGCATGCACTAGGACATTTGTGAAATGGGATGAGGCAGAGGCAGCAGCATTGTTTTGCAGCCCTGGCCATGTGTTTCCAACAGCCTTCTTCATTGCTTAAGCTTTGACTCCAAATACTCATTATTCTTCTCACCACTTCAGAAATAGTACATACATCACCAATTTGGCAACGACAATAACAACATTATCAATAAATTATTAATTTTTTTGTATTCCAACTAAGAGCACTGATTATGGTCTCCCCCTAAATCGCACATGGCGTGAGCTTTTCCATGAGTGTTGATGTGCTAGGAGTGGTTTACGAGGATACTAGCCCACACTCACATTCGACTTGTACAGTACCCACCAACAAGTTTACGTTCAGAATTGAAACAAGAGAACATGTTGTAATCTTTGAACAATTGTCATGTTCACAAAAATAATCCAAATTGCCAACTACAAATTGTATCGGCGAGATCATGTAGTATTTTATACCATCATTTGCAGAAATTTCAATAAATATTTTCTATTTTAATATATGACTTTTTAATATATTATTCACTATTTACCCTTAGCTCTTATCACGAGCTACTTTTGCTGAGGCATGAGACAATGGAAAACTTCAACAATCTTTTATGGAAGCTACTTCGATACACTTTCTACATATGCAATAGCTTTTCAAAAAGAACTTGAATTGTAGCCCCCAAGAAGCTCAACATCGGACTTTTGTACTCTTAGTAAATGCCGCGATAAACAAGGGTGACTTCAAATGATCATATCTAGCACCTAGAATAACCAAATTCCATGAAACTACCACCAAAGTGCTCGAAATGTAGCAAATGTTATCAAAACTATCTCTTCTGTGCTAATTCAAGCCCCATGTGTAAGAAAAGTTTATGAGCAATTATTGCACTTCAAAATGTGTATGTTGCTTTTTCAATAAGAGACAACATGAAGGTTTCTTGCACCAACCCAACTCAATATTTGTAAATGTGAGCCACATATATGTAAAGGACTTCAAAAGAGGTTTCTAAAAAGATATTATAACTCTCTTTCTTAACAAACCTCACCATGTAATGGTCTTTATAATAGTCGAAGGTAGATACTGAAAAGTAAGTTAAAAGATATCAAAGTTATAAAATCAATTTATACATTTTTTGGAGGTTTTTCATGTATTGGTAAAGAAAAATGCACTACCTTTCTTTCATACTTCATAATTTGCAATTTGGATAGGTTTCGCAAACATGGTGATCATTTGAAAGTTGAAAGTATGTTATCTCTTCTTGCTCTGAACGTAAACTTGTTGGTGGGTACTGTACAAGCAACTCGAATGCAACTTTTACATGACTTAACCCTTAAACGTCAGGCTATACGGATTTGGGCAGCCCAGTATTGGATCACAGCATCTTTTGAACTCGGGCATCATGAATAGTGCACTTTTTGAACTTGGGCATCATGAATGATCCAATCAATGATGAGCTTGCAACCTCCTACAAGTATTGTACAACCCCAACCTACCTACCACAATCCTTTCAAAGCACAAAATCACTCATACAAATTGTGATTTGACTTCTAAAATTCCACTTTATGAATGCATCAGAAGAAGGTGACCAGTTTGACATCAAAATATAAGTGAAAAGTTGAGTACATTGAGAGCTACAGAGAAGATTCTGTTGGAAAAGGACCCCTCGGGTCACCTTGGACGTTTAAGGGTTAAGTTCCACCTAAGTACACACTTTTTTACACTTTGAGTTTTTTTTATGAGATAGGTTTTATTCGGAGGTAGTTTTTAATGAGGTATCTAGGGATAGAGGAGGGGGGTTATGATAACAATCGCTAAAGTTACTACTGGAGTTTCCTGGAGTTATTGCATGTCCTTACATCCATTAATTCCTGGAAGTTACTCCACGTAGGTATCTACTTATTTAGAAAATTGTACATCTCTTAATTAGGAAGTTAGGAAGACGAGTTAGTCCACAAGTTAGCCCATGGGTGATCGCAAGTAAACTAATTGTTTTAGCTTCCATATAAACTTGATGAGATGAGACTCTCTCATTCCTTCCTGCTCATTTTCTCTCTTCTCTCTTCGTTTCAGTGTTTTCTTATCAAGGGGCAGGTGAATTGTGAGGGACAGAACCTCAGCAGTGGGCTTGCTCTTGAATGAGATATGGTACTGCGGAGGCCAAAATCCGCGGCAAGGAAAGGGAGGGAGGGTGAATCTTACAAAGAAAGAGGATAGAAATCATGTTGCTCAGCATGTGCATCTGCGGTGCAGAGGGCAGGTGGGGCAGAGAAGGGGCAGGGACTGGGGCGCTGGGCAGAGGCAGTGGAAAATGAAGGTCAAAGCCGGCAGCGTTGGCATGGGCCCACAATAATATATCGAAACAATCTGCAGAGATCTGGTCAGAGGCTCGCAGAGATTCACCCGCAGTTATGAGCCGCTTTGGCATCTCCCTGCTCCGTTACCCTTTCTTCCATTCTTCCATTCCTTCACTTCCTCCGTCACTTTCTCTCTCTTCAGTTCCTTCTTTTCTCATCCATCCCCCCTCCCTTCATTATGATGTGAGGAGGCGGCCTCTATTTGCTCATTGGATCTTCCCACCTCCCATGGTTTGCGATTGATTTTCTGACACCCTTTACCTGCCCTCTATCCTGTCCCTGCTCGTCCTTTCTCTACTCCCACTGCACTACTCCCACTATGCTTACACAACAGTTGTCTATTAGTCTTACAAAACGTTATTTGCCAACCCTAACACTAAGAGACGCTTCACATGTGGAATCAAGGGCAACAAATCTCAAAGCCAATTCACTCATATTCTCAGCCCTATTGGCTCCATGGACCACTTCAAGAACACATTAAACAATCAATAAGTGTGGGCCAATTCTCCATGTGTAAAGCCCTTGGGGCCAATTTCTAAGAGGAAAAAGAAGGCCATGCAGCCAATTTGTATTATCAGCTACATTTCATGCTTTTGATTTGTTCACATTAAATTATTTGAGTGAAACACTGATTTTGTATTGAAATCAAGAAACGGCCTCCAGACCATAAATTGGCCTTCCATTCTTTTATTTTTCAACTTATGGAGCGCATGCCGTGTCATAACTTGTTAGCCACCTATTATAATATAATTTGAGAAAATTGGCCTCGACTTCCCCATTAAAAACCCTGCAGGTCAATCACAAGAATTGGATCAAGAATTGGACCAATCACAAGAGAGGGTGTGGTTATGGCTTGGCCCCATCTAAGGGTCCATTTACACTATGGACCAAGAGCCATGACCATGAAAATTAAAATCACTTTCATAGTCATGGCTTTTCGCCAAGTGCCGTGACCATGATAAATCAAAAATAAATTTTTGAGTGGCTTGGTCACTCTTGTAGTGTAAACTGGATTTGGACCATGACAAGTTTAAGCTCAATTTTCTAATATAAATCCTCATCATTCTCTCTTACCCTTCCTTTCTTCCTCCTTTCTCGCTATTATTGAATTCTAGCCAATTAGGATTGTTGAGCCTCATGATCTCCTTGATTGTAGTTGAGTTGAGGCATTTGCTTCAACTCAACTATAATCAAGAAGACCATGAGAACATTATCCACAATGGCTAGGACATGGCGGCTAGGGGCCACGATATGAAGACGAGAAACGTGAGACCCTAGCACCCAAAAGACATAATTATATTTAGAAAGTAAAGGCCATTCTATGTTGTTTGTCATTAACATCACACATGCGTGATATTACAGAGGAAGAAGAGGGTGTATATGTACATGTGTATTATAGATGGGGCTTTTACTGATCAGAACGACGAGCACCTTATTAGTTTCTCCACATAACAATGACATTGCTTCTAAGTAGTACTTTCATCACTCTAGTAGTGGAAATTGAGTAGTTCATTATACTTCACTATTAATATCTCAATTTGAAATCCAATAACCTTACATGAACTCATTAGTGGTGCAAGACTCTATTTTATTTCCTTTTAATATTTTTTTGGCGCACTTGATCCGATACAACGATAGACCTATTGAAAGAAGTACAACACTAGTACAATGACCATGGTCTTTTAATTTGTTCCGTTAAATGCATGAGAATTATTAGATTTAACCTGTAAAGGCCCACGGTTGTCAAAGACCATTTTTGGTCCTCTTAGGCCTTTAGGGGTTAATAGAAAATATTTTATTGCAAAATGTTATAAAGCCCGAAATGCCCTTGATAATGTCTCTCAATATTTGACGTGGGGAAATCCCGAGTTGGGGAGTAGATGTGGGCACTTGTGACTTATTGTATCTAGATGGAGAGTAAATATGTATGTGTCGGGGACATCAGTAAGTTTGCCGAGTTGAGCAGAGCAGTGCACGGTCGGGTATTCGCGCAAACAGTACCTAAGAAAGTATAAAATTGTAAGTGAAGTAAGCAAAACAATTGAGAGCTTGCGTGTTTGGCGATGCACCATCATGCAGAGACACAGGCTGAATGATCTCCTTTGCATGCAATCTTATGTATGGGCAGAGTCCACTATGCTAGGTGCCATTACTCACAAGTAGGAAAAGAAGGGAGAACAATGAAACATGAAGATCATTAGAACATGCCTTAACCCTTAAACGCCCAAGGGGTGCGAAACGGGTAGCCCAAAATTGGATGACTTGGGCATCATGAATAGTGCACTTTTTGAACTTGGGCATCATGATGAGATAGACCAATCACTCATGAGCTTGCAACCTCCTACAAGGTTATGTACAACCCCAACCTACCTACCACAATCCTTTCGAAGCACAAAATCCTTCATACAAATTGTGATTTGAATTGTGAAATTTCATTTTTTGAATGCATCAGAAGAAGGTGACGAGTTTGACATCAAAACATAAGTGAAAAGTTGAGTACAGTGAGAGCTACAGGGAAGATTCTACTGAAATCAAGCCCCTCGGGCTTGCTTGGGCGTTTAAGGGTTAACTTATCTGGAATTACATATCAGGGAAGGAAGGTTAACCCTTAAACGCCCAAGCATGCCCCTCGGGCTTGCTTTTCAGTGTATTTTTAGAGGGGTTGGGCGTTTAAGGGTTCATAGTTTAGAGGGAGTGTGTTGTTGAGTACAGTTGTGCATTGTTTCTACGCAGTCAAAGTCAATCGGCACCACCATGTAACATCTTGTATACTGTACTAGTAAGGTCCATGTCGTCCCGACGGGAAAGGTCTTTACATGATACTTCTAAAAAAGTACCCTGTGTCTACCATTTTCTCAAACAAAGTTTCATTTTATACATAATCCAAATAACATAAAATAGGTTGGTAGGTAGGTTGGTAATTTTGTAGGTTGGTAGGTAGGTATGTTGGTAGGTTGGTAAGTAGGTGGGTAGGAAGGATCGCCATACAATATTTTGTTATATTTATATTGTATGCATTCTTTGAAAGTAAAAGTTATCCACCTTGCTTTTGTTCCCGTCAGCTCTAAGCCCTGCAATGTGTTACCTCAGTTACAGTCAGAAAAATTGATGATTCCAATTCTTACACTTCTTATGTTAACCCTTAATTGACATCACTGTTTTGAGAAAAATGTGACCTCACCGTCCTTTGACCATATTTCAGCATAGATAATTAAATAAATTCGAAAATCCGAAATGGTGAGTGTCAAGCCAACTTGATTCTGTAAATATTTTTTCAAAAAAAAACGACCACATCGGGTAAAATCTCGAAATTTGCCACCGTTGAGAGTATGGAAGTTCTTGTTCAGATTCAAGGACCAATTTGGTCCCCTATGTCAATAACGGGTTAACATATCTCTTATTCCCGAATATGAAAATACACACTTTTCAGAACATTTCTAACTAAAGTTTACTTAAAACACCATTTATTAAAAATGTAGTTGCCTTGGTGAGGTTGTCTTTTCTCCCATTTACTCATAGGTGGTTGCATTTTGCATCATATAGCCGCTTTGGCCAAAACGTAAACATTTGTGAATCTTGTGTAATCCCTATCCCCATTCATACAATGTCACGCCAACATTACAAGTTTGTTTAAACTTTCAAAATGCTTATTTGTATCCCATAGGGACAATAATTCTTTACAAGTAAGGTACTTATATTTCAAATGTAAAATAACACTCCCTTGATGACTGGTGACAATCCCTTGATGATCCAAAATATCTTTTCCATTTCCCATAATCGCCTCTCCATGGCAAAACATGCTCCATGTTTGAAAACTCAAAAACGAGAGCTACCTTCACTAGAATGCATTCCCTATATATATATATATATATATATATATATATATATATATATATATATATATATATATATATATATACTATTTTTAAAAATTCTTTTCGGAGCCTTCTCTCAACTGATTTTGTACCTAAGATTCCAAGTGACCCAAGTTGAGACTCTTACCAATTCTACAAGGGCACTTTTCAAAAATTACAAGAACTAGTTTGAAAAATTTCCGTCATATTACATTATTCTCCCAAAAATTATTAAAACTTGAGACTTAGAATTTTTTAATTTTTTGTTGTTTTTAAAATTTTCAAACTTTTTTCTAGATATTCACAAACTCATGAAGGTACTTACTCACTATTCATTTTGGCTCTGAACCAAACACAATGAATAAGGTGTATGGTTTGTAGAATTCTTGATTTTTGACCTTCTTTGACAAATGAATTGGATGAAGGTACATAAAGCCAAATGAGTGTCTAAAATTTTACATGGGCATGCTCAACTGAAGTATCTGCACCGAAAAAGAAACGAGCAAGATGTTTGAAGTAATCATCATCAGTTTTTCCTTCCCACAAAGTAGACTATGCTTGCTGAAAAATAATAAATTGCATCAACTTTGGATGTAATGATCTTACGAATGGCATAGACCAACGGTTGAAATGTTAATTAGATAGTAAGTGATGGTAGTGGTTTTTAAGATCCTTCGTTTGAAAGTTTAAAAAAAGCAAAGAAAAAGTTCTCTTACCCCAAAGTTTACAAGGTGGTATAAAATTGCAAGTTTGGGTTTGGAGCTCCTAAAACACCATGGTCGTCCACTGGTCAACCCTTGAGGCCGATTAGAGTCTAATTTAGGTCTTTTAAGTTTGGTCAGCTTGCACAAAGTTCAAACCTTTTGCACATTGTAATTTTATTCTATACCTTTCTAAAAAGTCATTCCATGCTTCAAAAATTCCTCATACTTTAGGAAAATTCATGGTCAAAGTTTGAAGAATTTATTTAGAAATTTGCGCAAAATTGCACAAAATTGCTCAAATTGTGGTATATGCTCATTCACTCTCAAAATCTACCCAAAATCTATTAAATCGCGAAACTCTCAAAAATTCACCAAAAACTTAGATTTTTACGTTTTTTGACTTAGACTTTTTGTGTTTACATGTATGCGAGGCTATAGGGCATGATTCACCATTCAAATCTTCAATCAAGATATTCTTCACCTGAAATTTTAACAGACAAAGATTGGTCT